>JBAMHV010000018.1:20919789-20938597 GCA_037177535.1 Pseudomugil gertrudae
TATATATATGTATATGCATGTAAGTAGAACATGAATATTGACTCAGTTGCTCGGGCTGGTGCTTAAAACATGAGTGTAAATGTGACTTTCCTGTTTCCGTTGCCTTTAAGTGGCTTTGAAGTGAAAATAATTTCTGCCAGTTTTAATTTGCATAAGCAGACAAAACAAACATGGCCACCTTCAGGAGCATCACCACTTTATTTCACCCTAATTACTTAGATTAAAGAGCTGAGACCAGGATATGCTTATTATAGCTGTGGGAGCTGGATAGATGTGTAACACCTGCTCTTTAGTGTCGCTGCTGCGCCGTCAGATGTCAGAGCCACATTTCCTTCTGATGATGCTATTGAGTTAAATCTGAACCACCTGTCTGCACAGCGTGGAGAAAACCTGACAGCATCGTTCTGTCTCATCTCCTTCACGCTGCTCTTTGTGTTGTCCTTATTGGTTCACCTGAAATGAAAGTGGACAGGGTTTGTTAGAAAACATCTTGCCTTTACGTAGAAGAAGTTGCTGCACACTCACACAGGATATGTGGCACAGAAAGTGTTTAGGATGTAAAACACACAGCTTCAGTTTACACAAAGAAAGTAAGGAGATGGTAATTACCTTCATGGTCCTCCATCAGGGCTTTATTGGCTCAGTAAATAACATCATTGAGTTACTTTATTTTTGAGCCATACTTTCAGTTTAGCTATTTTTAATCATCTTTATGATTATTTTTGCCTAATATTTTTATCTCTTCGTGCTTCAGTCAAATCATGTTTTAATTATAAGTAACGATGTCTTATAAATGTGTTTGTGCATGTAAATCTCCCCGCAGCAAATGGAGCGGTTCAAGATAGTGGAGAGAGAAACAAAGACAAAAGCGTACTCAAAAGAAGGGCTTGGCCTCGCCCAGAAGGTGGACCCTGCTCAGAGGGAGAAGGAGGAGGTCGGCACATGGCTAACGGTGAGATTCAGGACAGGATGGCTGTAATGAGCCATTCTTCCTCTTTGCTTCACTAAAACTGTGAACGCTGTTAAACTGAAGCTTTAATAACGTGATGTATTGATTTCTAAAGATGTCATCTTGTCTCAGATTATCAGTATTATGATCGTTATCATGGCTCATGTTCCAGCAGGAGGAGATGGTTTGAAAAATAAAACTAAATCAGATTAAAAAAGGAAACCAAAAGAGAGATGAAGAGGAACCGAGCACAAAAACATCCTGTAAGAGGAAGAAAAATGATTATTTTGATGAGATGTGATCACACTCGTCTCTACGCTTCCACCAAATCCTTTGTTTTATTATTAAATGAGCTTTTTAAAGATAAATCTGTTTCATTTGAAACTTTTCTCCTGAGATTTCAGTGAAGCACCAACACACACACACCGTTTCCTCCATTTCTCTGTGGGTTTGTGTTAAATGAATTCATTCAAAGAGCCATGTGTCGAGAAATCCAGGAAATGTTTCCTCAAAAGTGCACGTGGAGGCTTGCATCATTTCAGAGGTGATGTCATCGATTGCATCAGTAGCCTTGCTGCCCAGCTGTACCACATGACTGGTTTGGATAGTGGTTCTGGTTGAAAGCCTCATCTGAATTATACAAAGAGTGTCAGAGACTGGAGAACAGACTGGAGAACAGACTGGAGAACAGACTGGAGCTCGGACTGGAGAACAGACTGGAGCTGAGACTGGAGAAGAGACTGGAGAACAGACTGGAGAACAGACTGGAGAACGGACTGGAGAACGGACTGGAGAACGGACTGGAGAACGGACTGGAGAAGAGACTGGAGAACGGACTGGAGAAGAGACTGGAGAACGGACTGGAGAACGGACTGGAGAAGAGACTGGAGAAGAGACTGGAGAACGGACTGGAGAAGAGACTGGAAATGAGACTGAAAATGAGACTGGAGAACAGACTGGAAATGAGACTGGAGAACAGACTGGAGATCAGACTGGAGAACAGACTGGAGAACAGACTGGAAACTGTGGAAAAAATACATTAAAATCTCTCGTGTACTTTACATCTTCATATAAGCTCACTCACTGTGTCGGCCTGTGAAGCACAGAGGACTCAAACAATACTCTGGCTCCCGTTCTTGTATCATAGCAGCGTTTTTCATCCCTGGTCCTCCGGGAACACCGCCCTGCGTGGTTTAGAGGTAACCATTCGTTACCACACCTGACTCAAATAGCTCGTTAGAGAGCAGAGAACGAGCAGGTTAATGTACCTGATCCAGGTGTGCTGAAGTTAGAAGGAACCAAAACGTGCAGGACAGTGTCCTCCTGCACGTTCACATTGGTGCTGTTTGGTCCATTTTCATCTATCCCTGTCCTCCAGAACCAGTGATGGTCCATTTGGACTCTGGTCCAGATCAAGGACGCCAACTTTTCCACTTGAAATCCAGGATCTTGATCTGCCTGCAAGTGAATTCTGGTCCAGTTTGCTGATGGTTTGAAAGTAAACTCTACCTGTGTTGTGCTGGATCGTCCTGTTAACCAAAAAGAAGTCAGTTAGCTCGCTGCCTTCTTATAAAAACCGTACTTTAACTTAAACACCAAAGTAAAAACAGAAACTCTATTATTGTGTCCTTGCATTAAACCAGCCATTTTCAATTCTAGCCAATCAATGAGCTGTATTTTCTTCCTCTCTCCTGTTGGTCAGCGGTCGTTTCGGAGAAGGGCTCCTCCTAGTGAGCAGTTGTTGCCACTGCGTGACAAAGTGGAGGTCCACTAGGATAAAGTAGTGTTTTCATAGTGCTGTGAAGGTGTCCTGTTGTAAAATTCTTACAGGAAATGATTAAAGTATTGATCTACTGTTACGCCATGCACATGTTACATGCTCACAATGCCTGCACACGACAAATGAACTCTTTGAGTCCTTTTTCTGGAAAGCTTCAGTGCTTCATGAGGTTTCATCTAACTCACTGGTACTGATACGTTATACGTGTTTGTGCTGCTAACCGGACTGTTTTTCCTCCCTCTGCCTTCAGAACACGATAGACACGTTAAACATGCAGGTGGATCAGTTTGAGAGCGAAGTGGAGTCTCTGTCAGTCCAGACGAGGAAAAAGAAAGGAGACAAGGAGGTGAGTCTGTTCTGAGGCCTGCTTCATTCATCCTTTTTTCACTCGCTGCTGGCACAGATCCGTCGAGCCTCTGCTTCACTGCTTCCCTCTGTGCAGAGAGGTCACGTAGTCTGTCCTCCATCCATCTTCTGACTCTTTCCTGACCAGAATAACCTCGCTGGCCACTTCTCTGTCCCTCTTCAGGGACATCATTTATGAAAAAGCTCTTCATGACACAGTTCAGTCCTTTTAGAGAACTTGCAGATCCCACATTAAGGGCTCATGTTTATAAGTGCTGAGAACATGTGCACAGCATGAAATCGCTCTACTCTCCGAGTCATTCGTGCACATTTGTGTTCGGGATTCATTTTTATCTGTTGCTTGTGCTGTTAGCTTAGCCGGCCACATGCACAGGATGTTATCAGAGACCTGAAAAACTGAGAAACCAGGTGGAGAATATGAAATGAGATGGTTATTTTTCCCTGTGGAGAGCTTAAAACTATCAGCTCTGTTGACCTGGACTCTTACACAGAACATGTTTATCGTGTCAAACTGATGCATTTCTTTCTTTTATTTGACTTATTTAGCTTAAACTAGTGCAGCTGGACATGGTGTTACACAGGAAGCCTCCGTATGGAAGCGTCTGCATGTATTTATGATTATTAAACAGGATTTAAACAGTTTTTAAATACATCCTTTCTGTGTAACGTTAGTGCTCCAAACCTCCACCATAACCGTAATCTGTATCCAGTTACATAATATTCATAAATCTGTGCATGTTCTCTGTGAAAGGAGATCATTTCTTCCTGGTAAAGTATGTTTGCAGCCATCAGAAGGTGAATTAAAGCCTGTGGTTCATTATGGACACATAAAACACAGGGGAAGCTGTGTGTGTGTGTTTGAGGCAGATTTTTCCTCTAATCTAGAGACTCTACCGGACTCGTGTTGCTTCAGCTGCATTTCCAGCTTGTCTTAATGTAAAACATTAGTTTTTCAGAGAGAATCGGAGGTTCACATTCTCCTCCTCATGAAGCCTTAAATGTAATAAAGTCCTGAACTCTGAGAAATGTGTGTTTTCTTTTGTTGATGCTTTATGGGATTTCAGAGCACGTGTGAAATATGAGTTCAGAAACCAGAGGCGTAGCATCGCCTGTTCTATAAGGTGCATTAGCAGTAAAAGTGCACACGTAGCAGCGACTAATGCTCTCATGGCCTCACAGCACTCCTGCACGCTTCATTCTTTAAAATTTAAACATGCCTTTTCATCATTTTGTACATGTTTTTCCAGCTAAATGCTGTTTTGTTTTGTGCGGTTAGTGAATAATTAATGAGAGTTTGTTGTTAGGTTGAAACCTGGTGGTCCTGCTCACCTCTCTCTGTGCTAGATGCATATAACAAGTGTCAAAGCTGTTGTTTAGGATATTAGAACAAAAAAAACTCTGAATGTAACGTTCCACTTGCTGCTCTTTGCTTCGTCAAGCAGAAACAAGACCGCATCGAGGAGCTGAAGAAGCACATCGAGAAGCATCGGTACCACATCCGGATGTTGGAGACGATACTGAGGATGCTGGACAATGACTCGATACAGGTTGAAGCCATCAGGAAGATAAAGGTTTGCCCACATTTTCTGTTTGTTATCTTCCAAATGGTTTGAACTCGGACATAAAAGACATTTTATTTAATAAAACAATACAAATGGCAGCATCTTTGCATCTTACGTGCTTTTTCTTTGTCTAAAGGACGACGTGGAGTATTATCTAGACTCATCGCAAGATCCAGACTTTGAGGAGAATGAGTTCCTTTATGATGACTTAGACCTGGATGAAATTCGTAAGTACAGGAGCTGCAGATCATCCCGCTCTGTGTCGTATCGTTTCATTATTTGCTGTACAAAAAAGGAGGAATAAAGAAATGTTCCTGTAAGAGCAGCTGCAGGGAAACATCTGTTAAGAAGATCTAATCACTCAAGAACAAATAATAAAAAAAAAAGGATAAACAACAAATAAACACTGAATCATGGTACACAGTGTGGAGACAGAAATGTGTAACACTGACTGGTGTGTGAATGATTTCTACAAGTGAAACATTTTAATTAGATGTCTGTCATGTTTACACACAACGAGCCACCACACACACAACTTTATCCAAAATGTTTCACTTCCCAGCAGCTACCACATTACAGCATTTTCCTCTTTAATGCTCCGGCACTGAAAGCAGGTTTAAACTGGGCCCCAAACACCCCGGAGCACACCTGGAGGTCATCAGGGTGATTCAGCAGGTCTCGTATCAGCTGATGACACCTGATCAGGCTCAGTAAGAAGCGAGAGGGCCAACAGGTTTCCCTCGTGGTTGCAGAGAGGTTAATGAAACTCATGCAGCTAGATGTGGGAGTTTTGTGCGCAGAAAGGACTTGTTTAAGCTCAGCGTGTCGAGTGGAGATGTAAAGAGAGGTTTGTGGACTGAGCTGCCTTTGCGTCTGACGAGCTAAATGAAGCAGATGGTTTTTATTTTGTATTTTATTTTGCTCAGACCTGTCTCTTATTGTTCCTGATGTCTGAGACTTTTCCTCTGCGGCTCTTCCTTCCTCCAGCTCCGTCGCTGGTCGCCACCTCCCCACCGGGGCACTCGCACTTGGAGGACGAGATCTTCCAGAACTCCAGCAGCACACCCACTTCCACCACCTCCTCCTCACCCATCCCCCCGTCTCCTGCCACTTGCACTACAGTAAGAAACCTTCATCGTTTTCCTGTACTAGCTGTGCGATTGTCCCACTGGAAATTTTACCACACTGGGAAATGAATGTTTATTGATATTTAAAGAAGTTTAATTTAATTTTTTCCTGAATATATAAATAAAAAAGGCTTTAAAAAGCCAAAACAGATTAAACCTCTCAGGGTTTCTTTTCTTTAAACACAGATGTATTCACATGAAGTCAAACCAGACATCTAAATGTAAGATAATTACCTCTGTAGTTATTGTAGCGCTCCACCATCTGCTCTGTTCTTCCCTCTGCCCACATCCAGTCAGTAGTTATTATACATGTGATATTTCTGAGTTGACATCATGGTATTGTTCACCGCTGCTGATGCAAAGTGTTGCAGGGTGTGACTTGCATAGGAACGAGTTACTGCAATGACGCCTGGAAAACCTGGAATCCAGCTGCTCACCGTTGTTCTTTACTGGAAAGAAATGCCATGAAAAGCTGGATTTTTGCTTTCCGGATGCACGTAGAAGCCACGTGTTTAAGTTTTGGTTCAGCCGATCAGAGAATCAGTAGATTAATATAAATGTGACAAACAGATGGTAAAAGCTGTTTAGTCTTTGTGGTTGATTCATGTTTGTTTTTTTCTTTCATTAGGAGAACTCAGAAGATGACAAAAAGAGGGGGCGTTCAACAGACAGTGAAGTTAGTCAGGTAAGTGTGAAGAGGCTGCAGCTTCCTGGTGTTTCTACTGAGCCTAATATAAAGTCTTTTACTGAGTCTCATGTGAAATGTTTCCTCTGCTCGCTTGCTATTAATTTCTTTGGAAAGAAGACAAAAGGTCTTATAAGCTATAGTTCCCCAGTCTCTCTTTGTATTTGTTGCCTTTTTTAAACACCCCTAATTCAAAGAGATGAACCAACGTCTGCATAAACATTACAGTCTACATGTCAACGTGCACAATTTGTACAAAACACTGTATATAACTCTGCTTATCAGGTAGGAAAATGGCATTTTAAAGCAATAAGATTTCTAAAAAGCTGTTTACGTAGCATATCTCAGCATCTTGTACAGGAAACTGAACACATAGATCTATAAGAAGTGGGGTATTAGAGGACCAGAGAGATGCATCTGGACCTCCAGATGATCCGTGTACCGTTAGCCGGTGCTTTATCTGAAATGTTCTCCATGATGGGAAGCGGCTTGTTTAAGCAGGGAGGTGTGCCACATGACTGGAGAACTGGTTTCTAAAGGTCTGATGGAGGGATTAATCCTCCCCAGATCCACCACAGCATTATTAAACAGTCTGGGATCATCCGGAGCTCCTGAAAAATGCTTAATGAAATTACTGGAAGGGTTAAACTGGGATGAGAAGCTGGTCAGTTTATTTTGGATGTGGGATTTAAACAGGAGGCAGGTTAAGATGTTTACTGTGTTTATTTTTAGTTGTCAGCAGATTTCTCGCTGCTATCAGAAAACCCTCCCAGTGATCAGGAAATGGTGTTACTCTGATCAGGTGTAAACTAAAACCAGGATGTAACTTCTGAAAACATGATTTCTCTCTTCTCCTTTAGTCACCTGTGAAGAATGGAAACCCCTCCTCGTCGTTATCCTCTTCTTCCTCGTCTTCGTCTTCTTCTTCCGTCTCGGGACTGACCTCATCTTCAATGGTCTCTATGATGACCATCGCGGGAGGAGGAAGCGGCGGGTCAGGGGTCAACAGCCATCACAGCAGCTCGGGGGGTCTCCTCTCCAACACTTCGGCCGGCAGCTACAGCAACGCCACCCAGCAGCAGCTGCACCCGTCTGCACAGCAGCAAGTTAAAAACTCCGCCATCTCCTCCGCTCCCATCTCCAACTCCAGCACCTCCACTAACAGCCACAGGACCTCCTTGGCGTCTTCTCCACCCAACGCCAGCACGCAAGGGCTGCTAGCTGCGAACTCCCAGCCGCAGGCGCCGTCGGGACCCACGTCGACCTCCAACAGCCTCGGCCTCAGTCTGGGGCTCTCTCTGGGGAAAGGCGGCTCCATCACTACCACGCCGATGTCGGGCGGCCTCGGCTTGTCAGGGATGCCGGCGTCCCTGAGCTCGATGGCGGGCCTTCTGTCCAGCTCCACCCCTGCACCCTACGCTCAGGCGGCCGCTTCAGGCACAGGCAGCTCGGGCCTGCCGGGCTCGCTCGGAGGAGTCAGCGCCACCACGTCCAACAGCGCCGTGGGCCCGATCGGCAGCAGCATCACAGTCGGCGGGCCGACGTCCTCGACAGGAGGCCTGCTTGGCGCAGCGCCAGGAGTGGGCTCCGGGATTCTGGGTTTGGGTTCTGGTCCATCGGGGCTGCAGGGGTCTTCTCTGGTGTCACCAAGCCCGGTAGGAAGCTTAGCTCCGGGGAGCGGAGTGGGAGTTATCGGGAGCAACGCAGGCAGCTCGGGATCTACAGGGAGTGGGATCATGACAGGAAGCGCTTCGCTTTCCATTCGACCACCAAGCCAACAGAAGCAGAACGGTAGCACCAGTGAGTCTCCCATCTTCATACTGGTTATTAGCTATGTATAGAAGAACATTTTCTTTGCATACTGACCTTTAAAATGTGATAAATCTGTTTATTCATTCAGCATGTACATACATTTAACCACAGAATTAGCAGGTTTTCCAGCTCAGCTGTTAAACAACCTCACAGGAAATCATCTGAAATCCCAGTTAACCCCGGAGTTAAACACAACACAGTTAACCCCGGAGTTAAACACAACACAGTTAACCCCGGAGTTAAACACAACACAAGTAACCCCGGAGTTAAACACAACACAAACCAATGTGATGGTTTTAAATGACTTTTGTCCTGATAATCAGATGCATCCGTAAGAATTAGTTTCAGAAAAACAGAGAAATTGCTGCCTAAATAATCACATTTCCATTTATATAAATGTATATTATTATAGATGTGATGGCAAATAAAAGGAAACTAAGCTCTTGTGTTTTCCTACAACTCCTAATGAAGCAAAGTATTATTAAATGAGTTTGTATAATATAGTTTCAGTTTTTAATGAGGATTTTTGCTTTGTTCCTTCTCCCAAACTTTCCAGGTTACAGTGCTGTGGTAGCAGACAGCACAACAGACTCCGCCCTCAACAGTGCCACCCAATCACAAAGCAGCCAACCCTCCTCTTTGACCTCCACAGCCAATCAGCCGTGAGTATGAGCATCACAGCAGAGATATAAATGTAAAGAAACATGTGGTTGGAACGATGGTTCTATAAAACAGCAAAAACAATGAGCTGGTCATTATTTTAATCTTCCTCTCTGCCCTCCACCCAGTAAGGACACTGGTCCCAGTTTACTGGGCTCCATGAGTTTACCATCCAGCTCCCCGTCACCGGCCTCCTACAACGAGACTAAAACGGTGAGCAGCAGCAGCCTGCTGAACGGGCCGCTGTCCTACTCGCAGTCATCGGACAGTATCAAGGTGAGAACACGTCGTTAAACACGCCTCCTCCACCCACTTTGATCTTCATCATCCTTTTAGTGCAAACACAAACTTGAATCATTTAATCTCATATTTTAAATGATGTGGAAATGTTTTTCCTCCTCACAACAATGGAGATGTGGTGCTAATCAGCTCTATTTGAAGCAGCTGAATAAAGCTTCAGGCTGAAGGCTAATCAGAGTCATTAGCTTCAGCTTGTGGAGCTTCTGTGTGAACAATCATGAAAACATGCATCAGATTAAGTAAAATGTACAGTTTAGTGAGGTTTTTATGAAGGAATGAAAGTCTAAAACTATTTCCACGAGACAACAGAGCAGTGATTCTCAGATGGCGCTACGCCGTCCTGATCCAGGAAGGATGATTTAATGTGGTGAGGATTACTTCACAGGTGGAAATGTCTCATCTGTGCACACTGAGAATAAATTATAGAGCTTTAAAAGTCCCCTTATATGTAGGGTTGTGTTTCAGATACCTGTGAGGAGATATTTGGACTTTTTTCTTTAAATAAAGTCAAAATAAATTGTTAAATTATGCAGAAATATACTGTAATTTGTATTTAATATGATATATAAATAAATAAACACAACACCAGTGTTCATGTCTGCCTGCACAGTTTGAGGAAAGCTTAAACCAGATGTTGATCTGATGCAACAATATATTTTCCAGTGATGCTTTAATGATGATGATGCTGCCTTAGCTTGTATTTGGAGCTTCATCGTAAACAAACTAAACTTTTCTCTTTCAAACTGGAGATTTATTTGTGTTAAATTAGGACGGAGCACTTTAAGGCAGGGGTCCCAAACCTTTTTTCCCCCACAGACCGGTACTGTGTGCGGCCTGGGGGTTGGGGGGGTTGCTTTAAGGTGTTATCTGGTGAATGCGATGTTTAATGCTGAAAGTCTGGAGCTTGCTGCTCCTGAACACAGAACCAGGTAGATGTTGGACAGGGCTGCAGACAACACGTCTCAGCTGTTGGGAGCATCTGGGCAGCGATCACATGACTGTCAACATCCAATCCCCTTTGAGATCAGCCAAATGTCTCATGTCCACATAGGAAGAGGTCTGTCCTCAAACGTCTTGTTTCACAGAATTGATATGAAAGTGTAGTCCCACCCCTCTTCTGTGTTACAGGATGGGGTTACAGGGGTCAGTTTTTCTACTCCTGTTTGATAAAACATGTTTTTTAAAGAGAAAATGCTGAATTATAGATAATCTGAAGTCTGCAGTGATTCTCAGATCCACCTGCTAAATGTGTTTATGGCACTTTCACCTGGTAAATAACACCACTGACCCACCGCCAGACTCACCTGGAGGTTTCCTCTCATCAGATTCATCACTTCACATCTTTAAAGGATGCTGGATGTGTCTGACCACAGCAGGTCTTCTGCTTACTAACCGCACAGAGAGATGATTTATCCTACGGTGTAGCACCGGATCATGTTCCCTCTGTGTGTCGAACGAGGCACTAAGACACTAAGAAGTGAATTTAAAGGGATTTCCTTGACGACCTGATCAGTGGTGTGGAGGTTTGGGTTCTTCTTTTCACATGAGTCTCCTTGTCTGTGCTCATCAGGCCCCGGAGCCTCTAAGCAGCCTCAAGTCGATGGCCGAGCGAGCTGCACTCAGCTCAGGGATCGAGAGAGATGTGCCCTCCCTGCACCTAACCCCAGGTAGGATACACACACACACACACACACACACATGCCTTAAAGGATGGAGGGTTGCAGCTGAGCACAAATGGAAAAGCTGTTTTAACTAAATGTCATCTCACCTCCCACTCTCTGACTCTGACAAAGACTGCAGCTGATATTATCATCCCTGACTCAACTTCTCATCCGAATCCCCCCTCCCCCCCATTCCTTCATTTCTCCCATGCCATTTCACTGCAGACATCTTCCCCAGCAGCACTCCGGCTTCTTCAGGTCCCCCATCAGCACCTCAGGCCTCGCTGTCCGAGGTCAGCATCCCCCCTTCGTTAGGGGTGTGCCCACTGGGGCCGGTTCCCCTGTCCAAAGACCAGCTCTACCAACAGGCCATGCAAGAGGCGGCGTGGACGCACATGCCCCACCCGTCCGACTCTGAGAGAATCAGGTGCAGTAAATCACCGCGTCTCCTGGAGATGCTCGAATATTTACCTGGACATTAAAACAAACCACAGAAACATATCTGGAGAGGGGATATTAAATATTAGTTATTTATGTAGCAGCTCATCTTTTATCATCTGTGTTTGTTTGTTTTCACAAACTTAACAGATGTTTCTATTTTTGTGTCTAATCCACTAAATTTAAAGATTTTCCTCCAAGATATTTTTATAAATGGAAATAATTTCTGTAACAACTTGACACAATAATTTTCTAATGATCTGCTTTTGTGCTTCTTGCTGTTTGTTCTTAAATACAGTGACCAGAACTCGCTTATAAAGCCTCCTCTTAAACATCGGTTTATAAAATATCTACGTTTATTGAACATTTATCATGAACGCGTGCAGCAAAGACCAGGCCGCCTCTCGTAAGCAGCCTCGCAGGGGAAATGGTGACCGCGTCTGCTGTAATGATTAAAATCCTTCTAAATGAGCCTAAAATAATATAATAGATAAATCATGAAGACGTGTTTATGGTCTGTTTTAAAGCAGGAAAGGTTTAATAGGTCCTAAAAGTTTATGTGCAAGTTCACATCAGAGGACAGATGAGTTTAAACAGGCATTTTTAGATAAACTGCATGTTTCTCCTCCAGATTGGATCTGTTTATGCACACACACACACACACACCTGCACACACTCAACAGGTTTTTACTGGTTCTGTCTGCAGTGGATTCGACCCACACGGCTCCCGTTGACTGTTAAATCCAAACACTTGTACCTGTTTTACACACACACACACACACACACAGATTTCTGCTGTTTGATTGTGAAGTGTCTCCATTAGGCACAAAGTGTCGACACTCAAACTTCCTGTAGTGACGAGCTTGTTGTTTTCACTGCACATTTTAGCGGGTGATCTAAAAATACACGGTTTGGATGGAAGTGCATCAGTGTGTGTGTGTGTGTGTGTGTGTGTGTGTGTGACCTGCTCTGCTTTGGAATAAATCAATGCCTTGCTTAAGGGCAGATGTGTCCCTTTTTGTGATTTCACACCTCCACCGGTTTACTGAAGATCATCTTTCTCTTCTCTTCTGTCCACATCACAGGCAGTACCTGATGAGGAACCCTTGCCCCACCTTGCCTTTCCACCACCAGGTGCCACCGCCCCACTCCGACACTGTAGAGTTTTACCAGAGGCTTTCCACGGAAACCCTCTTCTTCATCTTTTACTACCTGGAGGTAAGATGATGAGAATCTACACAATCTGTAGACTGAGGGCGTCAGAAGTTACACAGAACACAAAGCGTCTCGTCTCATCAGAGCAGACTCTACGTGTGTGTGATGCATGACATAATCGCACCACCTGATTCATATTGAAACTGCTGTGTGTGTGTGTGTGTGTTAGCATTCATCCAGCTGCCTGAAACAGCTGCTCACTCAGAGCTTTGTTTGGTCCACTTAGCTGCTGCTGACGTTGGAGGCAGCTAATCCAATACCTGCTGCTCATTAGCAGCATTAGCTGCTGTCAAACACTCCTAACCACAAACAGCCAACACATTTAATGTAGTTTCCTGTTACTGATCTGACTTTTTATGGCATTAACATCAGATTGTGTCTTAAATAAAACACTGGGAGGCGTAACTACAGATTATGGTGTTTGGAAACAGAAGTGCGCAATATTAAAACAAAATGATGTAAATATAACCAGAAAATGTGTTGAATATTTCCATTATTGATCCAAGAGTTCTGTTTATCTGTCTGTTAAGTTTTACATCAGCCATTCAAAGCGTGCAGACCAGTATCTGAACTTTCTCTCCTCCTCTCTGCAGGGCACGAAGGCCCAGTATCTGGCAGCCAAAGCCCTGAAGAAGCAGTCATGGAGGTTCCACACCAAGTACATGATGTGGTTTCAGCGGCACGAAGAGCCCAAGACCATCACCGATGAGTTTGAGCAGGTCAGCACCATGCCTGTGGCCTTTTTCTGGAGCATTGTGACATCACTCAAGAGTTTTTCCTGTTTCACCTTTTCTGCAAGGAAATGTAGCATGTCCTTCAAACTCCCAGAAGTTTGGATATTATAAGTTAAGATGTTAATAAGTAAATTCCTATCTGTTTGTGGTTCAGCAGAAGTTTTCAGTCTGATCAGTGACAGAGGCGGCAGCGTTTGTACGCTGTGATGATTAGATGAACCAAAAAATGCAACAAAAATAGATTTATAGGAGCAATCTGTTGTGAAACAGGGACTATGGTGGTATTTGCTGATGTGTTTTCTCTTAATTTCACATTTTTCTTGCTGTCTGAGCCAAATAAAGAGCAACACTCACATCTGATCCAGGAAATCAGCGACAGCTTCATGTCTGTTCATGCTTTATGCAGACGGGATGGTTTGGTGTCCTGCATCAGTTCCATCTGTAGTTAGCTCCGTTTTCAAGGACCAGCCTCCTGTTGATGCAGGAAATGATGCAATACCACAGGAAATCGGTGTGTAGCGACGAGAACAAAGCAGAGAAGAAACAGAAGATGTTTATATTTTTCTGCTCAGTGTTTCTGGATGGTTGTAAATGTCTTTAAGGCGGTGCATTGATTACAACCAAACTGTGGAAGGAAACAGCAAACTCGACACTGCCCACTGGTGGATGGACTGACTCGATGTGGTAATGTAAAGGATGTGAAACGGATGTTTCCGTTTGCAGGGGAGCATAAATGGACCTTAAGAGGCCAACAGAGGAGCGTATGAAGACATGTTGGATAATAAAAACGCTGCCTATGATTTGATGAAGTGACACAAACGAGGAGGAAAACATGAGCATCATTCAAACTGGTTTATGAGCTGCATCTGGAGAAAACCCACTAGCAAAACATATCTGTGCAGAACTACGTTAGACTGGAGAAAAAAACGGCCTTTTTAAAATCCAGTTTTATTTTGTTGGATTTAACATTTCAGTCCTATTTGTTTTATTATGTAACTGTCTACAAATTCAGCCATTCAGAAACTTCCTGTCCTGGCTGGCGGCCATCGCTGCAGATCACTGATCCTCACTCCTGTCCAGCTTCATCCAGAACCAGAGTGACCACGCTCTGTGTAAAAATGAGGCTGCATAGTAAAACCCAGAGTTTGGGTGAATAAACGGCTGTAGACCGTTTGGGTTTGACACGGTGTGTAGAAGCTGTAGGATGAGACGTTTTCGGGTTTGGACGTAGAGGAGATGAATCTGCTGTTATTATCCAGGTTTGCTAACCTTCTGCTTTCCTTTCAGGGAACATACATTTACTTTGACTACGAGAAGTGGGGCCAGCGGAAGAAGGAGGGCTTCACGTTTGAGTACCGGTACCTTGAGGACCGAGACCTCCAGTGACCTGCGCGGACAGACGGAGGGACGACCGGTAAAGCAAGAGAGGGACAGACACATGCACGCTGAAGAAGGGTGATCCACCTGCTGACATTCCTGGATTTGACCTCCGATCTCTGGGAGGGGGAGGAGACAAGAGGGCCAAAGTAGGGGCCCTCTGACCCCGCCTTACCATCCTCACCTTGGCAGCAACAACACCTCCCACCCTGTCATCTCTTACCTCCTCTTCTTTATCCTCCATCTTTAGTTTGAGTTCTTTATCCACCTGCACAACACAGAATCAAACACACTCACCAGACCATCATGTTTTACACTCGTTTTGTTGGCTTTAAGATAACAGAGGACCAAAGAATTGGTTAACCCCCCCGTCCCCTCCTTCACACATCTTTACAACAGCAGCAGCAGCTCTGACTTGTGGGAAGCAGCGATGCAGAACGGCAGCAATCAGATGAGAATGTAGTTTTTTCTCCTTACATGGGACGGAGGAGGAGGCGCAGGCTGATTCAGGATCAGCCAGCTTCTTTCTATGTGAACGTGCAGCTTCCATAACCAGGAAACATGTGCGTCCCTGCTCCCCCCCCCCCCACAGTTTTCTGCACCAGTGATTTGAACATGCATCCAGTTTATCTGCGTTATATACTGGGAAAATACCAGTGGGAGATGAAATGTGACCACAGGTAGCAAAGCAGTGAAACACATTGGTCCGTCTCACGTCCTGCATAATGAAGCTGTTCACTCAGGCCTTTTGTTCTGGGAGGGGGCGGAGTCCCGCCACGGGGTGGAGTCCCGCCACACAGCTGCGGCTGCCTCCACCTCACCTGAAACGCACCACCCGGACGTGTTGTAGGTGGCTCCATCTCTCTGATGTCTTGTTGTGTTGGAGTGAAGCTGCAGAACTTTTTGTTTTTCTGAATCAAACGTGTAAAAATATCCCTCCCTGCCTCCACCCATGTGACCAACAGCTCCTACCTGAGCAGCGTTGTGTCACCACCTCCTTTCTGCTTGAGACCTTCATCCTCCTGATGAATAATCGGACAAGTAGTTTCTGGTTACGTGTTTAAAAGGAAGCGACCGTAAACTTTCTGCAGCCCGAGTCCGGAGCAGGAGCTGATCCTCAAACCCACAGTGCTGCGGGGGTGATGAGTGTGTGTGTGATGTGGGTGTTGGATGCTGCCAGCAGCTGGATGGACAGCTTGCTATTCCTACCTTCCTCCTCCTCATCTGTGCGGACAAGCACAAACACCAGCACCGCTGCCCACTCCTCTGTCCTCCAGCTCCACGTTTACACACTGAAGGATTCCACTGGGTTCATAACACACACACACACACACACACACACTGCCCGAGTCAGCTTTTTTTTTCTCCTTATTTCACCTTCACACCTCCTGAACAGCAGCTTATGTCATCTTTATTTACTCCTCTTCCTCTTCCATTCTCAGCCACACACCTCTTTTCACGCCAGGTAGATATTTCCTTTATTTCTCAGGAAGTATTAGATCAACCGTTTTATGAGGAAATGTATCGCCAGCAGCACAACAAGCGAGTCATCTTTAAAAAAAGGATGTTTTAATTTCGGCCTCATTTAGGAAACGTCGCCCGCCGGGGTCTTTTCATTTCTCCTCAAGCATTTCCTTCTTTCTTTCTACAAATACAAATATCCTCCAATGTTTGGAGCAGCACCTGGGACAGACCATCTTTATATTTTGTATTTGTTGTGGTAGATATGTATATTTTTTTTGTTTTTCACAAATGGGATCATTTAAAAAAAAACCCAGAGGAGGACGAGCTCCCCTTTAAAGATCACTTACTTCTCTACAGGAGTGTGGGGTGTTTTTCTAGCCAAAACCCAGAGATGTACACACACTTATCCACTCGACTGACAGTCCTGCTTTTAACTCTTTTTGTGTTTACTTATTTTTGACAAGCGGACGGGAAAGAGAGATGGAGCCTAAATGTGAATCTCTCTCTCTGTTCCGTGTCAAAAGTGTTGTATAGACTCATTCGAACCTCTTTTTCCTGTTTGTTGTCGTCAGACAGCATGAAATAACGACACTTTCAAAGTGCCGCTGAAAAAGTAAATAATGACATAACCATGAATAAAGGATTGTAAGATATTAATAAAAGAATTACTTTTCAGAAATCTGTGGTTTGTGGTGCTTTAGTGAGCAGATATTGCCTGTAAAGCTAAACGTGTGACCGGGCTGCTAATCCTGGATAAAACCAAACGGGATGTTTGGTTCCTGGTTCCTGACGGATGGGGTTGAAAACGGTTTCATGCATCAATATTTATGCTGCACTCAACAGTTGTCAGTAAATCACCTCTCTTAAACCCCGCATAAATACGTACGTTTCCGACCGCTTGTGGCCGCAGACGCCAGCAAATGTTTTTTTTTTTTTACAGCAGCTTTAAAGTTTTATTTGACTTCCTCTAAAATAAAGGTAAGCATTTGTCACTGTGGCGTTTCCAACCAGGCTGGTTTCCGTGCTGGTTTGGTGCTCGTGTTGGAGCCAGTGCTTACATGGTTCATCACCGGTGCTTCCAAAGAACCGGGGCTACGGCTCTGTCACTCAAAAACTCACCAGCCAATCAGAGTGCGCCCCCAGAAGAGCCCGCCCACAAGAGGTTTGTGTCAGAAATGAAAACAATCAAAACCAAAAACTAAAGTGCAACTGAAAGAGAAGAGGAAGATACAAACCAAACTACTCAATTTAACAAAATAAAAGCCTAATAGTTTTCATGATAAGTTTTGCTTGGAAATTCTGAAACAAATCTGATTCCATAGATTTTCTGTGTAACTTCTGATCCAATCAGGCTAATGTGAGTAATAATGGGTGACTCCTGAGGTCGACATCCAGCGCTTCATGTGTGTCGGCGCTCATTTCAGAAACCTGACACCGGACATAATTTTCCCAGAGCGGATCCATCTCTCATGGGATCATGTGACCTGCAGAGCTTTGAGCTTTTACCCAATCCCCCACAAGTGAACACCTATTAACACAGCTCTGCTTTCTGCTACTTTTCCTCTTTGTTATGACGGAAGAAGGTGAAAACAGTGTCTGAGGAGGCCAGAAAGAGAAAGCAGGGAAGGGATCGCTCTGGAGTTTGATGACAGAACAATGTGGATTTAAAACTCACTGTTTGCCTCCATATCATCAGACTGGTAAGTTAACGCTTCGCTCTAAATGTGATAAACTTTTTCATGTTTCAGCCAACATTGATTTAAAACAGTAGCAGTGATGAGCTGCAGGAAGCTAAATACGACTACTTAAAGCTAATTGGCAACAAACCAAAGCTAACTTTGAGTCTGGATGCAATAAATGCATTTTTTTAAATTTGTGTAAATATGAAAGAAGTATCATTGATTAGCAACCGGCCTGGTTTTTAATAAGAAGCAGTACTACTGCTATACAGATGGGTTCATTGTGCGAGGGCCTGCGGGAAGTTTAAGCGGCAACCTTCAGCAGTTAGAAATGAAGCCTTTGCAGAAGTGCTACAATTGCAGTTCCCCCCTCGTCCACTAGGGGCTCCCAAACATGTCAATAGACTCCAATGACAAAAGACTAACTTCACAGTAGAAATAAACATGTTTACAGTCTGGTTTAAAAACATTTTAGGTTTAATTTCATGTCAACTATATATATATATATATATATATATATATATATAAATGTAGCCAGGTCAAGTAATAAAGTTATCACTTCTATATGAAGTAGCTATTATTCTCCTTTTTGCCCCATGTGTTCCTGTAAGTGTCCAGCAGGTGACACTGTTGCGTTTTTCATTACGCCAGTGTTCACTGATGCGAGTATGTAGTCGCACGTGTGACGTCAGTACAGCGCGACAGCCGAACGCCACTGAACAGTAACTGACAATGACGGTGCGTATCTGAATAAAATTGTTGATTTATTGTTCATTAAAGGTCTAGATAAACTTAACTGTTATTAAACAAAGCTTTAAATAGTCTAACAGTGTAAGATTAAAACTCGATGTGTTTCATACAGCGGATGATTGTTGTAGATGAGATCTGAGACTGAAATTGAGTGAAACGTGGTTGCTAAGCAGCGCCCAACGCCTCGCTGGTGAAATACTAAGCAGCGTGACGGCGTAAGTGTTTCAGATTAGTTTTATTCAGTGTTTA
>JBAMHV010000018.1:20983157-21017840 GCA_037177535.1 Pseudomugil gertrudae
ATGTTCTGTAAAGCACTTTGAATTACCGTGTGTTGAATTGTGCTATACAAATAAATTTGCCTTGCCTTGCCTTGCCTTTACGGGGGTTCTCCAGTGTTCGCCAGTAGTCTGATACACACTGTTGTCAGGGAGGCAGCGCAGCAGGTATGTTTGCAGAAAGACACATCCATACATGTGTGTCACACACACAGCGAGACAAATGGCCGAAACCAGCAGGGAGACGAGGGGGAAGACCAGCAGGGGCTTGTGCAGACAGACAGATTCACATGCAGGCACACGGGCATGTAAAGCACAAACCGCTCATGCATATGGAGAAAGCAGGAGGACATGTTGGACACATAACTCTGGTCTTTATTTCCTCAGATCATGTGGGTGTGCTTCACTTGGTTTTCCTCCTTCAGGATTTGTGAAGTGCTCTTTCTGTTTACCGTCTGAAGATGAAGATGTTTGATGAGGAGGTGTAAATATGGCGTGTAATAAAGGGAGGCACAATGGGAAAGCCTTTTCTGGGACTTCCTGTAGAGCAGCACAGCTTTCACCTCATTGTGTTAAAACTCCCGTTTACATATTCATAATATTTATTGAATTAATACACTCACTGCCTAGAAAGCCGGTGGAAGTTCAGCCATTTGTCAGCGGGGGCTTCTTAATTACGACATCTGAGGAAGCGGGTCGGAAAAGCCCCCGGAGGGTGGAGACACACTGATGTGAAGCCAATCTGTCAGGGCAGCAGAGCGCCCAGTTCTTTCCAGCAGAGAGGATCGGGTTATTTAGGTTATTGTGATTCCGGGTGCTAGTTCCCATCAACCCTGGAACATCCTGTTCTTTCATTTTTCCTCCTCGGCTTTTACATTTAGTAATTAATAATGTATTCTCTGACTTCCCTTCGTTCTGCTGCCTTGTGGCATGTTTTCGCTCTGACTTCTGTCAGCTGTAGGTATTGTTGCTCTGGCAACGGAGACTGGTCCTGCTGGTGAGCTCGATGTTTCCCTTAGAGAAGAAACGAGCATCAGTGTATCTGCAGGGAGACGTTGTTGATGGACATCCTGAAACAGATGTAACATAACTGTGTACCGTTACAGATGTTTGCACAGCTGCAATGTGCAGTCCACTGGTGGTCATGCAGGGACGATAAAGGGGGACGTCTCTTCTGTGACACTTAATATTTGGCATCTGCAGTCAGCAGTTTGCAGACAGGACATCAGGGACCGTTTCCCTTCCTGAACTTAGTCATTACCAGCACGTTGTTTGTTTGTTTGTTTGTAAAATGCATTTCCAGAAGGATCCGGTTCCTCTAGTGTTTGACTCAGAGTTAGTTAAAAGCCGCTACATCATAATCTACATCTTTGAGGCAGCAGTGTTAAGTTTAAGCCCCTCCCACTGCCAACACCACAGGCTTCATTTAGTAAACAGGACATAGACGTACACACACACATCTGTGATCTCCATTTCCTCTGTCCTTATGTCAGATGAGCCCATATGGCATCTGTCATGTCCCCTGCTCGCTCTTTATCAAAGTCAGATCACGGCTGCTCCCGTCAACTCTGTCAGCAGCTGTTTTATGTGTGTGTGTGTGTGTGTGTGTGTGTGTTGTGGAAGAAAAGCATGTGCTGTAACAGAATTTCTGAAGAAGCTGAAGTTAAAGTTGCTATGGGGAAAGTTTTATGGAAAACCGGCCTGATATGAAACACAGTCCAGCAGAAATATGAAGTTAAATGTTGGTTTTTGTGAGTTTAAACAGGAAGTAAGAAGGTTGCATGGCTGCAGAGAAGGTCCTGAACAGGAAAATGTCCTGACGGGTTCAAAGTGTCACAGATCTGCTGCGTTTCCACAAGCTGCACTTGTGATTTGCAGGTTTTTCTACGGTGTTTAGATCGTATGCTGGAGTTGGTTTATTTCTGGGCTTGCTACAGCTTTCAATGTTTCTGGTTTCTCTTTCTAATTCTTCACCAAACTCTGCATTTTGCTGTTTGGTGCAATCTTTAGCTGATATTAACTGGTCATGTGACCCACACATCACATCCACAGATGTGTAAATGCAGAAAAACTGTTTCCATGACGCTTTTGCAACATAAGTGTAAAGAGCTTTTAGCGAAAACTGAGAGGAAGTGTTTTTTTATTACAATATTTATACCATGTTCCAGGGATAATGGAAATGCAGCTAGTGGCATAAATAAGCATTGGAAGTGTATGATATTTAACATTAAGGGAAAATATTTCTGAATGTTTGGATTTAGTTCTCTGAAGACTGACGGTTAGCATCTACGTGGTGTAGATGCTAATGCAGGGCTACTCTGTTTGGTCTTATGAGGGCTGCAATCCAGCAGGTTATCTATGTGTCCTTGCTCCAACACTTCTTTTAGCCTCAATTAAAATTCGATCAGACCTCAGCTCAACCTCTTCTCCTCGTCTCCATCAGCTTCCTGACAGCCACTCGTCTAAGGAGACCAGCTAAAGGTCCAGATGGATCTCTCAGGTCTTTTGGTTAGGACATCAGTTTCAGCTTCTGTTCATTAACTGCAGAGCTTTTAGGTTCTTCTTTTGACACCATGCTGAGATATACTATGATACTGCTGCAGAACGCTGTGTTTCTATGTGCCAAACTGAGTTTCTTTGGTAGTTTTATTGGTGTAAACTAATGAAATGATGCATCTTTGTGACAAGCTGCAGGTGATGAAATGCCTGAAGATTGTAAAATGAGTTGTTACATAGAAGCATGTAACATGTGTGTTATCTTCTCTTGCAGTGTACAAGCTGATGAAGCTGGATTTAAACCTGTGAAGGAGAAGACTACAGGTTCTGACCCAGACCGCCTTCAAGCCAAGAGGAGTTTTCTGGTCCCCCCTTTGCTTTCAAAGCTGCGGCTCCTCACCAACGTTTCCTCCTGGCTTTTATTTATTTTCTAAGCCTGGAATCAAAGTTTCTCTCCGTTATCGTCTGTGGATTTTTTCCTTTCTTTGTTCCAAGCGAGACCAAAACCTCTTGTCAAACTGTGTTCAGAGAAAAAGCAAAAAAAAATCACATTTTTATCTTATTTAATTAACTTCCTGCACCTGATTTAGTAACTAATATACAGCTTTTTTCCTGCTTCAGCTCACAGATACACAACATCCGAGGCTGCGTTCAACTCACATTTAATCTCGACTACCTTAAAAGTTTCAACGTGTGACTTTCGTTCAGTGTTTGCTGCTTCTGATGCTAAAACCGAGACCATGATCAGTGCATTATTGGTTCAAAGTGCTTTATAAACACATCCTACCACTGATGTCTGCTTGTAGTTATGGGTAAGAAAGGAAGCATGTGGTAAGCAGTGATAGCTCCATATGAGCATTGTAACACTTCAGCAGGGCGCCGTTTGATTGACGGGCAACGCAAGCATCGTCTAACCTGATAAACGGAGGCGCTGCTGCTTCCACTGCTGCTGCTATCTCAAAGCGTCCTCTCACTCTGCGCTGTAAAAACACTGTTGACACTTTGCCTATCTCCTTCTTCCAGTTGCTTCTTATTGGAGAGGTTTCTCCGTCATCGTTGTCTTGTCTCTTCCACACGTGGCCCTTGTTTACGCCACGCCGAACGACCTGAAAGCCCCTCTTTATCTACTCCCTGTGACCTCCTCCACCTTTTTTGCATTCTTCCTGTTACTCTACTGAAAACATGCAATTTGAAACCTTTCGGTGAAAGGAAACCACGTTTGTAAAAAAAAAACCTGAAGCCATATGAACACCAGCCATACTGATACCTTTTACTTGTTCCAGACTCCGTTCAGGGAATCGTAGAGGAAGCGGCGAGGGGGTTTTTAGGAGAATTTGGATGAAACTTGCTCATTTTGGACCTTTTCTACTCGCATCTTTTTGTAGATCGCTCGCTACGGAATCTGGTTGACCGTGACCGCGTGGATTCCCGTCTTCGTCCTGTGTTCCTCTGCGTTGACGGATGAATCCAGACATTTTCATGTCTGTTCTGTGGGCAGAACCTCGCTGCCCTGCTAGAACCGGGCCCAAGCCCTCCTTCGTTCTTTTCTGTTGGGCCAAGCTAAACTCGGAGCAGAGACACTCGCGCAAGGGTATCGAACGCACATAGATCCGCATTTTTTCCATCTAATCGGTCACCAGCTGCTTGCTATTGATGACGAATGCCTTCACATTTCATGAACGGATGTTTGTCCTTTAGAAGATGCCGGACGAACTTTTTCTGAACGAGCCGACGTTGCTGAGTAATCATCCGATTTTTAAATCCGAAGCATTTGGACCTTTGCTGATTCTCTTCCTGTAGTTTGTTTTATAGACTACATGTCAGGATGTAAAAGCAATGCAGAGTAACGTCAAAGAGAAGAAACGTCCCTGTAAAGCTGTCGGCTCTGCTGTTTACAGTCACGTCTAGTTTCCGTCTTTTTTTTACACGTTGGACCCACACAGGACAACAGAAGTGCCAAACTCCCAGCAGTTCACCCAGCATGTGTTAAAACTCACCCAACAGGAGACGTAAAGTTTACATGCAACGCTAAATGTTTACAGACGCGTGTCCGTCGCAGTTTACGTGAACTGTAACTTTCGTGCCATCTCCCGGATCGCTGTTCGGTGGTGAAACCTTCCCGTCGCTCGGTGTTTTTTAATACTTTACGCTTTCCTCAAACTTATTTTGTTTACGGAAAAAATTTTCAAAACGCCACTTTGTGGACGGACAGACCAAAATCCTTTCGCCGTACCGGGTGCCATACAGCGATCATTCTGTGTACGGACGCGGTGGACAAGCTGTTGTTCGGGCAGTTCCTATAGGGCCTAAAATCTCTGAAAGACCTCAATGTTTACACCAGCTGCTCACGGAGGGATTTGTGCACAGAGAAATGTTTACATTCAGATGATGGAGTGAAATGCCAAACCTTTATGAAACAGCTGCTGAACTGTGGGGGAAAGCCTCCAACCTGAACCAGGAGGGGATTAACTCACACGACTGAAGTTAAAACTTTCCTGATTGACGTGAAGAAGCCGCCATCGCCGTGGCGGGACGCCGACAGCTACCTGGGAACTATTTCTGACTTCTTTATACGTGATAGCTTGAGAACTTTGCCACAGAACAATGAACCGTGCCATTTTTAAAAGGCTCTTCTCCTCGCTCCTTACCCTCCTGCTTTTCTCTGGCCTCGCCGTTTCCACTGTAACCATCACCGCGAAGCGACGGCCTGTTGGCGATGATGTCAGGACCCTTACCGGTGGCCGTGACACTGCCACGGCCAGTAAGGCCGGCACCACCCTGTTCCTCCTCACCGGCTACAAGCCATCGCTGCCCAGCGGACCCAAAACGGCGCCCAAAGCAGCTGAAATGGAGGACGGGGATGAGCATCCTGTGATGGCTGAACTCCCGCCAAAACCTCTCCCTCAGACCATGTTGCCGAGGAACATGACTGCAGACGCTCTGAAGCCTCCGCTCGGCGCGGCGCAGGTGGCTCCGCCTCCCAGACAGCTGGTGGATGTGGATGTTTGCAGGTGCTTATTTTTTCCTTCTTACAAACCCTTTCTCTATTTCCTGAGTAGAGTCTCTGTGAAGGTCAGGCAACACGTCTCTTTACAGGAATCGTTTTAAAATGATCTCTAATATTGTGTTAAATCAAGGAGATGTGAAGCTGAGAGGCGGCCAGCTGAGTGGCTGCATTTGGTGTATTGATCTGACTGGATACCATGAATGCGAGTCGCATCATGATTCTCCTGCAGCTCTCATCTTGATCTCACAGAGACTTATATTTTGCACTGAGAGGCGTCTTGCTGTTGCTAGGAAACGTGTCATCGGCTCCATATCGGTTGTCCGTTTCCAACCCTCGCTGTGCAACAATGAGCAGCAGTTACATGCAAGCAGTCACAAGCAGAACTAAGAGAGCAGTAACCAAACATACTAAATTAAAACATGGTCAATACGAACATCACAAACCATTAAAATTAAATTGTTTTGCCTTTTTTTATGGTTTTAAGTGAAAATACATGTCACACAGTAGCCTTTATTAACCCAGTCAACACACAGACATGATTTATTTCCTCATATATGAAGGCACCATCAGATGAGTCTTTCCTCATCTGTTATTCTCTCTTGTCTTGGTTTTTACGAGGTAAAACATGGACATTGAAGCAAACACACAGCACTGTTTTTGACCTACCATCCTCACAAAAGCATCTCCGACCCGGGTCATTTCTGGCACCAGAAAACGTTCCCGTTCCAGCCAAACAGGACCGTTATTTTACTCCAGGCGTGTCCAAAGTCGGTCCTCGAGGGCCGCTGTCATTAAGATTTTTTATGTATCCCTGATCCAACACACCTGGCTTCTATTAAATGAACACAAAAGCCAATGAAGTTCAGCATAATGACGAATTAACTTGAGTTAGCTGTGTTGGACCAGGGATACATGGAAAACCTGCAGGATTATGGCCCTCGAGGACCGATTTTGGACACCCCTGTTTTACTATATCAGAGACATAGACCTGTATGGTATCGTTTATGATTGGCTTCTTCTGATTGGACGTAACTGTTCCTGATTTTTGCAGATTTATCATAATTTCAAGGTCAAAGTAGCGATTTATTTCGCATCATAGTAGCGACAGTAATTCTTCACTGTTACAAAAATGTGATCAATAAACCATTTAGAAAACAATTTT
This sequence comes from Pseudomugil gertrudae, assembly GCA_037177535.1. Lineage (NCBI taxonomy): Eukaryota > Metazoa > Chordata > Actinopteri > Atheriniformes > Pseudomugilidae > Pseudomugil > Pseudomugil gertrudae. Next base: position 20,989,799 of record JBAMHV010000018.1, read on the forward strand.
CCACAAGCTAGTGCTGTACAGGTAAATAAAATAAACAATAATAGTATTTAAAAAACAATAAAATAGAGAATAGAAGACAAAGAAATGCATGGCTCATTTCTAATGCACCTTGTAGAGTCTTTGTAGAATAAACCGGATATTTTGTGGCTGGGTTGTAAACTTTCTGGATGGGATGTAAACGCCTTAAAGAGAAGCAGCTCATCACATTTTACCCGCATAGCTACACACAACCGCTCCAACGTCTCGTCTCTGCTCCACAGGGGTTACTTTGACGTGATGGGGCACTTTGACAGCACCTTCAACTGCTCCCAGGGCAGTTACATCTACTGCTGCGGTACCTGCCACTACCGCTTCTGCTGCGAGCACCAAAGGGACCGGCTGGACCAGGCCTCCTGCAACAACTACATCTCCCCCATCTGGGCTGATTCACAGGCCCCCGTCACCTCGCCCGCGGGCAACAAGCCCGACCCGGATTTTGAGACGCTTCAGCAGCAGAGCAGCAGGTCTGGCTTTTACGGTGTTCCCTGTTAAAAGATGCCACATATGTAGACGGTGCATCAGTGGGATGAGCGGCGGAGTTGAGGATGTGGGAAACGCTCAAGAAGAAAATAGACAAATGAAAAAAGACAAATTGGCAACTTATGATTGATAACATGAACCAACAGAAGCCTCAGCAGCATGTGAGAGAAGCAGCAGGGCTGAACTATGTATCTGTAAAAGATTCAGAGGCGCTATGCAGTACCAGCAGGGAAGATGGTGCATGCTGGTTGGAGCCTTCGCCAGGCACCTCGCTGTCTTCCTCAGGGCTTCTGCCCCGCCTCCCCTAGGAGAGCACGGTGGTCTCCTCTGCACCCGGCCTTCCAAACATGAACCACACATTTAATGTCTTTGTTGCAGAACGGCCACATTAGAATCGGTGGGAAAGATTTCACCGTGCTACTTCTGAAACAGTGGTTGCTATGGAGATCGGTGCGTTTGTGTTAGGGCACTGGGACGTTTTCCAGAGACGGGGTAGCTCCACTTTGTTATCGCTCATGACCTCCTGATCTGTAGCCTGCAGAAAATACTGAAATGCCTTCATTTGTTTGGGTTTTAGGTGCATGAAATGAGACAGAGGAAGGTTTTTAGTGATAGAACAGGAAGGATGTTAAAACTGGACTCTGTCCTACAGGATGATGGTGCTTACCTTCACAAAGTGAGGTTTATCAGAGACTCCCTGAAGTGGAGTAGAAGGAATTACCTGCCGCAACCCCGTAGGACACTAATGGGGTCAGCTGGAGGGTGGTTTGTTCCAGAGTGACCGCCACATTGGCTGACCTGAGACAAATACTGGTGGAATGGGTAGTAGTATCTCTCAGTAGTGTGTGACCAAGCTGGTGATGGGCATGAAGAAGAGGTGCCAGGTTGTTGTGGTTATGTGTCGTTCTCGTACATCAGGGGTATCAAACTCAGGTCCTCGAGGGCCAGTATCCAACTGGTTTTTGTTGTCTCCATGCGCCAACACAGCAGACTGGAATTACTTAACAGGTTGACAAGAAGCTGTTGGATTTATTTGATTTGCATCAGGTGTGTTAGTGCAGGGAAACCTGCTGGATACCGGGCCTCGAGGACTGGAGCTTAACACATGGTCCTACATGCTGCTGAGGCTGCTACACATTCTGCAACAACAGAGACCTTCTTGTTCAGATGGTGCCATTTTGTTCTTGCAGCTTCGGATAAGGAAGTTCTGCAGCTTGTTCTCGACACATCACCTGGTCGCGTGGCGTCTGAGAACAGTGACGTGATTGGTTGGATTTTTGAAGTGGGTGTGGTTAAAGCGGAAAAGCTTGAACTGGAACTGTTGTTGCATTAAGTTAAATGGATGTTTTATAGAAACAGCTCGACACGGTGGTGAGGAAGTACAAACACCACGGTGTGCATAACCCCACCCCGACACGGGGGATGAAGTTACCGAACCAAAACAAACCTTTTACATGTTTTTATAAAGTTCTCTGTTTTTGCAGAATGTTTTTTAATGACAGAAATTTGAACATTTCCCAGTATGTCTTGTTTCTTTAGCTCTCAGTCATCTTATCTAATAAAAACCACCATAAAAGTAGACGTGTAGGTAGATTGATAGGTCGGTGAATGAGGCATTACAGATGCCAGGATGTAAACCTCCAACATGAAAGCAACTTAAAACCTGTTTAGACGTGTTTCCTCATTTCTGTTCTGTTTGACTGAAGCTGATGTTTCTCTGAAAACAGCACCGCCTATGTGATCGGAGGGGTGATTTCCTTCACTCTGGTGGTGGCCGTGGGTGTCAGGATCGCCTTCAGCAAGGTAGCGCGGCGACCTCGCAACAGAGACATCAACATGCCCAGGTGAGACCAGATCCACGCTGCTGATCATCTCCTAGACGTTCCCTAAACACCTCACAAACAGTCATTTGTTGTTTTAACACACAGAAAGCATCACTCTGCCAGAAACGTGTAAGCACCCCCAAACAACTTTGGTCTGATCTCAGGCTGAACACCCACCCATCCACTCATGTCTTGCTTTTATTCGTGATGGATCAGATGGATCAGTTTTAACCTACACTGACAGACAGAATAAAACGTGTGTAGTGTTGTTAAACTTAAAAACGGCTTGTTTGGCCTTCAGCTCGTCTCTAAACGCGGCCTCTTTGTTTCTGCTTCGTCTCGGCCGGTAGCTGAGATGCTCGGACCTCATTTTTACCACCAAGCGACCGACTTCTGATTGTGTTTTATGCTGAAATCTCACAACCCAGCCTCCTCTTCCTCCCCGGCTCGTAATGCTGCTGCTCCTATACCACAGCAGAATCCAGTATAGAATAATTAATATTCTCTGTTTATGAAATGGTGAGAAATAACAAACGTTGGATAGATAGACTGGCCCTGGTATGGACTGGCGACCTGTCCAGGGTGTACCCCGCCTCTCGCCTGAAGTCACCTGGGATTGGCTCCAGCCCCCCCCGCGACCCCATTCAGGGAAAAAGCGGTAGAAAATGGATGGATAGATAGATAGACTCTGTTCCAGAGTGATGGGGGCATCAGGGTAAGAAGAAAGGATGCTGAAGTGATGCGGCCAACATGCTTAGAGGCTACTCTGAAGGCCTTCAGGGGGGAAGTGTGTGATCTGGTGAGGTTCAGTAACATTATGTTTCCACAAAATAAGCTCAGCTGCTGACCTGGATATAGTGAATGAGCAGGTTACTCCATCTTCCCTGATGTCAGTCAGTTATTGTCTTCACAGGTTATTCCGGTTAAGGGTTACCCACTCATCATTCACACTCTGAGGGGAAAATTAGATTAACCAGTTAACCCAACATGCATGTGTTTGGACTGTGGGAGGAAGCCGGAGTACACGGATAGAACCCACGTTAACACGGATAGAACCCACGCTAACACGGGGAGAACATGCAAACTCCACACAGAGAGGTTACTGGTTCATACCCACCCGAGGCTCGAACCAGCAGCCTTCTTGCTGTGAGGCAACAGTGTTGTCTTCCCTGATGGCATGACCGTATGCCAAAATGGAGCTCAGTTTGTGAAAGACAACAGGAAACAGGAAACATATTTTTTATGCATGGATTTGTCACCACAGAGTCCAGAACCCTGTTGAGAATCTTTGGGATGAGCTGGAGGAGACGTTCCACAGTAGCCGGACTCTCCCAGCATCAATACAGCAGAAACTAATGTTTTTAAACGCTGCTGTAATCTGAGCTAAAGGTGCACCAGTGAAATATAAAAGGTTTATTTTGAAAGGGCAGAAACCCTTTGTTTTTATTTTTTTTATTACTATATTCAAATCGACTAATAACAAACCTGTAACCTTGACAATAAACATCCCCAAGCGTGCCGTTTTTCTCGTGTTTCAGGAGTTATCTGTCAGCAACATTTTGTCAGCCCCGGTTGTCACATGTAAATGTAGCTGAAACGACAGCACAGACGCTGCTTTTACTCATGAGGACGATGATGCTGCGTTTACAGGATTTCCTCACAGCAGATCTGCCTCTCATAGTGACCTTGGCTTGATATGGAGGCTGATTAGGAGGCTTTCAGCGACTGTTTCAGTGTAATTTTAACAACAATCAGGAAAATGTGTAAATGAGAGCTGCATTAAACACAAAATGTCACCTTGCTTTAATGCTATAATGATATGCTAATTATCATATGATGTCATTTAATATCTTTTCTGTCTTAAGCAACTTTAATTTGAGCTCTAATGTATGAAAAGTGACTCTAAAGAACATTAATTTCTGTTTTTAACCTCTTTCTTTCCCTCTGCTGGGTCAGATCGCTGGTGGATATCTTGCGTCACCAATCGAGCCCCATGCAGCAGGGAGAGAGGAACAACACCACTGTGCTGACCACCACCACCTCAGACGGACGCACATCCAAAAACCTGTACACGCCCATCCTGCAGAAGAAAGACAACCGCAGTAAGTGCCACGAGACTCCAGCTTAACGCACGTCCGCGCGCACGTACCCGAGGTGGAAACGCAGAGCGGTGTTGTCACATTCAGGTTAAATCGGATCGGGCCGGCTTGTTGTGTCTCCAGTGGCACGGATGCTAATTATCACAGCTCTTTGTCTGTAACACACTTCACACCTCAGGTGGAAAACTGACCGATTTGTTGTCAGACGCTGCAGTTTTTCCACATCTATCCTGCACGAGGATTTATTTTATAAGTAAATCATTCATAAATTATATTTTATTTGAAGTTTTTTTGCCTTCATTTCCTGTTTTGGAGACTCAGACGCTGTATAAAGAGATGAGATCACTGGATTACCACACTTTTGTAACCCTGTAAAGCAAAGATTACATCAAAACCAGAAGAGATGTGTCCTGTCACACGTAAATGCACACGTTTCCATGGTTACGCATCCACGTTTCCATCGATCTTTACATAAAATGCAAGCAGCTGTGAAATGTTTTGCTGTTTTTTTCTCCACTTCCTGTCCGAGTGAAGCTGAATGACACAGCTCACACTCGCTGTTGACACACACACTCTCACCTCTCCACGTCTCTGCCGCTGTCTTCTCTCAGCCTCTCCAGGATTTACATCAACAGATGAAGCGTTTTTATTTCACCGTGCGCCTCTAACACACGCTGTATTTGATCAAACTGGATTAACTGGTCGCACTTTGGAAACGGTTCATTTAATGTTGATAAATCATCGTTTTTTCATTTTGTTCCAATAAAAAGAGAAAAGCAGGGATTTAATCTGATGTTTAACTGATTCGATGTGGTTTAAAATAACAGGAAGAAAACTGAATGCAATAAGCTGTAACCCAATCAAATACGCCTGAAGATGTTTCACATTACATACAATAAATGTGATATTTGAGATTTATATGAGCCATAAAGACACAAAGATAATCCTGGAGGGACTGTCTGTCTCTCTTTCCTGTCCTCTTCTCTTGCTGTGCTGTCTCAACTACCGTCTCTGTCTCTTTATTGACACAAATGCTTAGTCGACACGCGCCTGTTGTGTCTCTCGAGTGGTTGTCCATCAGTTTGTTGGCTCTGCTCTCTTTACAGCTGGGAACTTGCACCACCCTTTTAACCAGCAGGGGTCTGCTTCCAGCCCCAAACACTCTGCTACCATCGGTAAGCTTCGCGGTCAGCAGCACGGCCCGGCCCAGGCGGCGGCGAGCCGCCCGCCGGTCCCACAGCCTTGACCCCCTCCCCTCCCACTGTCTGTCTGTCTCTGTCCTATCAGGACGGCCTGCCTTGCTGCACTCTTAACACAGCTGTGCCAGTCTCAACACATGTATTTCTCATTCTTAAATCACGATATATGTTTACGTGGATCTATTTTTGTGTCGCACAGTTGTGTTGAAATTGACACATCTTCCGTGGGAGTGTGAGCTTTGAGTCGTCCGGCCTGCCCCTGCCTACTGCAAGCCTGCCTGCCCCCTTTTCACCCACCACCACTACGAGCCTGCTTCAGACGTGCTTGTTGCTCCTCTTTCTGTCTAGCAGTGATGTGCTGGTGTGCTAACAGCTGACATGAGTCTGTTTTCCCAGGCTTTGCACCACGGAAACAAAAAAAGCAATGCTAGTCACTTATCTGCAAAGAAGCAGGCTGCGGGACATAAATACGCTGCTGTATGTCCAATAATTAGTGAAGGCTTATGTAGTGCATTTAAACAGGGCTATGACAGCGTTCTGGATGGGGTTGCCATGGAAACGGGATGATGATGATGGAGATCAGTACGATTTCCATTGAACTTTTGAAGTTTCGGTGCCAGTTATTCTAAGCTTTTACACCTACATGTGTCCCCCGTGGAATGAATTACACAAGAAGGCAACTGCAGCGGAAAGTGTGTGTGAGAGCACAGAGAAAGTGTGTGTGAGAGCACAGAGAAAGTGTGTGTGAGAGCACAGAGAAAGTGTGTGTGAGAGCACAGAGACGGAACGGAAAGGTTAAGTGGATGCAAACATTCACAGCATAATTATCTCATGTTTATAGATCATATGTAAAGAGGTTAAATATAAAAATGAACTAATTATGTAATTACTTACTTCTCTAGAAGACTTTTTTTTTAGTGTTTCTCCTTTAAAAATGACCAGTTTTAAACATGAACATGGATTAATTGAAGGTTTCTTTTGCTTAATTATTACAGATACTCAGATTTTATACATCTGATTAATTATTGTATGATTTAAAATCACACGTGACTCTTTATTCTGTAAAATGAAGATGTTTTTACTGAAAATAGGCACCAGCGTGTTAGATTTAATAGTATGGAGAATGAATGAATGTTGAGTCAGTGTCTCCACTAGAGGGCAGTGCTGAGTTCAGGTCACATCTGCGCTTTATCGTTGGTTTGTAGCTGTAATGCATCGCTCTAAAGTCTTTTTTAGCCGTATAAAAACACCAGAAGAAGAAGAAGAAAATGTTTTTTTGCGGTTTTGTGTCTTCTTTGGGAACTTTTTGTTTCTCCAAAGTCTTCCTCCTGTTCTTCTTCTTCTCTGGTTGCCTGTCAGCTGTATAACTCAACACTGCGCCTGTGATTTGTGGTGGTAATGCTCCGTTTTCTGCATCAGCCCTAAAAACAGACTAAATTAAAGATGTAACTGATGCAAGAGGCGAACAAACCTGGCCATCCATCTACACACCGCCTTCGTATCATCACTTTCTATCAACTGAACCGTATTGGCAGATAAACAAACAACTTCCACGTGGGACAAAAATAAAGTTGCACAACATTCGTGTCACAGCTTACATTGATTTATTTTCCACTTTAGTTGCTACAGCAGAGGAAGAGATTTTTCCCTTCAAACAAACAGATTAATACGTCGTCGTTTGGGTTCTTTGTCCATTTTTTTTCATAAAGGTCTCATTGATCCCAGTAAAAACCAGTAAAAACACATCATTTCAGGAGGAGAGGAAATATTCCACATATAATCAGACAGCAGGATAATCACCAGCTTTGAACACGAAGCATTCAAACGTTAACGGTTTTATTATTTTGTCAAAACTCTAAACTTATTTAATATGTTTAACATTTATTTAGTGACCCCGATGGGAGTACTGGCCCCCAGTTTGAGAGCCACTAAAGTAAGTTTAAATGCTCAGTACAAAGGTTTAATTTAAACATTACCGTGTCATTTGTTATTCTTCAGGATGAGTTTACAGGATAATATGACAAATTAAATCTTCCAGATGAGGAAAACTTAAATATTCTCAAACATTTTATTGGATAATTTTAATGTGAACGTAATTATTTTTCTTTCTTTTTTTCTGCAACAGACCAAATTTGTATTTAAGTCCAGGTTTGGTCTTGTTTCTTTTTAATTTTCACTTTTATAATGTTATTTATGAGTAGTGAGTGAATAACATGGCAGCCACATGTTTTATTTGTGATTTAAACATTTTCTCAGGTATTTAAATAAATGTTTGAAAACATTTTAACATCTAAAACAGAGCAGAGAATTTTAATTTCACCACTTTGTCGCTGTATTATTTAGACTTATCTGCATGAACAGATAGAATAAATTAATATTTACGCTAAGTGCTTGTGTGATTTTACACATTTATACCGGTGGGACACTTTAATTTAGTTAAATCAAAGTAAAACCATTATTTTGCAGATCAGTATCTTCTGTTCTCTCATTTTTCTTCCTGAGCCTCACCGTGATCACTTCCTGCATTAAAACCTGGACTAGCATTGCTTTTTCCCTCTATGTGTGTGTAACCAGTACTGTACAGAAGTCAATGTGGTGTGTGCTCTCTTGGTAGCACTTAACAGAGACATCATTGACCATTACTGCCCATTACTGTCAATGGTCAATGAGCAGTATATGTCCTGCAGTTATCTTAACAAGATCGCAGCCCATAACCATTACCACCCTGAATGGCCTCGACATTGGTAGCGTCTGTCTGAAAGAATAGCAAATTGCCACCGTTATGCAATCTTTAATAGTTGCTCTCTATTTTTGCCTCCTAACTTGGGCTGTAAAGACCCCGGAGTTCAGTTTGTGCTCAGAAATGTCTGCTTCGTCTTCAGAGGGCAGAGTTTATGAGCTTTTGTCCCCGTTTGCACCTGCAGAGCGCGCCTACATGTGGGGCCATATGGAGTGCTGTCTGTTTGGGACATATGAATGTACTCGTATACTTTATGATGTAACTGATACCACCCCCCCACCCCTTCCTGCTAGTCTTACATAAGACAAATCATTTCTCTGTGTATCGATTGATGTGCTGCTTTTGCACTTTGCATAAATGTGTGTGCGTGCACAGATCCCTCCTGAACCTGTTGGTGTGTTTTTATGTATTTAAATGTGGCTGACGTGTTGGTGTTGGAGCTGCAGATGAGCAGGAACGAGTTGTATTTAAAGATGGTCGCCATGGAGCTGGGAGGCATCTGGTGTTCACTGATAGTTCATCTTTCCTTTTATTCCACTGTTTCTCTCATTATGTCTCCTTATTACCTTTTCCCCTCTTTATTACCTCTCCTCCTACCTTTTCCCTCCACATCTCTTTGTTTCTTTTATCTTTCCTAATTTTTTCTAAATACCCCCTACCCGCTCTCTTTTTTTCCTCCTCTTTACCATCTTTTTTCTGTCTCCTTTCAGAGCGCGGAGCCCGTATGAACAACACGTCCCAGCTCTCCGCCGGCCCCACCTTGATTTCCAGTAGCGGTAAAGTTCCCGGAGTAGCCGGCATCGGTGGCGGCGGCATCATGGGAGGGAGCATGAGACACAACAGCAGCCATCCGTCTTTCTCCCACTCCTTCCACAACCTGGCCCAGCTGCCGCCATCCTACGAGACGGCCATGAAACCCGAGATCAGCCGCTACAGCTCGCTGAAGAAGCTGGGTGAGCCTGAGGGAGGGGAAAGGGTTTAGGTAGAGGGTAAAGGATGGTAAGAGAAGAAGAACCTTATTGAATGATTCCTGCATGGATGATAGTAAGAAGTTATTTAACCCGAAGTGATGCGATGAGTCGCTTCATCATCTGTTTATGGAAAAGTTTACAACATAGAATGCAGCTTTTACAATATTTTTATTGTAAAATATCAGTTATTTTATTTTTTTTCTTTTAAGTGACCCTGTTCTAAGCTGCTGGGTGACAACGTTTCTAGTAATTCAACTAAATTTAGTCTTGTTGTGTTGTTCACCTTGTGGACCACCAGGGGGCGCTCGCGGACCACCAGTGGTCCGGGGACCACACTTTGAGAAAGGCTGATCTAAGGAGATGCTAAAAATACTAAAATTAGGTCGAGAATCGTCATTAACTGAAAGGAAAATGGGAAACCATCTTCTTCATTAATGATCCTGTTCAGCGATCGCTTAAATGTTCGGTGAAATCAAATTAAAGAAACAAAGAACTCAGAGATATTGTTTATAGTGAAAGGAAGAACATAGCAATGCGAAGGGAAGGGGTTGGGAATGAACAGCTGCGTAGCCGTAAGGAAAACACGAAGCAGTGAGAATAATCAGAAACGTAGCTTTCAGTTTTCCAGATAAAGTCATGATGAGTCCACATTTACCCTGTTTCAGAGCATCAGGGTTAGAAACGAGGCAGAGGAAGGGATGGAGTCATGTCGAGTGCTTACTGTACGAGCCTGTGGGGGAAGTGTGTGATCTGGGGTCGGTGCATTTGGTTCAGCAACGTCATGTTTACCAAATAATGAGCTCAGCTAATGACCTGAATGTGAATGAGCAGGTCACTCCATCAATAGGAGTGATGAAGAAGAGTGGTTCAGGGAAGAGGAAACCTGGATCAGTGCAGACCTGAACCCTGATGAGGATGCTTTGCATAATGTTTGGACTCTCCCATCATGAGTGAAGGACTGAACTGAATGCACCCAGAGGAAATCATGTGACTCTGCAGGAGCTCAATGAGCCAAAGCTGCTGCAATGAAAGCTAAATACAGCCCAACAAGTTGTTACACTGACCTTTTTTGTGTCCAGGCAGGGTATGTGTAATATTTAACAGACTGTCATCCACAATCTGCACCAGAAAAGCATCAGTTTTATCCACAGATCATCACATCAACCCTGTTTTCCAGAGGCCTGAGTCTGGGCCAGGAATGCTTTGAATTTGGTTCGTGTTTCTGGTGCTCGCTTACTCTCCCACCACGCCTCTCTTTACAGACATCATCATTCATGTTTCCCCCAGATTAATGACCCAGAGCTGCAGAGTCGTCTCACTTCCGTCTGAATGCACGAACACGCACGGAAAGATGGCCGACTGTGAGGAGACGGAGCTAATGTCTTTACAACGTTCTGCTGAGGTGTTCCTGGTAAATGCTGAAAATGAAGTGACTGGAGGGAGACGTGTGAGACGATGTCGGCTTGGAGGGGGGGAAGATTGCAAAAGGATGGAGTGTAAATGTGGACAGATGAGAGGAAGAAGGGAGGGGCACTTAGAAGGATGTGAATGCTGAAGAAAAAGGATGTAAGCGAGGAGATGCACGGATGGGGCGATCAGAGGAAGATGTCACCCGATAAGAAGAGAAGCATCTGGCAAAGTAAAGATACACGAAGGTAGAAGATGGAGAAACGGAGAAGAAGAAGCAAATGGAGAAGAAGGAAAGAGGAAGGAGTGATTTTCAGGAAGAGATGTGGGGGAGGGGAGTGTGTGCTGACTGGTCTGCGGAGGCCTGGCTGCTTTCGATGAGGAAGAAAAGATTTTAGAGGCAAGCTCTGTCTGTCTTTACCTCTCTCACCCTGCGATGGCTGAAGACTGCAGGGGGAGGGGATTCGCCTCTGCAGACCAGTGATGGATGCTTACTACAGAGGAGATGGTCTGCACGATGTGGAAGCAACGCTGCCAATCTTTTTCCTTTTGTTCCCACATTTCACCTCTGTTTCTGCTTCCTCTGGCCACACTTCTTCTTTTGTCCCTGTTTTAATCTATCTCTGACATAATTAAACATCCTCAGATGGACTTATACACAGCTGTGTTTCAGCAGGGTCGCTACGCAGTCTTGCTCTTTAAATATCAGAAATGACATATTGAGCCAAGCAGAAGTAAAAACATATTTTATTTGTAAAACATTCATTTAATCACGCCTTTAAAGTCCAAGTGAGGCAGAAATAAAATTAAATAATCTGCATCAGCTGAACATAAAGCCACCAGTGAATGAAAGTTTAGTGAGACTCTCAGAGTTTGTACACACTGATCACAGATCAGCTTAAATCAACCTAACAGGCCAAGCATCATCCGGCCCGGATCCAGCATGTTAGTATATGACTAAATCTCCAGTTTAATTTTATCAGATAAAAAAAATGCATAAAATAAATCCACTAATCACCCTGAAATATAATAGTTACTGATCCTTCCGCAAACAGGACTTAAGTCATGCGGTTCATACATTTACACTCCTTAATTAACACAGTGTGAATTTGTGTTACAAGGTGCTTTAAAAGAGTAAATCCCAACCAAAGTTAGAATAATAAGAACACATATACATTTAAAAGACATAAAATACACATAAAAACACAATTATAAAACATAAAATAGGACACAACTGAAATGTTGACGAGATAAACCTATTTAAAGTCATAAAAAATGAAAACAACTAAACTCAAATCTTATCCTGGGCAATAAATGCAACATGTAAACATCAAATATCATCATCATCATCATCATCTAACTTCATCATTAAAGGACAGGTTGAGAGGATTCTGGTGTCCGGGGAAGATTTATTTCTGGTTCATGCAGCCAGACGTGCAGCTGTATAGCATGGTTAGCCTGTGAGAAGCTAATGCTCAGGGCATGTTGGTGCTGTTCTAACATTGCCTTACCACATCATTGCATCACCTTACCCTTGTTTTACATCTGTTGTAAAACACCGCTTTTCATGAGAACTTAATTCTGTCTTTTAACAGGTTTAAAGCTGCCGTTTTGCAACACATGCATCACGTTTCCATGTTAATCTCTGCAGTTGCTTCACTGACACGTTAAAACGCCGCTTCATGCAGAACTCTACTCATGCATCTTTCCAAAATCGAAGCTTTTTCCTGTTTTTAGTTGACGCTTTTGGTGCTTTTTAAACTTCTCTTAGATTAAATTAAAAAAACTTTGAAGTTTTACATGACATTATCTTTCTTGTAAATAAAATCGGAAGAAACTTTGAAGAAAAGTATCACAAAGTGTCTTTCTGAAGAGAAGCTAGCTAGCTAGTAGCATCATTTCTTTATTTTACCTGAAAATACTGATGCTAAATCACAAATCAGCCAACGTCTCTGGAGGTTGAAACAAACTGAAGGCAAAAAGAAATAATTTTACTACATAAAAGCTTAAATTGACTCTTATTACAAAGCACATCTGTATTTCCTGCTTCTGATGTGTTGTTTCAGGGCTGTTTCAACAGAATCAAATATGATTTATAGCTTTCTGGAATCCATTTGTGTGGTATCGGCTGTGGTTGTAATTCCCCACATGGCACAGTTTATCTCCTCTTGGCAACACTTCACACTTGACGTGATGACAGTAGAGAACAAAAGACATAATTTTCTTTTGTACATCATTATCAAGCTTCCCAGACACACAAAGCCAATATAAAAACATAAAAGCTCCTCTTGACTAGAAACAGGTTGGAGCATTGCTGAGCTGAATGAAAGTAGCACCTTTTTAAATGTCAGCTTTCTCAGGAAAACCAGTCAATGCCAGTTTTGGTGCAACACCTTTTCAAAGTGGGTCTAAAATGTTGTCGGCGTGACACAGAGAGATTGTTTGAAACCCGGTGCTTTTGAAGTGGCTTCCCTGCAGAAAGGACACCGATAAAGGCTTCTTTGTCTGCAACCAGTGGCCAGGGAGAAACCTCGAGGTAATTTGGCCTTACCGGAGGGGAGTAAACACAGAGAGGGAGAGGAAGGAGAAGCAGAGAGAGAGAAAAAACCAAAGAGCTGGTGGAAAAAAGGGGAAATGAGCAGAGGAGGGAGGATAATAATGGAAACAGAGGAACAAACAGAGGAGGAGGACCAGACCGGAGAGAGGCAGAAAAATTAAAAGACATGAAGGGAGGAAGAGTTAGCGAGGTGGTTTGGTTAAAGGTCAGGTTTAAATTGGCTCTTGGGGAGCTGCTTCTATGGAAATGCTTTGAAGATTAAAGTGGACTCAGGCTATCGCGTAGAAAGCACAGAAACACTATTTCACTATTAATGAAGTTCACTTTGCTGGGTCTCATTTATCGTCTGTTGTTTTCCTGTTTTTCTTTTCCCACAGTGTAAATCCTCTTTCTTCTTATTGTTTCATGCAACTCTGCCTTCCTCCTATGCTGCATAATGCAACAGGACACAGCGTGGCTGCTTCTTTTTCCCCAACCCTGTTATTTACAGCATCATGTCTCTGTTTCTGTCTCTTTATTCTACATCTTGTCTCTGTGTTTTCTCACAAATCAGAGAAAGAACTTGATGAATACTCCAGCTACTACAGCTCCAAGCGCCGCTCCAACAACACCGCTCCCTCCTTTCACTCCTCACAGCACCATCTTCCTTGGGGAGGAGATTACACGCTGGGATCCAGGGGCACCCTGCCTCTCCATGGCTCCCGACCACATCTCCACATACCTGCTTCCACTCCGAACCCGTACCCGCTGCCCTCCCAGATGCCGTACACCAGCTCCACCTCCACCTTCGACAGGCCGCCGCGCCGCGTCCGCTCCCAAGACCAGCTGCTGGCACTCGGGGAGGGCAACACTCTGTCCCGCTTGTCCAAGAACCAGCATCAGCAGTACTACAAAGCCATGATGAGCACCAGCAGGAGCTCCACGTCCCAGACGCTCCGCAGGTGAGTTCAGAGGCCCAGCAGAGGTCAGGAGAGGAGGTACAACAGGCAGTAGAAGCAGATGGAATAATACAGAGAAAGAAATGAGATGAGAGGAGGTGAAGATGGCGGGAATCTGAAAGGGATCAGGATGATATGTGACCTGAAAAGAAGCGAGGCAAGATTAATTTAATAAAAATAGAGTGAAATATGTTATAAATGTCTGGAGGACAGTTTCATTCATGTTTAAAGACAAAGCGTTAAACATACATTACAGAGAAATTCTCTTCTGCAGAATATCAGAGCTCCGTAAAAGCTGCTAACGTTATTATTACTGTGCCATCAGAGCATAACGTAATACCTGGTGCTGTGGTAGATTTCCATGACACGGGCTCGTGGTCAGGCCCAAAGTGGGCTCATGGTCGGTGCGTGATCAAGTGGAAAACAACAGGTGTTCTTAGATCAGCAGAAGTTAAGAATAGCCTGATCATGTCTATGTATGGAGATGACATTAAATGTCAAAAGTCAGCTGGGCTTTATAAAGCTGAGGGTCCAGAAAGGGCTCCAGCCTTCTTCGCGAAATGCTATCAGACTGACACCCTAAATTCTGATTAAATGTGCTGTCACTGTCTGGAGTCCACAAGTTTCTTCATTCCACCACAGATGGCGAGCCAGCCAGGAGTTCTTCAAATTTCTTCATACCCTGAGCATATCTGAGTCTACCTGCACTGCCATCTGTGGTGGAATGAAGAAATGAAGGATGTGAGGAAGGGGTTATACAGGGGAAATATATGCTTCTTACTTTATGCCTTTTTTTATTATTGTCACATAAACTATCAATAAATGCACAAAATAAATGACAAATGAAAACTGAATGGACAAAAAGACTTTTAAAGACTTTCTCCAGGCTTTTATTTAACCATTAAGTTTATTTATTTCTTCACTGATATCAAACAACTGAACATTTTATAATAATCTCTAAGAAATAATCCCTTTATGCCCTTTATGAGGCAGTAAAACATTATAAAGTAACAAGCAACATTTAAACTAAGAACAAGAGAAAAGGAAAGGACATCCAATAGAAATGTTTTAAACGTTAAAAAAAAGTTTAAAAAAAATAAACGAAGCAGATTCACTGAAATGCAGCAGAGAACAGCTGGATCTTTAACCTGCATGTTCCAGCTGATCTGAGACTTTCTGGGACTTTGTTCCACACATGTGGAGCGTAGAAGCTGAATGCAGCTTCTCCATGTCTGGTTCTGTCTCTGGAACTGAATAAAGACCCGATCCAGATGACCCGAGGGCTCTGGTAGGTCCATACTGAGTCCTGATCCATTCAGACCAGCAACAGAACTTTAGACTCTGCCCTCTGACCTCAGAACTGGACGGATGTGGTCCAAACTGACGTGGACTCGGGCAGCAGAGGTCTGAATGAGCTGCAGAACGTTTAAGTAACAATCAGACTGACAGAAGATGAAAGCCTGGCCCAGTTTTTCCAGGTCTTTGACCCTGCACATATGCTGATGAGATCAGAGGCTATCCCTGTGACGCTCTTGATGCGTAAATGTCTGAGTCCAATGTGTTAAAAATAAATTTTCCTTTTACCTCGCAGGTAAGATGCTTTGGGGTTAAAGAAGCACTAATTACACTTATTGAGGACTTTGCTGTTTGACATGTATTAAACGTTCCTGTTACATTTCTACCAGCCTTTGAGGACAACCTGGGCTTAGCAACACAGCAGCTAGAGGAGCAGGAAGTTGTGTTTAACAGCATCTATATACAGGTTTTGGTTACCGGGGCGACGCCACATTCATATTTCTGTTGTTCCAGGTCCCATGAGAGGCTCCTGGTCTCCCCCGACCGCCTCGAGGACCGGCTGATGACGATGGGTCTGCTGGGAGGAGCGGTGGACAGAGGAGCCGGGAGCGGGATGGTTCCCACCATGGGACGGCTGAGCCACCACCAGAAGGCCCAGTCGCAGCAGAACATCTGCGTTACGCCGTCCATGGACCGCCACCACATGATCAAGATGAACTCCCAACCCACATCAGGCCACGACCACGAGCGCAGCTCCGCCGCCGTGCCCGGGATGGGGATGCACGGGGGCTGGGACTCGCACGGGGGCCGGGACTCGCACGGGGGCCATGGCGGAACTATCGGGAACCACCCCAACACCCGGCGGATGGCTTTCGCCAGCAAGAGGCAGAACACCATCGAACAGCTGCACTTCATTCCCGGAGGAGGAGGAGGGCAGGGACTGAGGACTGGGAGTAAGAATGAGGTCACAGTGTGAGAGATGAAGATCAAGAGGAAGATGAAAAGCAACAAAGAGGTGAAAACTGATGAAGAAGAGGAGGACGGATTGGATGGATGAAAGTTTGATCCCTCACAGGGGTTTTACGTTACCCTGGAAACGAGCTGCAGTCGGCCCCCCCTTTAAAAATTCCCAACATGGTGGACGACCACATCAGTCTCATTGTGATTAAAGCCAATTGAGTCTCTCCTCGTCACTTTCTATGCTGAAAAAGAGAATATTCAGCCATTTTTGTCCAGGAAGGATTCACTTCCCTCCTTAAAAGAGCAAAAAAATGCAGTTCAAAGGCTGCTTCGTACTCGCTGTGACTTTTATTGAAGGATATCCGCTGAGTTGTTGAGTTGTCCTTGAGTTTTATTACACTGTCCTCTGCATCCTCGAGCGCTCTGACAGGTTCATCTGTCTTTGAATCCACTGAGGATGATGAAGAGCACCGAGGCAGAGGCAGGCAGGTTTGCTTGTTGTTGTACTTATAAAGGTATTTAAACCCAAACAAGTTACTTTTATATGAAACTAACTTGATATTGGTGGTATTATTACTGAGCCCTGTAGGATTTTGTGTATACTTAGCTGGAAACGTATTTAACCTTAACCCAGCCAGTTTGTAACTGTGATCAGCCCATCACCGCTTTCTCTTGTTGGGATTGATACAAGGAAAACTGCTGAAACACTCAAGCCAAGCGCAAATAACTGTCATTTGGATGGCTCCATTAACCTGAGATTAAGAGTCAAAATGAACCACTCTGGTAAAAATAATGCCTCTTTAAACACTTACTGCTGCCATTAAGGCCCAGTCACACCACTTTTTCACACTGATTCTTAATAATTCCAGTTTGTTTTGCCAGTTTATGCCATAAAAAGCTGTCTTTGTGTCTCAACATGGACAAAGCTATTTGTAGCGCATGTATCCTTCATGGGGATACAAGGGTCTGTAAGAAAAGTGTGTCGTGTGTAAAACAGGAGTTTAAACTTTCCGCTTACCCCCCTGTTGTAGCGTCTTAAAACGTCGGCCTCGAACACCACGAGCTTAAGACACATCATATGTCTGTACAAGTAAAACATTGTATCCAAAAAAATATGGAGCTGTTTATTAATAATTAATGAATGAACAAGTTAATTAAAACAACCATATGAGTACAACTGTTAAATATTAGGGGAGTTTTACCCAAAATTACTCGGCCTCATCTTTCTCTGTGCACGTTCAGCTTCAGAGCCTCCAAGGTGATAAAGTCATCTGTTACCTGCATTGCATCCCTGTGTGCAGCACCCTTATTGACCCATTTAAGATGATCAAAACTCAACGATTATTTGTTTAATTGTTTTGAAATGAGGCTGAAAAAAAAGGTTTTTATTTGATGAAATAATGCAGGTGTTAATGGTTTGTATGTAAAAAGGCTTTCCCATCAGCAATCTGAACGCAGTCCGCTGTGAACGCGCTGTGACTGGGCCTTAAATGTTACATTAAACACACAGTATGATGTTTAAGCCAACTTAAAGCCTTGTACAGTTAATTCTACTGAGTGTTGCATCATCTATGAAACGAGAACGCTTTAAAAAATACACGTTTCATCCAGAGGAACCGACCTGTGACCAAACATCCCCCAGCAATGTTTTCATTATAAGGGGGGGTGGGGGGAGGTAAGGAGGGTGTCTTTGTGCTGTGGTCTGGCATCGAACAAACCCTCCCACACATGTATGACGCCACACGCTACCTGCAAGTTCAGCTGGATGACAATGGACATTTCACACCAAGGGCTAAACCGAATTATCTTTGTATGTCTGTGCTCTTTACTGTGTCCGCTTCTCGTTTCCATCTCTTCTACCCATCAGGAGGCATGCTCACTCATACGTTTGGGTTATTTTCTGTGTCAGGGCGAAAGGGGATCCTGCAGAGAAACGGGACTTTTGTGAAACACGTAATTATGTGAGAAGAGGTGACCATGATGATGTCATATTTTGTACTTTTGTTTCTCTGGCGGTGAGATGGACCTCCCGGCCATGACGGCTGGCTTCCCCGTCGCTCCGGGTTTATGTCGTGTTTCCATAAAAAGACAGGCGTGATTGAAGCGAAGCGTCCTGCCAGCCATTTTTTAGTGTTTTACTCACTGGTTTATAAAGAAGAAGAAAAAGTAGACACACTTTTATCATGATTTCTGTTCGTATTATACTTCAACGTGTACTTTTTAATCTCTATAATCCTGGAATTTCAGTATTAAAAGTTAAGAGTTTTATGGGGTTAAAACCCAGAACAGGAGCTAATGCAATCAAAAGGAAAAGACGGACCACACGATGATGTCATAAGCCACTATCTGTGACTTATGATGTCACGGCATGTATATGTGATCTGTGTAACTCCCATCCTCTTCGTCTTGGGAATGCTTAACTCCGTTTTGGCCCGACTCGGCTCGTGTCCTCGCGCACAGAGACGACGTTTAGACCCAAACTGCCATAAAGATGTGTTCATATCAACCAGAGACGACATGTTAAAAGCCTGTAAAGTTATTTTTCATTAAAGAGATGCTACGAGCACCAAAGCCAGGATTTCCCAAACGTTAACAAAAAGACATGAGTCATTAAAACGTGTTTGTATTTGAAGAAACAGCGGAGTACATTCATTTATCGCATGGTTCGTGGATTTATATTGCTGTTATTTGACTGATATGTATTTGCAAAAGGGCGATTTCCCCTTTAAAGCAGCTTCCTCATCCCTGCTCATGTTTTACAGAGTTTTCGGGCCACAGAGGAGAGGAAGCACATCCCATTCAGGTGTTTTTGTTCAGTTTGGGCTTTTTTAAGCCACTGTGGTTGTTTCTGAGTTGGTGGAGAGTTTATTGTGACTTTGGCTGACTGGATGTGAAAGCTTCAAGGCTAAATTTTAGAAAAACGTGTTGGGAAATGTAAAGGAAGCGACATTGGTTGTATTTTTTGATGTCTCATTTCTCCTCACAAAGGTTTGTTACTGTTATTCAGATCCATGTTACATTATTTGCTCCCCTGATGAAACTGTGTGCCTGTATGTATGCCTGTGTGTGTGTGCGTGTGTGTGTGTGTGTTAACCACAGGGGGAAGGCATGGGCATATTTGTATTCTCTAAGCTACTCTGCATACCTCAAACTGTATGATATATTTATTTATAACATCCCCTTAAATGTCTATTTCCAAGAATATCCTGACAAAGGTCTCACAGATGTGCAACCCTTTTGTTATTGGTGATCAATTCTTGCATTTGTAGAAATCATACTGTTAAAATGATAATAACAATAAAAAATATACACTTAACTGTGTCTGTTCATCGTGATTTAATTGACTTATTTGATGTATTTAATGGTGAATGGACTTGTGTTATATAGCACTTTTCTGGTCATGCAAAGCGCTTTACACCACATGTCACAGTGTAACACACACACACACACTCACACACACACATCAGAGGGCAAGGCAGGATATGGGATCTTGCCCGAGGACACTTCGGGATGTAATCAGAGTACAACATGTTATTGAGAGCTGCTGATATCTTTGATGGATTACACGGTTTGATAGTTTTCATAACTTACCTGCTTTAATGATGCTGAAACCTTCCTCAGACCAGTATCAGCTTGTTCCAGTTAAATCAGTAGGATGATTAACTCTGAGAGAAACAAACCAGTCTGGAGGGACGCACTACTTCCTCTCACAGATGCGTAGGGGGATCTTTCTGCAGTGTGAAAGGTTTCTGCATGCTTCACATCACTTTCGCTTAATTACACCCCGCAACACGCCTCCTCGCCTCATTCTGACTGGAAAGGTGCAACGTTTAAAAGCAGAGGTTCATTCATCCAGTGAATAAAATGCTCATTTCAGGGACCAAACCTGAGCCGTCTGGTTAAAAACATCTCCTGTTCTTCACTTTATCAGAGCTAATATTTACTCAGGTGTTCTATTTGGATGTGATAGAGCAGTGTTTCTCAACCCGGCTCCTCAAGTACCCCTGCACCACATGTGTTAGAGGCAACCCTACTTTAACACACCTCAAATTAATGAACTCTCTAATTAAGTTCTTTGCAGCCTGTTAACGAGCATTTATTCTTACTTGAGGAGCAAGGTTGAGAAACACAAGGGGTGGCAAACTCTGGTCCTCAAGAGCCGCAATCCTGTAAGTGTTGGGAGTTTCCCTGCTGAGACACACCTGATACATATCAGATTTATTTAGCAGACTCTGCACAAGCCTGCAGCAGCAAGGTGGCACAGTTGGTTAGCACTGTGGCCTCACAGCAAGAAGGTTACCGGTTCAAGCCTCAGGTCAAAACAGTGACCTTTATGTGTGGAGTTTGCATGTTCTCCCTGTGTTAGCAAGGTTTGTCTCCGTGTTAGCCTGGGTTCTCCCCGTGTTAGCGTGGGTTCTCTCCGGGTTCTCCGGCTTCCTCCCACAGTCTAAACACATGCATCTTGGGGATAGGCTGATTGGAGACTCTAAGTTCCCCATAGGAGTGTGTGTGTGTGTGCATGGTTGTTTGTCTGTGTCTGTTGGCCCTGTGATGGACTGGCGACCTGTCCAGGGTGTACCCCGCCTCTGACCCGATGTCAGTTGGGATTGGCTCCAGCCCCCCCGCAAACCTGTTCAGGGAAAAAGCGGTAGAAAATGGATGGATGGATGGACAAGCCTGCCAATTATCCATGCATTTGAGTCAGCTGTGCTGCAGCAGGGACTCTCCTAACACTTGCAGGATTGTAACTTTTAAGTTTGCCACCCAGAGGTTCATTTAATTTAATCTGTAGAAACCATGACGGCAATGGCCAGACACACCTGGATTAATCAGCTCGTCCAATAATGAGAGACAGGAAACAGGAGCTGGCTTAATTGAGGAAGTAGTGGAGTTGTGTGTAAAACCAATAGTAAAAAAAACACCACTGTTTACAGTTATTGACAGAACAACAGCTCTGCTATCCCTCTAATCCCACATGTATCTTATTTAATACGTACAGTTACTGAGACATTTTCCATCACTTTATGGCAGAAACTTTATTAAAAACCTTGTAATACATGGTAAAAATATAATGTTCTTAGTTTCAGATTTTGTTACAGGGCAAAAAAAACGTCATATTTCAAACATTGAACTTTTCTGCCGTGTTCGAGCTTTAAGTCGAGCTTTAAAGGGTTAAACGAATCTAATGTCAGGATTATCAATCACATCTGTTGTGTAAAACAAAGTTTGAGGGTTTTGGATTTTTTTGGAAACATTTTTATTATTTTCCAGTAACAGAAATCTTGTAATCTATTCCATGCAACCATGGGCGGATAAAACTGATTCGTTCTGCCTAAAGGCAGAGCACACTTTAATCACGGCTTTGTGTTGTGCAAGAACTGTGGTGATACACAATTCCCTTTAAATGCCTTCAGGACTTTTGTTACTATATTACCAATAAATGATTAAAAAATACCTCCACCAGTAGTTCAGTAAACCATGCCAAATTATTGTGTATTGTGGTTATATGAGTTCTACATAAAACACTTTGTGCTGATTTATTGTGTGTGACTTGCAATTTATGGAAATTATTTTCATTACTTAACCAAACACCTGATGCATAATCTAAAAAAAGATCAAATTTATGATTAAGCTAATCCTTTGACAAGCAACTGAGGTATTAATTTCTCTCAACGCCGCATTATTCCCATACTTCACCCCCTTTCTTATAATGTATATCTATCTATACCTCCACAATTACACCTAATAAATGTGCTTCTTACTAATTGGATCACATTTACCCTCAATAATTTAACTAAATTCAACTCCTTACTTAACATATTATCACACTGACTGACATTTTTGCTGATAAACATAACGTTGTGTCATCTGACATTGTTGCACGTCTCAGTAAAAGTGTGCAGATATAAAATAAAAGTGGGCCTAAACATCCACCCTGGGACACCCCACACTGGATCTTTTCCACCCTAATAAAGTACACTGTGTACTCATGATTAGTAAGATTGAATTTGTTTAACAGCAGATGGTTCAAATCCATAACAAACCAATGCAATACTGTGATATTAAGTCCAATAATATCCTCCCAGATTCTTCTTTCCATCTCCTGCAGCCGATAATCAGGAATCTGAGTTCTGTAGTTCCCATTTTATAAGAATGTTAATATATTGTGTTTAACCCAATAAACTCTAAATATGAAATATGTTAATCCTTCGTGTTTGGGGTTATTTAAGGCAAGCGTAAATTACTAAAGTGTAGATAAAATACTGTGTTTGTGTGGAAATGTTGCACTGTGTCTAATTAAGCAGAAAGATACCAACACGTCTACTTTACAGCTATTTAAGCATTTATTTGAGGAGAGAGCAGATTAATTAGGTGAATGCAGCACGAGGCAGGTTTTAGGCAAAGTTTCATGAAGACAGGAAATACTTTTACTGCAGTAGTTTATACAATTATTCATGTACGTTAAAGGGTAAATGCAAAAGGCTGAAATGAGTCTCTCCAGCAGAGAGGCTGAGCTGGTCTTCATCACATTTCCTCCACAGGAAGGTTTGCACCTCATCAGTGTTCCTCAGACGCTCCGTTACATAGTTTAAGTTTGTGCATCATCTCCATTGGCATAAGGGTCAACAGGTAAATGTGAAGATGCACCTGGATCCCACGTAAAACAAACATAAGACACCTCCAGACACATTGCTACATATAGACAAAGATAGATTCTGGAGCTCAGTTTGAGACTTACTCTGAATCCATCCACTTCCTCACCAACTGGAAGGATTATCAGAGAATTTGGTGTTGAAAATGATACTCTCACATCCATGAATGTAGTCGGGAACATGTCAGTGAGATATAATGATGTATGGTTATGTTATTGTGTTAAATGTGTATATAAGTAAATGATCCTGATCTTCATGTGTGTTAAAGATACAGCGGTGGTGGTAAACGGTACATGAGTGCTGCAGTCCTGCATGTATTGAATGCGTTTCCACGCCAACGCACCTGATTAAAAGGCATCCAGCCGTCTTTCAAGTTCTGCACGCTGACTTTAGCAGGTGTGTTTGAGTGATGACATGTGGGAAACCTGCAGGATGAAGTTCACTACCACTGCTTTACAGTACACATACGGTATTTCTCTCTTTCATGATCTACAACATAAAGCATCATGTTTGGTGAATTCTTTATATGAGATGTGGTACCCAGAGCAGAGATGATGGATGTTACATGTTGATGTTTGTACATAAAGTTTTTAAATAAACACTTAGATGGTCAGAAGGCCTAATTATTATCATCATTATTATTAAAACACTTTTTATACCAGGTGGGTTTTTTTTTATTGTGAAAGTCTAAAATACAAACTTGTGTTTGAAAATAGATTAAAATGACTATTTGAGGAACGATGTGTTTTTTATATTTGCACACTTAGTTCACGCTAGCTGTGCTGCAGATGAATTGCACTCCTAATCTGCTGATATGGGTCCTGTGATGGACTGGCGACCTGTCCAGGGTGTACCCCGCCTCTCACCCGTTGACAGCTGGGATTGGCTCCAGCCCCCCCGCGACCCCGTTCAGGGACAAAGCGGTAGAAAATGGATGGATGGATGGATGGATCTGCTGATATGAAATTCAAAAAGTTTTTTTTCTTCTTTTATTTAATTTTTTAATTGGAGTTGTGTGAATTACTTACAGGAGATTAAATGCATCTTATCTGCATCCCTCAGGTTGCTCTCATGGAGGATCTGGGCGCTAAGCTAACGACTACTTCGAACATCATCTAAAAACATTTAATCAGTGTGAGTTATAATGAGTTTACATAAAAAAAACAAGTTTTTAATCTTTTTCTCAACAGGAGAATATCAGTGCACGCCTCCAGACATGTGTATATATTTCACCAGATAAAATGTCCGTTATCTCTGTGATCGGACGAGATCTGGCTGTTCAGTTTGGCCGTAAGCCAGATTCAGTCTGCAGGTATCATGACGAATACACCATGAAAACACACGTCTGAACTAACAAATAGAGAGTACTACAGGAATGCTTATCAAACTGTGGGGTTCCGACCCTTATGAGGGTCCCAAGACCACTTTAGGGGTCATTAAATTATTTTAAAAATAATTAAACATGTTCAGGTCAAAATGATTGAATTCAATTATTTATTTATTTCAAACCTGCACATATATTTTAAAACATTAGCATCACAGGCACAAATGTAAGGTTTAAACATGGGAAAGATGAGTCAGCGCTTTTATAGATCCAATAATTAGCTTCTTATTTTATCAGGTTAATAAATAAACAGATAAATTATTACTGCTGCAGTGACACAAATCTAATCCTCTAATTTATAAACTTTATGATAGTTTTCAAAACTTTTATTCAGTATTTTCTCACAGCTTCTTCAGACTTTAATCTGGTTTACTCTGTTTTAACAGGATTTAATAAGAAAATATATAACAGATGTAAAAAGTACTAAATGAATCTGAGTCAGTACAATTCCTGCACTAATACAAGAATAAACCAGTAATCTGATCAATATATCTTGTTTTTAATTTATGGTTATTCAAATAAAACACTAATGCATCGTAAAACCATTTTTATTTCTCTTGCACATAAATGTTCCATTAACAAAATGAGTTTATGACGCTTAAAAGAAATATTTTGGTTCATGAAAGTGCCTCATAAATGCAGCACTGCTTGTGGTTAAACTGGAAATGTTTATTATGGGATGCAGTCTCAGCCATTCTGTATGAATGCTGCTAAATTTGTATCAATCATCAGCATAAAAGTAACTTTTAAAATACTATTTCAGATTAAAATATGAGAAAATATGAAAAAAAAACCTCAATACAGCTCACACTGCGGCATAATTAGGCTGGCTTTAAGTGAATTGCAAAATAGGCAACAGGCCCATAGTTTCACACACACACACGAACACCCACACCCACACACGCACACACACACCCACACACACACACACACATTCCAGTGTTATGCAGCATGTTCCATAATGACATCTTTAATTGGCTAATTAACATTTTACAACTACAGTGTGAAAACACACACATTCACACACACACACACTTTGGCTTTATGTCGACATATTGTTATTTTAATAGACAGCAGTATCGATGCACGCGCACGTCCACGCGCGGCCCCACACGCGCTCTATGCATGCGGGAGCGTCACGCTGGATCAGTATTTTGCAGCAGGCTGCGGGGCAGAGGTGGCGGTGAGCGCGGCGGCGGTGTGGTCGCGGCCGGACGGACTGAACCTGTGCCCGGCGCTACCCGGAACCATTATGCAGACAGGAAACTACCATTTTGCTCCCAGCAGCAGCATCGTCTACAGAGGGGGAACACCTAAACCTGAAGCGGGCAACGGGAAAGCGGGCAGACGAGGAGAAACGCTGGGAAAACACGAGCCAAGCACAACAAAGGCGCCGTGTTGGTGAAGACGTGCAGAGAGACGGTCGTGCTTTAGGACCTCGCAGTCAGACAATGGACATATTGGACCAGGCCGAGGAAAACGGGGTTTGTTAGCGAGTGAAAAGCAGCCCTCCTGGGCCGATGGAGATCCAGGCCTTCCACAGTGTTTTTCCATGGATGAAGAAAAAGGCCCCGCTGACAGGCAGTAGGGACCCTGTTTTCAGAGCGCACTCCCACCTGGATGTTATCTCGCTTCTTACGCTGTGTTTGTGAGAGATTGTTGCACCTAAACGGTGTATTTTATAAGGTAAAAAACAAAAACAAAAGCTACTTCCACAGCAAAGTGTGTTTGCTAATTTGCTAACTGCCTAGCTAATGTGGCTAACGGTTCGGCTAAGTTGGTGGCATTGCTAGTTTTTGCCCAGAAAACTGATATTTATTCAATAGCTTTGACCTAAATTAGTTATAAACACCACTGATAATTAAAACACACTTTATATATTCACACTTTAGCTAATTTTGTTAGGCTATGATGGTCTACAGTGGGATTTAGCAGTTTGTTATCGTTAGCTAGCTATGTGATTAAGGGATGCTAGCAGAATCTGATGGATCAGATTGATATGATCGATCTTCTGGTTGTTGTTTTTTAGATTGTTGGGCTGCAGGCTCTACCTGGTGCACACAGCGGAGTTTTCCCCTCATTGGGACCTGTGGATCAGCCGGTAAGGTGCGAACAGTAAGAAATATCTGGAGAGTTTATCAGTGTCTGTGTTTGTTTCTGACATGTGTGTCAATATAAAGTGTGACGTAACAAACTCTACATGCATGATATCATCCTAAATAAGCATAGCACTTAACAATCACACCAAATAAAAACAAAGATAAAACGTATGACACATATGTAGCATAGTAACCTTCAACTTCAACAAAACTTCAACTTGCTGTCTTTTACACTTGTATTGATACTTTAATAAATTAATTTACAGGATAGTTACTGTCATGTAGTTAAGCTGTCAGTTTAACAATAATAATACATTTCCTTTTCATAATGATGATAAAAAATTGTTTTTACATTTATAGTGATATAACATGAATAAAAACATTTATTACAATGTATTATGTAGAAGATGGACACTATTTAATGCCATTTTATTGAGGTAATAAGTATTTATTTTTATCTTGACATCACAATGTTATTTTATTAGTTTTTAACCAGGACAGTCACCACTTGGTTTTCTCTGAATAATCACAGGATTACCAAAAAGTTGTTAGAGCCTGATTTAATTGATAACTTGTAAAAACTAAAGTATGCATAAATGAAAGAAATATGTGAAAAACAGCTTTTTTACATAACCGCATAAAATGTTGTCTTATCAATCCATATTTATCATCTCGGGATAATGGTGTAAATAAAATTAAAGATTCATGAGTGGCCGCACTCGTGGTATTTACTACCATTTATTGATTAGGGAGGAATGTTGCTCATGGTGTTTTTCAGTAAAATAAAATGTAAATAAAACTATTCTATCATAAATAAATATCAGAAATATTTCATATTGAAAATTGATTTAAATGAGTGGGAAGCTCAGCATTACCCCTCTGCAGCCACCACTAGACCTAAAATATTCTAATTAATTAATATTATTTTTATTTATGTAAAAAAGCTAAACATTGTAATTTCCTTTTGGGATAAATTGAGTTTTTCTTTTATAGTTGACAGGAAAACAAAGAAAATTCAACGTGGATGTTAAATATCCCAGTTTTCTGATTGTTCCCAGTTATCACGTGTTAATGGTCACATAAAGGCTCAGAAACAACAGATGCAAATGAGCTTGTTGGCTAAAATCTCATATGTTTACATCTGTTGCTATGGATACCGATTAACATGCTGCCCCTATCAAATAAACAAGCTAAATATAAAGTCATGTTTACATTTAGCATGTGTGTTTTTATCTGCTAAACGTTTATCTGTCTGGTTACTGCACACTCATACTGGTTACTGCACACTCATACTGGTTACTGCACACTCATACTGGTTACTGCACACTCATACTGGTTACTGTACACTCATACTGGTTACTGCACACTCATACTGGTTACTGCACACTCATACTGGT
>JBAMHV010000018.1:21035924-21055243 GCA_037177535.1 Pseudomugil gertrudae
AGTCAGGTGGTCCGTGAGTTCGTGTTGTAAAGGTTAAATGGTCCTTGGACTGAAAAAGTTTGAGAAACACTGGCGTAGATGGATGAGTTTAAACATTTCTCACTGAAGTTTTCTGGCTTCATAAACACACAGCTCGTATCCATCCATCCATTTTCTACCGTTTTTCCCTGAACAGGGTCACACAGCTCGTATAAAACGTAAAAGTTGGAAAAATGAGACGTTCACGATCAGCCGGAACACCAATCAGTGTCGGATGATGGTCTCGATACCCAACATGAAGCTGTGAATGTCGATCATGAGCCAGAATCAGGGAACTTAAGGTCTTCTCCACTCTGTCCAAACTGTTTATGCAGTGCAGATTAACATCGTTCTGTCTAACATTAGCAAACAGCTAAATGACGTCTGTCTGACCGGAATGAAGCTGCTGTAATAAAACAGTCTGGACATTCATTAAGATCATTCTGACAATGGAAGATACTTCTATCCACTTTGACATGGTGGATGCAGCTTCTCAGTTAAACTCTGATTAAACCACATCCCTTACAGGGCAAAGCAACACCACGCAGCTGCGCGTGTGAAATTCTGCTTTCTGATTGGTCGGGTGTAGGGAAAGATCCCGGTTTAGATGGTTTGGATGGTTTGGATGGTTTAGATGGACTGACCTCGCCTGTATTTTATTTAAAACGAGTGTGTATAAAACTCCTCTGGCAGGTGAAAACGATGCTGCTGGAGAGGGATTACGACACGCATGAATTCATGGCACATCTTTCCACCACCCCCCTCCCCCACCCCTCTCTGTGTCCAACCACAGCTGGTTTCCTGCTGTAATCTCTCGTGTGTTTATATTCTTACTTTCAGGCCTCTCTGATAATCTTCCACAGTCTCCATCCCTCTCACGCTGCTTTTCACCCATTCTCTTTCTTTACTCACCGTATTCAGCGTGCATTTATTGTCCACGGGGAAATTCACCGCGGTGTGAAGCAGTCCCTGCAGCTCTGTTTAATCTGTTGAGCTTTTGCAGGGATGCTTTATTGATGCCACAGGTCCATATCTATCTTTCCATTGGACTTGCTGTGAGGTCAGAGTCAATCAACTTAACTTTATTTATAGATGCCTTTCAATGATTACAGCTAAGTACTTCACAGAAAGATAAAGACATGTGACCAGAAAGCAGCGCTGAACTTGGATTTGGCTTTATCTCTTCAGATTTTCTCTCAAAGTACCTCACAGTTGTAATCAGAGACGTCATTTGAGCTCAGCAAGATTACATTTACCTGCAAATATGTGCACGAGATATAGTAGATCTTGATCGTATTGATCAGATATTACTCAAATAAATGAGCAAAGCTGAGTTCCTATAGAAATCGGACGTTTGTGCTTTGTTTACAGGCTTTTCTCTGGATTGACAGCAGTAATTTTCAGTGTAAAACTAGATGTAAAACCTTTAAATGTCTCTGGAAGGCAGCTGTGGTGCAGTTGTATCCAGTAAGGTGGAAATTGTGGTGAACATGCATGTGTTACTTTAGCTTTTGCTAAACCGGGTACATTTGCATGTGAGCAAAGGGCAACCTGTTCCAGAGCAAAGGTGTCCAAGTTGGTCCGATCTATCCTGCAACTTTAGATGCAGCCCTTCGCTAACACGTTGCATGTTATTCAGCTCTGCAGAGGCCGGGTAACGAGCCTTTCATTCAGGTGTGTTGGAGACGGGATGCATCTAAACGCTGCAGGATAGATGACCTGTAGCGACGCACTCTGGTTGTAGGAAATGAAACCTTCCACATTCTGTAATCCTTAATCTCATATTAGGAAGACATGTTTGCATTGCACATTGTGTTTACAAAAGCATTTAAAGTGCTTTATATAAAACACTAAAAGCATGGCAGTAGAGCACAGGGAGCATTAAAAAGTATGTAAATATGTTTCTTCATTGGACAGAATCTGTAGATTAACTTGCAAAGGAAGTTGTAATAATTCTCATAAAATCACAATTTAATTGAATTTTTTCATAATTATTCAGTCTTATTTTGAATGTTTTCTCAGATCCCTGCAGAAAAGGACCTGTTGCAGAAAATCAGCTTTAAATAAAAGCAGTGATCATAAACCTGAGTCAACAATGTCCTGTGCTACTTTTCCCAGTAAAATAGCAAGTTTATAACCAATAACCTGCATCATCAGCATCTAATGATACTGAAACCAAAATAAAAAAGGTGGGAGAAGAAGAAAACATATGTAATCCCAACTCTTATAAAGCTTTTCCCAAACCAGGACACCGAGCAGGAAGCTGCTCACAACAAACTGAATAATCCATTAAAAGGAGGTTTTGTGAGCTAATTTATTAATTTGTTGTTTGTGCCTAACCTGCAGCAAGCAGGGGTCAGAGGGCAAGTCAGAAAGAAATGAATTATTACCACTAAAAATAAGTTTTTTATGAGCTATCACAACCATAGGGATTATAGATTTATATATATAATTGTATATAATACATATATAGATATATAATATATATGTATATAATATAATTATATTAGTAATTATATTAGTTATTAAATGCTATTACAAGATTATTACTGTTGTTAGGATTATTATTATTACTCTATTACAAACATTTATAAATGTTTTATTATCTTAAAAGAGTTATTGATGTATATACTGAATATTGTTTTTATTATAATAATTGTTTCATTATAAGATGTAATACATCGTAGCTAATATTAGAAAAGGATGCAGGTGGGACGAGATGAGTTTTGAGCTTTTCTGTTTCTTTATATGATTTTTACTTTTTAAAAAACCTTTTTTTTCATATTTTGCTGAATTATTAAAGGACAAAACTAAACTGTCAGCGCTGCAGCGTGCTGGATGGAGAATAGTATCATAAAAGTTTATTGTTAAAATAAAGTAGAAATCCTTTTTGAAGACCTCTATAATCAGAAATGGCTGATTTATTTAATTAATGACCAAATCAGAGTGAAGTCACACAGGGATGTGTTCAGGTTACAGATAAAGTTTGTAAAATTTCATGTTCAGTTCAACACGTTTCATGTTTCAGGACCACGGACAGTGTAAATAAACATGGTGATAAGTTATTATGTTACATTCATTTGTATAAAATCACAAATAAGCATCTGTCTTTGCAGCTTATGAAAAGTTTCTGCTGTGAATAAAAACTCGTTGGAACCTGAAACTCCTCATTAGTTTTTACCTGAACACGTCTGAAAGCATCAAAAAGGTCCACTGACATGTTCTGGAACATCCGGTTCTAATAATAAGACTCATTATTTCACTGGTCTTTATGTTATCATGAAGAGTTTCTATAGGAGCATCTCTGCTGTGCAGCTAGTGTTACATGAAGGACCAAATTTCTTATTCTAGTGCTGATGGATCCGCTCAATCTGGTTCAGACGGGTTCTCGTAAAAAATGGATCAATTAGGATTTTAATTCTGGGCTTTAAATACTAAAGATGTAAACGTGGAAATCCTCTTCTGTTGCTGAAGCAGCAATAAATAAAAACACAAGTTTAAATAATTAAACATAATTTTCCAACCAAAGTTTTCAGTCAGTTTTTAACCTTTCAAAATAAGAAACTTCCTCTTTGAATGTTTAGATAAAATGTATATGAGAGTCATTCAGCGAGTAGAGCAACATGTACATTAGCTTGTGTTAGCCAGCACATGCTAGCTGTCATTAGAGCAAAAGGAAATTAAAGATGTTACATAAATGTTTGTCTTTGCAGCACTAGGACAGGGATCCTAGGCCTG
Source organism: Pseudomugil gertrudae (assembly GCA_037177535.1). Taxonomy (NCBI): domain Eukaryota; kingdom Metazoa; phylum Chordata; class Actinopteri; order Atheriniformes; family Pseudomugilidae; genus Pseudomugil; species Pseudomugil gertrudae. Next base: position 21,039,681 of record JBAMHV010000018.1, read on the forward strand.
GTCCCTGAGGGGCAGTGCCTTGCAGCTTTTAGATGTTTAGATGTCAAGCTGTTGGAGATTTATTTCATTTAAACCCGGTGTGTTGCAGCAGGGAAGCATCTAAAACCTGCAGGACCCCAGTCCCTGACCAGGATGTAGAAAATCCTTATCCAGAGTTTTTTCATTGTCCTGCAGGTTTTAGAAACGCACCTGACTCAGACTCAAACCCAGGGCTGAGGAAAGCTCGGTTACCTATTGATTTGAATCAGATGTGTTGCAGCAGGGAAACATCTAAAACCTGCAGGACACTAGCCCCTCACCATGATTTAAAACATCCTTTTTCACAGTTTTGGCTTCCTCTTGGCCAGGGCTCCTCCGTTTCTGGTCCTTGAGGGTCGGTGTCCTGCAGCTTTTAGAGGTTTCTCTGCTGCAACTCACTCGACTCAGACTCAGGAAAGCTCAGCTGCTGGTTGCAGCAGGGAAACCTTTAAATCCTGTTGTAGGGTGGGCTAATTTACAATCAAATACATTGAATTCCTGATGTGATTGATACGAATTGATCCAAATTCTGAAGACATAACAAGTCGTTTATACGGGCTGGATGTAAAAATGTTCATTTAAGTGTTTAAAAAGTGTCAGATTAGCATTAATGATGAAAAAAGGCACGAGTCACCGTGTCACTTATACTTCTCTGCTAGTTCACAATGTTAATCTACTCTTAACGCTACAAAATGTTTCATCTCATTTCAGATTTTAACCGTTTTCTCAAACGTGTTGGAATAGAAGCTGCATGCAGTGCTTAGCTGAGCAGAAATAAGTCATTAAAAGTTTAAGTTTAGGAAACTAGTGAGATAATAATGGATGAGACCACCAGGACTCCTCTGTGTCCACATTTCTTACTGCATGGTTTAGTTATGAGTTATGAGTTATGAGTTATGAGTTATGTCTCCCTTTGCTTTTCAACACAAACACAGTTAAAGAGACCAAACCCGGTTCTTCATCCCAGCATCATCATCATCATGTTTCTCTCTCTTCTTCTCTAGACAAAGATAAGCCCGTGGATTCGGATGAAGACTCCTTAGGCGTCAACGCCGGAGGGCCAGGCGGGGTGGGAGGAACCCCGGGCTCTGGCCCGATGCGACCCAACTCCCAGTCAGCCTTTTTGGGCCCGCTGCTGTGGGAGAGGACCCTGCCATGTGATGGAGGCCTGTTCCAGCTGCAGTACATGGACCTGGAGGAGTTCCTGACTGAGAATGGGATGGGGATGCACAGCAACGGACCCAGCTCGGCCAGTGCCCAGATCCCGTCCCAGGTACTGCAGCTTTAAACCCAAACTCAGCAGCTTTAAACCCAAACTCAGTTTTCTGAGGGGGGCAGGGGGGGTGTTCAGGTGCGCTGTGGAAGATGTGTGTGAAAAACAGAGCGCTTAAATGTGTGTTATCAATCACTGATGATTATATTTAAGTGTGTAGAGGTCATACCTGCATCCCGTTTCACAGAACGAGTCTGTCTTTATTTACAGGCACAACAACCTGAGTTCCAGTTACACACAGCTGATTGTTTCTGATGTTTCCGTTTACACGATGCACAGCAAAGTGCACGCTTGCACTTTATTTAGCTGAGTCTCAAAGCTTTAGGACAACTTGTTGTGTACGCTTACGTATGTTCTGCTACGTCTGTGTGTAAAAAACGCAAGCATGCAGCAGGCAAAATGTTATCATGCCACCACTAGGGGGCAGTATGTAGCACTATGACTCAATCCACCGGTATTGTTCTACCTCTGTGACATTTAGCTGATTGGTAACGAGTGTTTGTCACTGTTAACAGGAAGAACTAATTATAAAAATACTGGTAACTGCAAACAAGGTCCAAGAGTCGCTCTTTATAGCTATCTGCCATCATGTTTATCTCTGATCTCATGTTTATGTTTTTGTTTGTTTGAGCGCCTCTAGTGTTCAAGTCAGTACTGCACCTCGTACACAATGTGCTGAAGGTGCACTGAGAACGTGTGGCTGCCATGAAATGTATGTGGACGCATCGCCAGCAGAAGTGTTTCCCAGCCCTTCCACGCTTTCTGTCTGTAAAGTTTTAACAAGCTACAAACCAAACCAGGCTGTTTCTGTGTCACTACACCCTGAAGGAGGCAAAAGTTCATACGCGTTGATGTATTTTTAATGATTTATGCCCATTTTATTGAAGGCCTTTTATTTTTTAACCATTTTTATGCCAGTTGTTTTGATTTGCATCTCCTGTTTAAGCTACAAAGTAGGTTAAACACACATTTCATGCTCATGATCTGCAATTATTGGATAAAAATAGTAACTTTTCTCACTTGAGCATAAAACTGTTAATTACCTGTTTTTAAGTTTGTGCACATTTCAGTCTTTTTGCACACAACTCGTGTTTATTTATTGACAAAGATCTAATTTTTAATTAAGCATAAGTGTGGATTACTTTGTATTTTATTGTACTTATCGGTGCTGCGTTTGTGTGAAAGTGAAGCAATTATGTTGGCTCTACTAAATTCCTGTGGCGTATGAGAGGCACAGCTGTCATATCTAAAGCACAGCAGGTTCAAATCCCATGTGGCATAATAATGTTTCCATATCGCTGCTACAGCTTCACTCAGCACATCCAGGCCGAGCAGCTGTTCACATCCTCTGTACCACCATCCCACCTTTCTGCTGTGTTTTACAGCATGGAGCCAAACTTCCACTTACATTTATAATATATAAAATAATATTACCCTTTGGAGGTAACAAATACAGTCGTCCTCATATTTATTCACACCTTCCACTAAAGTAGAACAGAACAGCTAAAAATGCATAAAGTAATAAATATTTTTTATGACAATCATTGCTTTTGTATGTTAAACAGAAACATTGAAATAAAATAAAATAATATAATTTTATAATATATTTTTTTAATCAATCTATGGAAATCAGGTGTTTTCTGTAACACTTTGCACCTGTTTGCAGGTATTTTAACCCACTGCTCATCAGCAAAATGCTCTCATTTGTTCAGGATGGCTTTGTTTGTTTGTTTTTATTGATTTTTAATTTCAGTTCAATTAAAAACCAACTTATTATTTCACAAATACATAATTTGGCAAATTATTTATTGTTTTTTTTAACTTTCCAGTTATTTGGACGGGTTGGAATACTGTGGAATATGTTGCATAATTAAGTTACTTTCAGCTGCATGATAAATCAATAACCCGGAGGCTATTGATTGATGGTAAACATGTTCAGTGTTGTTTACAAACATTGATCGGTCGCGTTAGACGCCATCGAGCTCCGCTGCGTTGGTTTTAAACCGCGGTGCGTTCACCGACCCACCTGCAGAAATCTGAAGATGGTTTTTCTGTCTCGCTTTCAGAGTTCCCAGTCTGCTGTTCCCAACCAGAGTTCCCAGTGTCCTCCTGCATCACCTCCACCCTGTTCCTCTTCTTCATCCTCCATGTCTTCTTCGTCCTCCTCTTCCTCGCTTCTTGGATTGGAGACCGTCCAGCCTCAGCCGCCGCCACCTCAACAGCAGCAAAGCATGATGGGAGGACCGGAGTGTCTACACGGTGAGTGATAACCTCCTGGTGTTTAACTGGTCATCATTTCATACAACTGGTCATTTAACTGGTTATTGTCCTTATGTATCAGTGATGGTCTCTGTTAGCCATTTCATTTGCTACTCAAAGCTTTTCATCTCTTAAACTTGAGGCCTCCCAGTGGGGGAACTTTAGGAGAAGATGGCCGAACTGGCCTTCTGGTGAGCTTCCCAGTACCATCTGTACTAAAACCATGCATTTAGCTCTTCCTGGTGTGATCAGAAATGAGCTTTTATGGAGTTAATGTTCACATATTGTGCTATAATTAGTTACTTTGTTGTTTTTAGGCAGGTCTGAAACTTCACCAGTACATCCGGATCAGAAATCTTCCCTTTGAATTCAAAGCATGGCTGCAGAGTTACACTGCTTTTATTTCATTATAACTTTATAGCAGAGGTCTGAAAACCAGGCCCAAGGCTCAAAGGGTTGGAGACAGAAATCATTTCTCTGTGCAGCTCCTTGACTATTAACAGAAAGATTAAACCTGAAATGTTCGTGTAGGACCAGAACATTTCTTCATTAGCTGACCGTGCAGAGGCCATGATGCGATCTGGCACTAATGAGGACACAGACCTATGATGCATTACAGTAACTAATGCAATTCCACCATTCGATGCCTCCAACAATAACCAGGGTAGGATTTCCTCTAATTATATGTGTGTGATAAATGGCTAACGCCGACCCTCCGACCCTTCTCCACTCTCATTAGCACGCTGTTTTCTTTCATTATTTATTCATCATTTATTGTTTCCTCTCTCTGCTGCTGGTGAAACAAGACACAACATCTTTATTTATTATCTGTTTTAAAGCAGATTTTATCTGAAAACATCCAGTTCTGAGTAACACGACCTGAAAGCCTCTGTGAGCGATAACGTAACCTATCGTTATGATGGTGATGGATTTAATGTGTTTTTGTAGAAGTTCAGTGGATCTGAACACATTTAATTTAATTTTTTTTTTTACTGTTTTTAATTTTGGACCAGGAAAGGGTTAGTACATTGAAATTTAAAGCTTTATAGTCATTGTCTTCTAAACATGGACAACAATCATTATTTTTATTCTAAAAGGCTGTGAAGTTATTGTTCACTTAGGGAAGTAAAACAAGCTCTAAACAACTGTTACCTGTTATTAATAATTAATAACGTCTCTTATTTTAGATTTATGACTTATTTATTAATCAACATCATTTTGAAGCCATGTTTGTGGCTTCCATGCTGTGAATGTGTTTCCAGTTTCAGGTTAAATGTTGTAACTGCTCAACTTTTCAGGTTAAATGATGATAAATAGTTAAAAAGTAGCTTTAATCATGAAGAAAAGGGAAAACATAACCTAGTATAACAAATGAACGCAGAATGGTCCCAGATGACCTCTAACCTTGATCTCTGGGGTGAAAGTCACCGTTCTGCTAATGCAGGAGGATCACCTCTGTTTTTTAAATATAGATGCAATCTTCTGGGCAGCACGGTGGTGCAGAGGTTAGTGCTGTGGCCTCACACTGGTTTGAACCCAGGATTGAAAGGTTTGTCCAGTGGCCTTTCTGTGTGGAGTTTGCATGTTCGCTTCATGTATACGTGAGTTTTCTCCGGGTTCTCCGGCTTCCTCCCATCCACAACACATGCATGTTAGGCTAACAGCTCTGGTTACAATGACAGCTTATCATGTGTAAGTCGCTTTGGATAAAAGCGTCTGTATAGTATAGTATCTTTATCTATATAGATGTGTCTTTCCAGTAGTGATAGTATCAAAAGCAGAATTAGTAGGTTTTTCATGCATTGCATTCTGAGTGAAAGCAAAGGTCACTGGCAGCCTCCCAGTAGTCCCAGTCATCACTCCAAACTCAGAGCTTCCTGTAGCTAACAGCTAACTGAGCTAACTCAGAGCTAACCGGCTAATAAAGGCAGGTGGGCTAAAGCTAAAGCACGCTGTTAGCCAGCTAAAAACTGTGTTTGTGCCACACTCTGCCTTCTTGCCATTAATATCGGATACCTGTCAATCAAAAGGTCACACCCATAGTTATGCTGATTAAATAACACCAAAACAGATGAGTTTTTACAAAAACGTACCTTCTCACAGGTGTCATGAAGGTCAACTTTACCTAATAAATCTAAAATATTCTTTGAAACCAGCCGGTAACATAATTATTTCTGTGTTTAACATGATGACTTGTTTTGTTCTAGAGCCCCTAGTGGATGGGGGGAGAACTGCATTTTGCAGCACTTCCACATAGGCTTCACTTTTGTCCAAAAATGCAACAGTCTGTGAATATTTAATTTCCACCTTAAGACCTAACTCACCTTTTATTTGGTATCGTTTCCATGGTGATATAACTTGATTTGTATGTGGTGTAAAGCAATCCAGGTAAAAATATTAGCAAAGAAAGCGTGGTGTTTATGTGTTGAGAAGCTCTGATGACACAACAACCAGTTAAAAAAAGCTCAGAGTAGAAAAGAGACAAACTTTGGCAGAAACAAACTTAGCAAATAATTAAAAAGGAAATGAAACTGAGAGCAGCAGAAACACATTGGGTCAAAGTTAAATAGATAAAAATGTGCTTCATGCCACCAGACTCTGCATAGAGTTTTATTTTAGTGATATTATCTCGTCTTTTGCTGCCCCGCTTATCTCATGAACCAGATTTTAACACGTGGAAATGAGGAAATGTTTCCTGGATTTTTTAATATTTTCTAAAGATTTCTGCTGAATTTATGATGCACATGAAAAACCGAGGCGTTGCATTTATTATCTGTTTTACTCCGAGCTTTTCACACACAGGAGAAATCTGCACGCTCCACTGCGTCCCTTTCACCTCACATGAGTCTTCCAGCGTTTTCCCTGCAATGGCTGATAAAAGCATGATAACTGGATCCGTTGTGTCTTGTTGGAAAACCAAAACAACGAGCTGAAAGTTACTTCAAGCCCTGAAACATCCAACACGATCAACATCTTTTTCATATCATGCACAATACGCGGGCTCATGCAGATCGGAAACACTTGCTGGCTACAGTAGCCATGATGGAGTGGGAGGTCTATTATGTGTTTGAGAGCCACAGAGAAGCTGAAGATGTATCACTGTTTCAATGTTAAAGTGTCCAAATGAGCGAGCTGGCTTGATGCTCTGCATTAAACGCACACATCAAGCAGATGCATGGTGCAAAATGAGACAAATATAGCAGCTCATTGCATCCCCGAAACGTCAGACTGTTTAGAGCTCTTTGTAAAATATTTATGCTCGTACGTCTGTCCGTGATCTGTAGAGTTCCTCATCACGTGTAGAAAAGGCTCCTCTGACTCCCAGAGATGGTTTGAGTTTGTGAAGAGAAATGTGGCTCCAGACGATGTGTTTGTCTTCTCATTCTGAGTTATAAACAATAGAGGAGGAGATGTTTTTAAAGGGGAAAACAACTGGAGAGAAACAGATTAAAGAAGAGAGACAGAGAAATGAAAGAAGAGGTTCTGTCAGGATAGAGACGCACTGCTCTGAATACACACATCAGTGTGTGTGTGTGCATGCCTTTATGAAGGCTTGTTTGTGTGTATTGTGTAGAAGTTTGTGCGTATGAGAGTGTCCTCTTTGTTTCTGCATTTGCATGCAACTATGTAGGCTTTAATGGGAGCATGCTTTCATCTTTCTGTGTGTGTGTGTGTGTGTTTTATTCTGAATTATAAACACGTGACTGGGTTGAGCTTGATGCATCCAGCCAGAAATCCCTCAGGTCGTTGTGGAGCTGAAGTGTTACTACCGAGCTGCAGAGCTGCAGAGAGGGAGAGAAATAGATGGAAAATAGACTGGAAATAATAATCTCATCCACATGCACATGTTTTACTTTGATTTTAATTCATGCTTGGCAAAATAGAGAGCTGCTCAGAGGGAGGGAAGGCTAAAAACAACATGGATGCAGCTGTGGTTTTATAAAGAGCTCGGCTGATATGTTTCATAAATAATCACTGAAGATGGAAACGGAGGTTTGGGTTGAACATGATGAAGGTTTGACACGCTGTGATCGGGTTAATACAGTAAGTGCAGAGATACTGAAAATCATATCTTTGTTTTCCGGTTAAATCCGGTTAAACGCCACAAACTCTTTTTTTTAAGATGTGATAAAAGCATCCGCAGAGAATCAGCTGAGGTGTAGGAACAGAAGTCAGCAGGGCTCGGATGTTTCTCTGAAACCAGCCAAACCGTTTGCACACAACCATCATGTTGAGCTTAAACATCTTTTATGCCTCCATAAATCCTCTGCTGCACCAATCCCTGATCCCCAACAAACACATTCATCAGATAGAGGAAAAAAACTCATACAATCACTTTGTTTTTCATCATTTGTGGCACAAATAAAGATTAAATTCAGTCTCAGTGTTTTAAATCAAAGCATAAATTACTTATATCAGGATTTTTATTATTGTTTTCTATTAAAAAATAATGTCCACGTCTTTCATTATTCACTGACATGAAAATGGGGTCAGTTGCATATTTTAATGGGACACGTTTTATATCTCTTCTTACCATCAATCCATCCATTTTCTGTCTCGCTGTCCACTACACCACCGTGCAGCCCATAGTGAAAACTGAACGCATGGTTGTCTATTGTTGTTGTGTCATGAACTTGTTTAGCTCTTTAGTACTACGGATGAAAAATAGCCTTTTGGCTAATTCTGGCTTTTTTTTACTCATGTATCATGTGTTTTATGAAATCACATTGTCCCCTTCAAATAAAAATAATCTAATCTAAAACCAGGAGGCATCGCTTGGTTTTAGGTCCACGTGGAGCCTCAGCAGCGAGCGGGTAGCTTCAGGCTTTACCTGGATGAGGTGAGGCTGCTTCATGGCTGATTTTGGTCCTAAACCATTCGGTGTTTTATAAACTAACAAACTCATTTTAAAGTCGGCTCTTTGCCAGACAGGAAGCCAGTGTAAAGCTCTGAGGTCTGGAGTTTTATGATCCACTTTCTGGGTCTTAGTGAGGACTCGAGGAGCGCTCTGGACTGTAATCGCTTTAGAAAGACCTGTAAGGACAACGTTACAGCGTAGAGTCACAGCAGCTAGCTTCGACCTGCTCCACTGTGCTCAGTCCTACCCAGGCAGCAACATTTACAGTTCACAAGCAGATGAGGCGTATTTGCAAAACATTAACCCAAAAATGCTGATTTGGGAAAATGGTCCCAAAGTGAATAAATCAGAAAAAACTGTTTACAGTCGACATGTGATGATGCCAGTTGTTTACAACCAACAGCAGCAATGGTGGCAGATTATGAAGAAGCTGAGCATGAAACGGCTTTTCATGCACAATGTGGAAAAATTCCACCCAAATGTCTCGTGTTTTAGCTTCATTCTAGTTCATCACCGGTTGATGTGCATGCTCCGTGTCGTACCCTGGTTGTGGTGTATACTGTCACAGCATTATAGCATCGCTTAAAGGCCGGGCATACAGTGGCTTTGTGTAAACAGAGATGTATTATAAAACATTAAAATCATCTTGTTTTTGTTGGTAATGCTACGTAGCTTTCAGATTAGCTGTACAACTTGAAGTTGATTTTTCTTGTGCTCTGTGTGGAAACTTCGGGTCATGTGACCTCACCTCTTCTACAGTATAAGTGGAGATCTTCTGGCATAGTAACGACAGCTGTTTTTGCATAAAAACAACACATAAGAAACAAATGATGGTCATGTCAACATCGTTAAAAGCTCTGTAGAAACAACTGCATAGAAGTGGAAAATCAGGACCACCATGACACTCTCTGTGCTGTAACTGCTGCAGGAAAAAACTGGTATTTGTTTCCTTAACTCGAGAACATTTTCATGAATCATGTTTATCCAAAGGCTGTGGCTAAAATACATCCAGTTGATTTAATTCAGGCAGAAGTTTCCAAATTAAAAGCAGATTTTCATCATGAGAATCCCTCTGAGCGGGCGCGTTATGACAGCATGTGCTTCTCAGATATTTCTGGTATTACTAAAGCATTCTTTAATCATGACACGAGGATGCAAACATGCCAACTCATACAACAAATACTGAGGCAATAATCACACACCCGACACACCCGACAGTCTGACAGGTGAGACAAGGTGTTTGAGGCACCTGGGAAGAAATGTGAAATAGAATCAGCCTGGTTTTAATCCGTTGTTGTTTTGCTTGAGGCGGATCTGTTTACCAGACAACATGGGATCTGGTTTAACATCATGCTGAGAAGACACGCTGAGACCTTCAGATTGACAGAGCAGAGCGAGTGTAACAGATTAAACAAAGATTAGGAAAGTTTTATTCTGGGATGTTGAGTCAAAGTAACGTAACAAAATGATTCTTCTGCAGCATTTAGACCAGGGGTGCCCAAACTTTTTGCCTCCGAGGGCCAAACTGAAAATGAGCCATTGAGCTAGGGGCCAAACATGGCAGCTTTAAAGCGTCTCCTGTCTGTACGCCACTTCCTGTGGTTCTCCATGTGGATGTGTTGAGTCCGACAGCTTGAGGCTGCGTGAACAAAGGCTCACGGGGGATCTTTCCAAGTTAATAAAACTATATAAAAGTGAGGAAAATATTGACTTCATTATAAAATATGCTGCACAAATGTGAAATACACCAAGGATTAAATTTTTACTTATTAAAGTTGATATGAATAGAAAGACAATGAGTGAGATGTTTATACCCATACAACCCTGTATGAACTGCTAGAGACCTAATGGACATAAGTAAGAGATATTATTATTATCCATCATTAGGTTACATCAAGATCTGTAGGTTTCTAAATATAAATATTTACTAGTGGGCCAAGAGCAAGTGCTGGTGGGCCAATTTTGGCCCGCGGGCCCCACTTTGGGCACCCCTGATTTAGACAGACGCTGAATTAGTGTTACGTTAAACCTTCTTCTCTTATCTCATGTGGAAAACAGCAGCACAGGATGACAGAACATAGAAAGATGATGTTTTAAACTGATTTTTAATCTACTTAAATCTAATTGTACTTGTTGTTTTGTCCCTTTTTGTACATAAACTCTCCCCATGCTAACATCAGTAACACATTATCCCGGGTCTTTATTAGCGAAAGCCATGCACTGATATCCAGAATGCTACAAACTGGTTAGATTTGTGGAAATTCATTGGAAATGTGTTAAAGAGGATGGCCAGGACTTCCTCCTGGCCATTTTAACTAAAAATTTTTCCATTTTTGAGAAAATTTGGGGTTATTTTGGTTTTGGAAAAGGGCTGGAATGTACGGCTGTTTATGATGTGTTACTGTATCAGCCATTTATGGCTTCTGGGGTATTCCATTTTTACGGGCCTTGAATTATAAATTGGAATTGGCTTTGGATAATGTATGTCATGTAAAATAAACTGATGATGATGAATGAGTGATGTGGTGAAATTATTGTATGGTGAATGTTGCTAAATGCATAACATCATAAATGTGCATAAAATACACTTTGAAACAGCAAATGTAGCATAATATAGGATTTTTTTTTAAAAGATCAAATCTAAAAATCTGTATTAAATGTATTATTGAATGTTAAACCTTTTACTATGCACCCTCTTTGACTGGAATTAAACTTAATTTGTATGTGAATTAAAATTAGCTTTTAACTGCGCATTGCTTATTAAATATGTTTCTGCAGATGGTGCCTAACAATAAATAAAATGTTGCAACAGCACAGGATAAGTAAGCAACAGAATCTGTGTTCACACAGTGGGTTTTGTCTCCAGAGCAAATGGTTTAATCCCTAATTAATCTCACAGATATTCATGGTGTAACTGGATTAACATATTGTTTTGTTAGCTGAACAATGACGCAGGCATTTTCTAGGCTGTAATGAGCCGTAGTACAGCCTCCTTACTCGCTTGTCAAACCTGGCAGAAGTTACAAAGGACACATCAAAGGATACAACTGCACAAAGAACAAGACGCATGTCTGTCTGCATGCATGTCTACGGACATCTTCCCCACAGTCGTGTTTAATTATAACCAAACGGGATGGTGAGAAACGGCAGCAGTAGTGGCAGTAACTGTATTCAGACAGGTGTTAATATTTGGATGGGAGGTTAAACCAGCGATAAATAAGTACACCTGCAGCCATTATTATGCTAATGCAACATAGAGCTGCCTCAGCCCAATGTTGTGACACCTGTTTTGTTACTCTGTAGCACCCACACACACACACACACACACCCACCCACACACACAAAAAGGGTTAAAAAAAATGCAGGACAAGGTTTTTTTTTTCTTATCCCTCAACAAAGTCAGATGGTCAAAGATGAATTAACTTGCCAAGATATAATTAAAGTGTCTCAAATCTCCTTATCTTGTATTATGAATAAAAATAAAGTATCTACTAAACCTGTGCTGCAAACAGTTTATACAGTGCTGCATTTAGATCTGTATACGGCTACTATGCTACTGCACTGAAGCCAACTCTCTCCATGGTTTCATGTTTATTTTAAAGTACTCTGTAAGGAGAATTACTCAATTCATCCAGTAATGGGCAGCGTTGACTTAATTATGCAACGTAAAAGAGGCATAGAAGTATGAGAGTGGCAACTTATGACAGCATTTGAAAGAAATGACATAACGGAGCATAAATGGACCTGAACCATTAATGACTTTGTATGACGGATTACAAGATGTAACTTGAGTGTACTAATGGCCACAACAGCTGCAAGAATACAGTATGAGGTTTATTATCGGCTAAAACTAACATGATATGGATCCTGGCCTGTATTTTTGTTAGACATTTGTTTGGAAGTGTGCAGTAGCTCAGAGATTTCTGAAACAGATGTGGTTCATGTTTCTTCTTCCAAATGGCAGGTTATGACTAATGAATGTGAACCTTTTGTCAGGTATACTCTACCTGTAGCCCCAAGTCCATTAGAGGACTTGGATGGACACACAAAACGCACAAAGTGAAAAGACAACCCATACTTAACTGATGGATGATACAGAAGTAAGAACACACTGATTCTCCATTAGTGTCTCCTCTTATTGTGCTCCCTCTCATTCTGTCTGCCTCAGTCCATCATGGCTGCACGCCTTTTAGTCTCTTTCTCTGAATCTTATTTTTTTGTGCTCTGTCGGGCTTAATTTCTGCACTAAATTATCAGTATTCATCTTGGTTCCTCAACAAACACTAATTCACCATTGCAGATACAGACTGTTTCACTCGGTACTTTTATAGACTTGACACCAGCAAAGCTAAATGTATATAATAATTCAGAAAGCAATCCTGATCAAACAGTTTAAATCAGCCACTTCTGCGCTATGGGGACTGCAGGCATGTCAATGTATCCCTGCTCCAACACGCCTGACTCGCACTAGGTCATTGTGAATAACTGTGGTGGAGCAGGAAAACACTGACAACCTACAGGAGAAACCTTGCTTACAGTTTGATCCATGTTACTGCACAGTGAAACATGACGTCTAGTAAACCATCTGATGCAGAATAAATGGAAAAAAAAGTGTATAAATAAAAGTTCTAATAAAAATTTTCCTCAAATTGCTATAAAAGTTTTGAGGATCAAGTTCTTTTAGACTGCCAAATCTTCCTGTCAGTCGTCTTATGGCCCCCTCCTGAGAAGCTTTCCGCTTAGGTTGCCACCAGGATTAATTTCTAATATTCCAAATGTAGAGCTCTGACTGCTGTCTGCCGCAGGGGAGATGCTGACTGTTTTCAAATTGTGTGCTGTACTTTCAAGCAAACTAAATCTCTTTTTATCAAATGTTCTGAACTTCCTGTCTCAGCCATCACATATAAAGTTCACCTATAAAAGTTTGTTGTTGTGTTCTAATAATGATACAAGTCTGGACTCATAACTTTGCTTGTTTGGAAACTTTGTTGAGATTTTGGGGCATTTTAGACTTTGGATGAGATCTGATGCCCTAATTTCATATACTGTTTCCCGCAGTGCGCCTTCACTGTTTGCCATCTATCTTGTAACATTTTATTTCCCTGTTGGTGGAAAAGGTACTTCAGCAATATGAGAAGTAGGCCAGACTGTGTCTGAGCTCTACTTGGAGCAGAACCAAAGGAAACTCAGGAGCTCCAGTGTGTGTTGATATACTGTCATGTTTTACCTCCATTATCTTCTCAAGTCCATCCAGTTTAGAGTGGGTACAGCTGCTACCAAAGAGTAAAAATCTGAGTAAAGAATGAGTGATCAATCATCAAGCTTAAATTTATGCAGAGATGATTGGATCAACTGGTAGTTGCATATTTATGATACCTTTTTTTTTTTTTTAATTTATTTTTTTAAAGCAATAAAAGAAAATTTTCATATGACATGCATGAATACTGCGAACAGAAGGAGCAAAGCAGGAGGAGCTTTGGGTGGAACGCAAACAGGAAAACTTGTTTTAAAGTGGGACACAGTAGGATTTTGTAATGTCCACTGTTCCTGCATCTTCAGTCATTCACTTTAGTAAGGATGTAAAAATACTACTTTAAAGCAGTTTAATGTAACATTAATATTCTAATATTACCTTTTATATGATGTGCACATTGATGATCTGAAAAAAATACACACATGGGATGAAGCTGAAGAGGGGCTGCATGTATTGGGATGATTCAGTAAAAGTATTTTAATGTTGGACACTGTTGTTTCTGCAGAATGAGACTTAAGCTCAATACTTTAGTATAAATATAGGGAACACAGCACTCGGGTCAGTAATGGTTCGTTAAAGATGCAGTGTGTACTCTGGTTAGCAAAGTTTGTGATGGGTTTAAAGATCAGTTTTGTGTCATGGTAAAACTGGCCAGTATCCAGCTTAACATCTTCCTTGGTGATTCTGTATTATAGGTAAATTACTTGCTGGAGATTTTGTCAGTGATGGGCAGCTTTCTATTGACGACTAATTTGGCGTTTAAAATGCATTTGTACTCACTCCAGAGAGTAAAGACAGCCTGGCTCTTGTCTTATCACTTATTCTGTCTGTCCTTTCTATATTGTCCTCTCTTTCCCTGTTGATTTCTTGTGTTTCTGTTGCTGACCGGTCTACTGTGCCTGTGCAAAATAGTTAGCATGTAATTGGGTGAAACTCGACTGTGATGTCACCCATTATCTGATGATAAAAGTTGTGAAGTGCAGTTTCTCTGCCTCTGGACACTGCTGGGCAGTAATATCTTTAAAATATACATAACACTAGTGCACCAAAATGAGTCTGGAATGTAGTTATGGTTGAAAAGAGAAAAAATATATTTGTTGATCAAAAGAATTTATTTCTAAGTTACCACAAAGTCAACCAGGAAAAATGTTGTTCTTTCAGTTGGTTCCTAAACTGCCCAGTTACAGACTCAAATAGCCTGTTGCACTATAACGTCTCTTCTAATTAAACTATGCATGCAACTCCTGTCACAACCCCTATGTTTGCCTATTCTTTAAATAATATTTGTCGGCTGTTTTCTACTTGCATGAACTTGCAACCCATGGGTGGCATTTATCCCCTGTCATCCCTCCAACCTGCGTACATGGTTTTTAAGTGAGCACTAAATGCTGTTGTGGGTGCAGCCTTTGCATCACTGATCACTGCAGAACAGTAACTTGCTAAATGCAGTTTACTGTGCACTTTTAAATGGACTACAATGGGATAACCTTGCACTGAAAACTCATGCTTTTAATTTAAAGGGGGCATATCATGCAAAATCCCCCTTTTAAGTCCTTAAATACATGTTTTTGTGCACGTCTAATTGTTTAGGAATGCAGAAAATGTTAATTTATTCCCTCCTGATGCTGCACATATATCTTTATATTCTTTTTGGTCATTTTTCAGTCTGTTTAATTTTCTCTTTTGCATTTTTTTTTTAAAAAAATCTATTACGTCACAGTATTTGCTGTGGGTCTGCCAAATAAGGTTGTGGACTTCCGGGTAACCCGCCCAGTCTCTGAACCCGCCTCCCATCAACTCTGAACTGTCCATGGACACTTAACCTACCAGTACATAAGCTAAACCCCAGTATATAAGCTAACCTGCACAACTGCCATGCTATTTGCACTACTGTATTCATT
>JBAMHV010000018.1:21063014-21074179 GCA_037177535.1 Pseudomugil gertrudae
CATGTGTTAGCCTGCATGTGTGCTAGCCTCCATGTGTTAGCCTGCATGTGTGCTAGCCTCCATGTGTTAGCCTGCATATGTGCTAGCCTCCATGTGTTAGCCTGCATATGTGCTAGCCTCCATGTGTTAGCCTGCATGTGTGCTAGCCTCCGCGGTGTACGACTCTGAACTGAGGATCTGATTTTACGTCCCAGACGTGACTTGGCAGCAGACAAAGCAGAGGGGGGTACATGCCTCGAGTGTTTACGTTACAGGGAGGCGAGTCGTCTTTATGTAACTCGCTTCCCATATCACATTCCAGGTCTGTGGTGTATTTCCAGCTTATGTTTGTGAATGAAAAACACAGCTGCTGGCAGAGCTCACAGTTCATCTCCATGTCATCCACAGCAGAAAGGACGATAATGAAGTTAAACGTGACTGTCTGTCTTTATCTGATTTGTCCTGCAGATTACATCAATATGACTGTTGCTATTCCTGTTTGTGGTGATTTAAGATGCCTCTGTGATTACTTCTGCTACTGATTAACACAATTATAACAATAGCTCCTCATTCTGCCACCATTTTGAACTTTTAAACTCCAATTTCCAGCATTTATATTTCCTTTTTCTTTTAATTAAACCTGTCACGGAGGTAATTATCTTAAATGTCACCCATAATCAAGCAGACATTCTTGTTATTTAGCATTTCCATGTCTACATGCAGAAAACAATAGAGCTGCTGATTTTCCTCCACACCTGTTTTGTGTCCTGTCAATCACAGAGCAGCTGTTTACAATCCATCATTACTCCACCAGCATATAAATACAAATGCAGCTCGTTCCTCCGTTTCTCTGCCAGATCGTCTGTATCTGACATGGTTTTGATTTCTCGCCACAGTAAATGAAAAACAGAGTGACTGTGGTGAAGAAAAGCTGTAAAGAGTGCACAAATATCAGCTCATTTGCTGTAATTTCAAGTGACATCAATGATTACCAGCATCGCTGCTGGTTTGCAGAGTTATTATTCTCCTGTTAGTTTGCTTTGCTCCCCTGTGCTGCATGAAAAACTGCTGAATCAGTAAAAAGATAAAAGGAGGAAACCTTGGCTTAGGGAGGCAGATGAACATAAATACACTCCTGTTAAGGGAAAACTAGGAGGAAGAGATTAGTTGCAACATGTGCAAATGGACAGAACTAAACAGAAATCCAGGATTTAAGGCAAACCAGTTTGTCCCAGTGTAATGAGTTTTAAAGTCAGAGCAACACACTGGCTGCCAGTAACGTTTGGGTCTTCAGGAATTGTTCTCCAGGTTTCCCAAAGCTTTTTTTTTAGATGTTTGTTGCTCTTCGCACTGTTTTCTGTTAAAATCTGACTTTTTTTTTACTGGATTTTCAGCCCAGTTCTGGTGTCACGTGACAATCCTCAACCTTTTTACCCCGTTCCCCTTTTTAACCTGCTGAGACCCTTCAGTTTGACCTCATTATAGATGCCTTCAAGCTATTTGGGGTCAGCAGGAGCCAATAAATAAAACTTATGTTTTACAATGACACAGATTTTATAATGTATGATGTAGGTAAAATGATTTTAAATCAATTAAAAAAGCACCAAATAGCAGCATAAATGTTCATCACAGACAAGCAAATATGTTTGTTGTTGTTTGAGGAAGGACCCGGGAGGTCATGAAAGGTCATCGAAACCATTTCTGATGATAGTCTGGATCTTCCAGATGCTTCTACAGAAATGCTTAAGTTTCCTCAGGACTTGTTGTTTTCTGCTGATGCTGAGATGCTAGGTCAGGTGTGAGGATTGCACTGAAATGAGTGAAAGACTTTAAAAAGTCTGGAGAATCTCTGTAGCTTCACAGTTTAGGAGTTATGGAAACTTTCTCCCAGCAGGATTACGAGTTGCTCCACCAACTCCCCTCACTTTTCTGTCCAACGTGCGTTTTCCACAACCCCACCAGAGCAGCGGTGAGTTCCAGCGTGACGTGTAGGTGGATCATGTGAGACTATAGTTGGATCAAACAAGAGATTTACTCACCTGACTCCCAACCTGCCTGCTTTCTGCTGCTGTGGGCGTCTCTGCCCACGACAGCGGGTTTCGCTCCCCGTGATCAGAGAAGATCAAAGCAAAATGTAAAGAGTAAAGGTTCGATTTCTGACAAAGAAATACATAAAAGCTGAAAAATATGGATGTTTTTAAAGTTCCAGTGATTCACTCATCATGTGTCAGTGCAGAGGTTTATTTAAGATAAAGATTTTAATAACAATCTCTTAATTTTATGGGAAGATAAATAAGAAATTAGGTTTTAATTTGAAACCTTTAACGTCTCAAAGTCTTGAGCGTGTCTTGAGTTCATGCAGCGTCTCAGATCTGCTGCAAAATTCAGATTTTAACTCAAACATCATTAAGCTTCTGTCTTTCAGTTGACTTTGCATTCATGGAAATGCAGAAATAGCTCGACAGGCAGCTCCGCAAGCCGAAGGAGAAAAAAACCCCACATAATCTCAGCTAAATTAATGAAAGCAGGGGGAGAATCAGCTGCTGCTCTCTCCAAATGTCTCCTGCTCGCAGACAGGAAATGAAGCCAGACGAGGCCGCGTTTGGCAGCTGTTTACCCGTTAGCGGCGGAAGCCATGTTCTTGGATCACTTTCAACTTTTTGCCCAAAATGGCTGTTATTAGGACGGAGCTTCGGGTTGATTTGTCCTGGATCCGCTCATCCAGACGGCATCGGATCACAAGCATTTGATCTGATGTCATCAGATAACGCATGAATGGATAAGGAAAGGGATTTGTGGTCAATTTAAAGTGACCTGTCATTAATGTAGATGTTTGTGGGAACATCTACGGCTTAAAAATCCAAAACGGAGGATTAAATGCATGATTAGGGTTAGATATTGATGCTATTTCTCATTATTGGAAGTTTGTTCTGATTATTTATACAGAAGAATCTCATCCTAAAGATAAGACGGTGAATTTATATAGATTTTTGTTAATAAAATCCACCTTTAACATTCACATTAATAAACTAAATATGTATTCAGGACAAGCAGTCATTTTATTTTTATTAAATAAAATGCTATACATTACGCAGATGAGAGAACAAATACGTCTTAAATATCAAAAGACTGAATATTTAGAAGTGTATTAAATTATCAAAATCCTTTAATTTAATTATAATTTAATTCCATACAAGGCAAAGATATAGCTTAATTGATAGATTACCATATGAGCTGTTCACTAAAGCAACACTTCTACGTAAAACTACTTCTGACATTCATGATGATGCAAAGATAGAAGTGTAAAAACTAAACAATATTAACGTGACTTTTACTGAGTGAAGAGCGCTCAGAGAGGAGACAGGATGCAGACAGAGAATACATCAACTCTGAATCATTTTATGTTGAATTATTAGAAATAATAAGCGTTATGTAGTTGCAGTAGCCATTTCTTTACATCCAGGTAAAGACCCACCTGTTCTCAGATGCATTTTCATTGTTTTTATATAAAAATCCAAATCTGTGATGTTTCTTTAAAGCTTGAATCCTTTATTTGATCATGTTTTTATATAATGTCCTCTTCTCATATTTATTTAAATGTTTAATAGTTCCTGTAAAGCAGATTTAATTATGCTGAATTGCACCATGCAGATAAACTAATCCTGCATTAAAGCGACAGCGACGCTAAACTTGTAACTTCTCACAGACCAAAACTCTCAGTCCCAGAATAAGACCATGTTTCTTAATGGTGTTTGCAGACCAGTGTGACCAGGCCAGTTGCTAATCATTCTGCTGCTACTGTGATATTTATCGTTCTAGGCTATTGATCAATGCAAGCTTTCACTGAGCATTCAGCAGCTCTATTTCCTTCTTCAACAGAAGATCGTATGAAATTTGATGCTTTTCTTGGTGTTTTTTCATGAAGTGTAAAATGACTCATTAGTCTGTAAAATTCCATAAAAACTAACCTCTTTGTTTAGGCTGCAGGATTCAAATCGTGGGGAAAAAGTAGCAGCTTAAAGCTCAAATTGCAGTTCATGGGTTACAGGAAGTGCATTTATGCCAGTTCAGCTTCTACGACATGTTTTAAGCTTGTTACATCCTCAGTGAGAAGCGAGAAGTTTGTCGCTCTCGAGATGACAAAAACAAATGGTTGGTTTTGTTCTGGTTGCTTCACACTGCCTGAGCAGAGGTGGCAAATCCCGGTGCCATAACCTAAAATCGACCCGTACATTTTAGAGCAGGTGTTTTCATTAACAGGCTCGTTTACCTGGCAGAGCTCGTTAAATTCAGCTGGTTTGGTGACTCGTTGCTGCAGGAGATTATTTTCTGGACCAGGAAATGTCCACGAGAAGCTTTGTGAGCAACGGGGAGGGGATCACTGCGGATGGGATGTGCTGAACATGTGATGAACAACTGACCCGGTTATTTCAGAAATAAGATAATTTTCCACGGCAGAGGAAGTTGTACACGTGACCGTGTCTCCATTTTTAAATGCCAGACGTGTTGTGAAACTTCTCACCACCTGGATCAGCTGTTTTATTAAACTCTTTTAACCTCGCATCAGTAAATGCTAAAGCAGTAACTGTCCACATCATGTTTTATGTTTCACATTAGCCACGCCCACCTCAGATATCCAACCAATCACACAAACAGAAAAAAGCCTCCAGAACTTCTTTAATCGTATTTCATGAGAACAGTGATGTAATTTTCTTGTTGGGGTCTTGAAATCAAGAGAAAATGTCTCTTTTCTGATGAAGGATAAAACAAGCTTAAGGAGTTACGCTAGCTTTGGTGTGTAGCTAATTGGCTTCAATTAGCCACATTTAGCTTCTGCTAAACGGCTAAATAACGACACAGGGGTATCCTGCAACGCTCTGCAGCTCATCACACTTTCTGTTGTTGTTTTGAATAAACGTTGCTTAAAGATGTGAAAAAGTTCATCACATTTTGTTTTTTTGACGCAGCAGGTAAAGAGTTAACTTAGCAAACACAGGGTTTTACATCCACACTGTACATCCACTACAGTGAGCAAATTCTTTACCGAGGTGGACTGGTGTCTTTCCTCTGGAGCCATCCTGTTCCTGCTTTCTCTTTCTGCCTCTTCAGACAAAGCCGAGAGTTTACAGAGGGGGGTAAAGCGAAGCGCTCCGGGTCACATGATCCCATGAGACGCATCCGCTCCTGGTTATGTCTGGTTTCTGAAGAGGGCAGCCTCCTCGGAGCGCCAGCACACGTCAAGCACTAGAATTTGATCCCAGAAATCACCATTATTTACTCACTTTAAGCTGATGTTTGGGTCAAAAGTTACACAATGTCCCTTTAAACACATCAGATCATTAAAGCAGAGACACAACATGCACGGTCTCACATGTATCTTTGCTGTGTTTATGTGTGTGTAAGTGATGCACATGTGGTAGAGGAGCAGGATTTATCACTCCAGATAAAAAGCTTAGCTGTTTTTTGTGTATTGTACCAGGTGTGGAATTATATGCATATAAACACAGATACCTAACAGCAATAAATCAATCCGTACATGCAAACTGGTCAAAGTTAAGCACATGTGTTGTTTTTTGCACATCTTTGGCTGGTTGTATTGATTTGGAAGGAAAAGCTATCCTTCCTGTGCTGCTCGCTTTGCTGGCCGTCCGGTTGTCACGCTGGAAAGAGTTGATTTCCAGCACTCCACCTACCTTACAGCATCGCTCGTTTGCTTCCAGATGGTAACAAACTTTTGTACGCTCAGCTTTCTAGACGTCTCAAGCAGATTCTCAGATCTTTACAGTGTATGTTTGTGCACCCACCCTGCAGACTGCAGGGCGATCAGAGGGGAGAAAGAGCAGAAAAAAACGTCTCCTTACAGTAAAACCAAAGATTGTTGATCTGTAAAACTTTGCAGCCACCATTAAAGGCGTTTATTTGCTGCTTGCACAGATCATTACTTCATTCCGTGGAATCGCATGACAAAGCAGGGGAGCCTCTTTTTAAGAGATTAATTCTAATCAGGTTTTGCCCTCCATGGCCAAAAGTCACGCTACATGCTGACAGGTCACCAGAAGTCTGTTGAGCAAACATGCCGGAGTATCTGTGGGTCCATGTGACTTTTGTTTACAAGCCTTAGAACGATGACAACTGGGCTCTGGGAGGGCAGAATAACCACGTACCCTCACCGAGTCAACTTTTCCACTGCAGTTTAGAGCAGAATGAATCAGCAGTGTAATCCTATGTAAAAGTGCAGGCAGATGTCAGCACTTTGCTCTTTAAGCTCCAAACTGAGTGCAAACAGATTTTATCTGTGAGTTTAGAGTTTGAATCTGAGATGCACCACCGTTCACAACGTTTCCACTCGGGGAGTAAAGTGTTTTCAGCTGGATTTGGACCGCTTGCTTCACCTCGGCCGGCTCGCCCCCTGCCTGCCGGCAGAGTCGGGCTGATTTCTCTGAGTCGGTGGAGGTTTTTGTGGTTGTGGTGGATGTGCGTGATAAAATAACAAGCGAATAGCAAATCAATGTCAGCGCCGCTGATCTGACTGACATTTCTAGGTTTGAAAAATGCCTCAAATGCACAAAGACCCTGATGTTGAAATGTTTAGGATCTGACTAAAGGAAAAGTCGTTATTTTATTTGACAAAATAAAATGAGATTAAAGCATTTTGTCTTTAGATTCTGTCAGAAATTACTTAGAAATTATTTCTGAAAATGTAGTTTAATCTTTGCTGCTAAAATATTTCAGTAAAGATGTTTTCTGTTAAATTTAAAATGCTGGAGATCTTTCCTGAACTGCTTTTGTTGATATTTTTCACCAGCTTTGCAGCTATTTATAATCCGTGGCACAGAGCCCGGAGCTCTGAAGTGTCTTACAAATGCTGCCACAATACACGTCTTAGTGGTCCTGGATGATTGCTCAACTAACATTTTGATTTCCCTTTTCCACGGGGGAAACGTGTAGAAAAGGTCTAAGCAGCCGGTGCAGGGATCTGGATGAGAATGGGATTTCTATTTTTGCTTCCATCATATTGGAACAAAAGCAAAGCGGTGCTAATGCAGGATGGCTGCAGGGTAAAACCTCCATGGAAGATTTTTTTACAAGCACCGAGTTTACTGTCAATATCCAGACTGGAGTTTGTTTTTCTGTTTTCTAATTCCTGCAATAATTTCATGTTTTATTGTTTTATTTCTGCTGTGAACACTGATGTTTATTGTTTGTGTAAACATCAAACCACTGAAGTCTTTTTGTGTAAAAGAGCATTTTTACATGAAAATAATAAAATATTCTGCACATGTCCTCAGTGATGCATTATTAAAATGATCATTTACCACAAAGGGTTAAAAGAGAAGCTCATCTTTCCTGCTTGTAAATGCATCATGAGAGCTCTGCAGCTCTGACGTGTTTCTGGCTCAATACTGACACCTGGTGGTGAAACGTTGTTACTGCAGGTGCAGCAGAAAATAAAGCAGAATTCAGTTTGTAAAATAGAAATTAAAACAAATGAGTGTTTAAACTTGTATATAAATGTTTAAAAGTATAAAATAAGTGGGTGTATATAATGGTTAATGGCTGAACACCCTGTATATCCCCTTCCATCCATTAAGAATTAAATGTGAACATATTGTCCAGTAATCCTCTTTATGGTCATCTCATTCCTGGCTCAGCACTCTGGTTGAACCATGACAGATAAAGTTCATCATATGTGACTCTGCTGCTGTTAGACTGCACGAATTCAGCTGCCAACACTAAAGCCGAACATTTTCCCTGCGAGGGATTAAAACCTTATCAGTCCTTTTTTTTTATCGTTGCAGAAAATGTCTTTTCTTACAACAAATTAAGAGGAAATTCTTTTCCTACCATTTGTACACGTGTGTGTACATGAAAGGAACCTCTGTTTGTTCTTTAACATCCTTACAAAAGATAAATATATAAAAAAATAACTGTTGTTCATGCTTGGGTTCATTTCTGGTGTTGGACATGTCCTCTGCTGGGACACTTTCTCCAGTTTGTTGGTCTCTGCTGCTTCTCCCCGACATGTGACTGTCCTCCGTAAAGACAGATGGGCTTTAATCTGCAGATAAACTAAAACCAGATGATGATGATGATGATGATGATGATGATGACTGGCCAGCTAGACGAGTAATTAAGCTGCTGATTCTGTGTTTATTTCATCTGAATAGAAAGCTGATTAAAGTTCAGTGCAGGAATAAAGACGGTTAATAAGATTTCTCTTATTTTTTTGTGCAAACAACGTAATGAAACTGTTTGGAAAATATACATTTATTCACATTCAGTTTAATGTTTTCTCAATGTGCAAATAAATCAGAGGTTTTTATTTAAACCATCGGATTTATATATCCTCTCCTTCTTCCTCCCAGGTGGACAGGCAGTCCCTCAGGACCCATTACCTTCCTCAACCTGTCCTCCTGCGGTCGCCAACGGCAGCAGTGACGTCATGGTGAACTTTGATCCCGACCCAGCAGACCTGGCGCTGTCCAGCGTGCCCGGACAGGAAGCATTCGATCCACGGCGGCATCGCTTCTCAGATGAGGAGCTGAAACCTCAGCCGATGATCAAGAAGGCTCGAAAGATGCTGGTCCCCGATGAGCAGAAGGTACTACATCTCCCACAATCCATTTCTACTCGTTATTCACATCTCGAGCTGAGAGAGAGATGCTGCTTCACTGCACAAAAGAGATTTATCTGCATGTTGCTTTGGGAAAAACCAGTTACAGACTGTTTTTAGAAACCTTTTATGAGATAAAATCTCCTTTTGGGGGTCAGTTTGATCAGTAATACAGATCTAAATCATTTTCTAACTGCTTTTAATTTAATTTAATATTTTATTTTATTATTTTATTTCATTTGAAATATTTAAATGTAATTAAAAATACAATAAAAATAAGGTAAAAGGTTAGAAGTTCATTATTTTATTTTATTAAACATATAAAAATGTAATTTAATATAAGATAAAATATAAAATAAAAAATCTTAATTGTTAAAGATTAGAATAAATTAAATTAAGAATTCTTTGAACTCTTAAAAGTTTGAAATATTCTCACTGCTCATAAAAATAGTCAGTAATCACATTTTTTATGGCTTAATTTCCCCCCAAAAATGTGTATATATATAAATAATCTATGTACTGACCAAAGTCTGAAATATTTCTAAAGATAAAATCTGCAACAAGGTCCCATCTGTTAGCGTCCAGTTCAGACAGAGGCTGCAGCAGCTCTTTAGCTGTGAGTGTAATCATTAGAAAGGCTTTCTGTGAATACATGGAACAAGCACATAAGGAGCATGACACCCACTCGTATTGATGCCCCCTTACGAGAGTCCTAAAATATTTTGCACTCAGCTCATTGCACAATAGGAAAGGCTGTGATCAATGGCTCATGCTTTCACAGTTCTGCGGAGAGCAGCTGCAGCTCCTGAGGCGTTTATAATTTATGGAGCGATGAAGGCGTTCGTTCACCTTGCCGTGTTCGTTTGGTAAGAACGATCTCTGGCCACAGCAGAGATGAAGCTCAGATCGGCTCAGCAGCTCTTCACACACGAGCTTTCAGGTCTGTGTGGAGCGTCGACACTGAAGCTGAACGAAATCTGGTTCAGATTCGAAGCTTCACAACATATTTTCACATAAAGCAGCAAAAGCAGTCAGAGACTGAGAACCTGCACCAGCAGCTGGATGAGAAAAGAGCTTCTGGAAGGATTTATCAATAAAATAAGGCTCCAATTTCCATTTACAGCTTTATTTGTACAATTAAGAAGAATATTATTACCTAATGGTAAACTTGATGTGTAGGAATTTTCTATTTAACATCTCAGAACATGAAATAACCATAAATGATTAAATGATTCACTCAAATGTAATTTTCTCACATCTAAAATAAGCTTTTTATATCAATCCATCCATTATCTGCATCACTTATTCCAATTCAGATCCTACAATTATATATTCAGTAATATTGGATCAAAAACTTTACATTTACTATCATTTCAAGGCTTCAGAGACGTTTCCTGCAAAGGAAGAAGCTCAATATTTCCTTTTTTACTGATATGCAATAAGTTTTTATCAAACTATAAATATCCAGTACTGATATATTGTGACATCTCGACCGAGGCAAAAACATAATTTCATGTAACAAAGGCAAAACCTCCACTTAGCAGCATGTGTCTGCAGATACTCTGAACTCTGACACTTCCAAGCTTCATGCTGCGGGACGCGGTTTGATGATGTCACAGCCACAGGATTTATTATGAGTTGTACCAAAAAACCAGAAAACTACACATGACATCTATTTTATTTAGTCAGTTTGAGTCGGAGGACCCATAGCTGAAGAGTTTCATATATAACATACACATGTTGTGTAAACGTTGCTTTCTAATGATATTTAGTGCTGATATCAGCTGATATCAGACTGCTCTATGCAAAGGTTTTCTTCTGCAAACTGTAAACTTGTTACATAAAAAGCATAAATATAACATAAAACCAGACATTTATATTTAATAAAAACAGAACAGAATAGATGAAGAAGGAGGAAAGTTGTACATAATCTCCATTTTTCATCATTTCTGTCGCTTTTTCAGGTCAATTTATGTAAAACAGACTAAAATAATAAAAAGTGCATGCTTACACCTAAAGCTTTGCTCCTCCAATAGTTTATGCACCTTTTTTAAGCTAATCGCTACCAATGCAACATAGAAGAACAACCTATTGCTGTCTAAAGTTACAGAGGCAAATATTTTACAGACATTAGAAATGTTTAATTGGGATCAAAGTGAGCACGGTTTGAGCACTTTGCTTTCTTGCTTCACCTGATTACATTAAAGCTGCTGATCAAAAGCTCATTTTAACTCCAGCTTAAGGTTTTACATCCACCATTACGTCCTAATTTTACAATAAAGATGACATAAAATGAGTTTCCGCTAAATGAAAGAGATATTTGCAAAGTGTTCCCATTCACACTGTGGCTTTTTGGTCCACTTTAAACTCCTTCACTCCCAGAGTTAGTGCAGTTTGGTTGGAGCAGTGTGAACACTTTAGTTCTCTGGTACCAAATAAAGAAACAAACTCAGGTCTGCTTTTCCATTAGTACCCACTCCGCCCGGCCTCACACAATTATACCCAGAAACAGAGCGTTTCCATCAGGATGTGTCGTGCCGTGCGGTTACATTTTCCGTACCTACTTCGTTGT
>JBAMHV010000018.1:21114376-21148718 GCA_037177535.1 Pseudomugil gertrudae
TATATATGACTTTAGATGGATAAATATACTGGATAAATATCTGTAAGTACACCTGATGTGGGCCCACTTCCCAGCTGGTTCCACCTCCCTTACAGACTGCAGGTGCATCTGCAGTTACACATCTGTATTCTCATATGACATGATGTTTAATGAAGGCAAATTAATCTCAGCTTTAAGGAAATGTGAAAAGGCTTTATGAACAAGTTGCCATAAAACATAAATGGTTTGGATCAAAGTCAAACTCAGCTGCTCCGTCTGACAGTTGTTACTGTAGTTCACTCCTCCAACCCATCCATCCTCCAACTGATGCCTCTTCTGTGATGCAACAACCACGTTTAACCATTTTACAAAGTATGGTGACACTCTTCCTCTGTGGAGTTGTTTACATAGAAACATCATGTAACATGAAAAAAGTAGGAAGTGGCTCTGAGACTGTTTCTTTTTTCCTCATGAGACTCATGAGACTGTCTAAAGTCATTTTAAACACATCGTGTTTTCAGTGTGTTTGGTTTTAGTCATGGCTGTGAGTACAAAGCTTTTGAAAACAGATGACAAATTTACTTGTTCATATGTTGCATATTTTCATATGATTTAAGAAACATGTTAAATAAAGGCCTGTCAATATAATCAGCTGTGTAATTAGAGATTTATTTATTGCCTTCAACATCCAGGTGAAGAAATCAGAAAGCAAAAAGTAAAATCTTTGTGGTCTGTTTGTGAACGCATCATCATTTTTTTCTTTGCTTTATTTTTTACCACAAACACAGAATACTTTTCTAATTCTGCAAAAATAGGTAAGATTATTTAATTACTTTAAACAAGATTAAAAATTAAATTTGTAAAACAAAACTAATTTCGTAAAAAAAAACATTTCTGTATCATTTCATGGCAGAACACAGTGTAAAAAAAGAGATAAAATTAAACAAGGCAGCTACATTTGTCAAGATTTTACCATTTCTGATGTAAACTTTCAGTGAATTGTATCGTTGTCTTATTTGCAAGTAGTATGAATGAAATGTGTAAAATTCCACATTGTTACATTGATTGCTTTGCTTTGGTGTAGCTGTTCTGTCCAGTTCTAGGTTTAATAAATCATTTTCATTTGGATTCCTGCTGCCTCCTGTCTGCATTTGGGTCCTCACCCCACTTCTGAGTTCTGTTTCATGACAGCTGTGATGTATCTCACAGAAATACCTGACAGAATAATAAAAACAATGTTAAAAACCTGAAAACAAAACACATTTTTGAAGTAAGATATGCTCACACCTGCCATTCCAGCTTCAAAACATAGACTTTCTAACACCTAATAGATCTGATAACCAGTCTTTTAATGACATTTTCTAAGAAATATAGTTTCCTACGAGTAGAAGTAGATAAAGTTCTGCAAAGTGATGAGAGAACATGCATGAATTAGACGATTTCTCCCACACTAAGCAATATTTAAATTCATTCTCACCCTGTTTGTCTCTTTGTCTCAGAAAGGTTTTAAGCTCAAAACGAGCAGAAAGAAATGTGGTCAAATGGCCTTTTGTTTACTCTGGGTATCACTTATCTGGGTAACGTGCACTCTGTGGCCACACAGACAGACACACAGCCATCCACATCCTCTCAATAGTCACATTTGCGTGTACATTGACCAGAGTCAATTGCCTGTCAAATGCTGTGTGCGATCAGACATCAGTAAGGTATGAGGCCTAATACAACGGAGCTTGGACGCTGGGGGGCCCACTCGCTCCCTCCCACCCTCCTCAACCCCCTCCCGTTTTCACCTCACCACCCCAGTTCAATGTTAATGTCCAGTGATGTCCACTCTTCGGACGTCTCCCTCCAGAGCAGAAAAACCTTTAGAAGAAAGGAGAAAAAAAGAGAAAGAAAATCAAACTTTCCCTCCTTCTTTTCTCACCCTGGCCTCCTCTTGTGTGCTGTCCAGCTGGTTGTGACCCCTAACCCCCTGACCCTCACTCCTGACCCCTGGACCCGTTCCCACGCCACGCCTTTGTGTCCACCTCGCCATGGCAACACCTTGGTCACCGCTGCTGCCACGGTAACAGATGGACAGGGGCCTGGAAATAACTTCATTCAGTGAAGGGGAGACAGAACCATGGACAATCTGCGCTAATGCCCCCCTCCTCCACTCACTCAAACACGCACACACACTTGGACACACACACTCAACAGGGCACCCCAAACCCAACTTTGACACCTCCTGTGCTACATTCTAACACCCCAATCCTCTTGGATCCATTTCCTCAGCAGGGGCCTCTGGGTATCAGGGCCTGATAGAGTCATTAACACAGAAATCCCAGATTCACCCTGACATATACACCGGACATACATGGAAATAGGAATAAGTTGCTATTGCTAGCAAAGACAAGCTGCCTCCGTATCCAGTTTTACACTCCTGCTATACATCGTGGTGGCATAGCTGCTTTGCCATGCTGTAACGACCTCTCTGCTTCTTTTATTATTAGCCCTGTTGTTTTCTCACATCCTCAGATGAGAAGAGGGGGGTCGGAGAAGAGTTGTAAAGACACAGAGCTGAGCAGCGGGGGATCTGTTTGCCAACTCAGAGACAAACGATGAACTTAATGGCATGGCTGAAGAGCTCAATAAGGTGCACCAGGAAAATTAACTGCAAGTTTTGTGCTAATCAGTAACTAACCTCTAAACAAGGTTGTGTGTGTCTTGTCTGCTTTTTTTGGGGAGGGTGTGTGTGTGTGTGTGTTGGAGGGGGGGGGGACATCTCTCAAACAGAGACAGTGAATAGATTGGGAGAGAATAGTGTAATTACTTGAGCTGAATGGAGATGTTTCTGTTGTTAAAACACACTAATCTTTGTAAAGAGAGCTCTGATCCTGGACTGTCATCTCGCTCCTGCTGGGAGCAAACAAACAATTAAACAAACAAAAAGCATCTACTGGCACTGAGGTCTCCCACTTTGTCTTTGGCAAGTCTGCAAAAGGAGACAAAACAGCTTTGGTGAGATTTTAGGGAACATTATTAGTTTTTTTCAAATATTTAGATAAATTGCTCCAAATGAGTGCATGCTTAATTAATAAGAGCTACTAGTTTGAATGGTGAGCAGGTGGGGGATGGAGGGGATGGAGGGGATGGGGGGGTGCACCACTAGCGACCATCAAAAGACTGACCATTGAAGCAAAATCACACAAGCGAAGCCACTTATTCAATTTTTTCGAATCCCCCTTCAATCGCTGCATGCATCTGCATCCCACTATCTTTCCTTCTACTTTCACCCCCACCTCCCTTCCTGTGTCCAGCACCCCCTCATTCTGCCCAGCTCCCCCCTGTTTCTCTCCTTCCCCCTCCCCTCTGCCTCTCGCCCAGTTCATTGTACCAAAGGAGATTTTCTCCATTGAGGCCCAGTCTCTTAGGTAACCCCAGCGCTGCATGAAATGAGGATAGGGAGAGAGCGAGAGACAAGGAATGAGTGAAAAGAGAGAGAGAGAGAGAGGGCGGGGAAATTGAGAGGAAATGTAAAGGCGGAGGGTGGGCCTGACAGAAAGGGTTGAAGAAGGAGAGGCAGAAGGATGAAGGATCAGAAGAGGTAAAGGCTCAGAGAGTGAAAGATGGAGAAGTAGGACAAGTGCGGTCAGACGTCGACAGCGATGCGGCTAAAACTCGACCCAGAATGGAGGGAGGATGGATGGGAAGCGAGGATGTCTGTCGCACATGTAAGGATGAATTCTCTGAGGTTGAGAGGGACTTTATGTTCAGCTGATCCAGATTTTAGGCCCCAAAGGGTTTTAAAACCAGGCACTGCTGGACTGTTACTTCTTTCTTTTAGCTTCTCTCGTATTACATCGTTTTTCATCACTTTTAATTCCAGCAGCTCTGTGTGATGTTAGACAAGCGTAAAGCAGAAAAGTTCAGGGTCTGAGGCCTTTTAGTTGCAGCACTCAGTCATGGAAATGAGTTTCTCCTCTGCAGGTATTCTCAGAAAAATGAAGTTTTGTTTGCTGTAAAATAGAAAGGTTTACGATGCACTGCATGGTCTAACCAACTGAAACTGGCACAGGAAAAAGTTTCAGCTAGCACGTCATTTTGACATTCATATTACAGAAAATACCTGCAAATTCATTTTAAACATACACGTAAAATCTTTACTAGTTTATAGATTATTTCAGTACAAACTCATGGATGTGTTCCAGGACTTCTGATGGTATTTGAACCCTTAACACCCATTTTTCAGGCTTTCCCATTTAACCACAAACTTTGCTGTTAACAGACTGAAACTGTGAGGAATGGACTCTGAAATGCTGCCATCCTTTGTGACCATGCTACTCTGCACCTCAATGGTGGGCACACAGCACATGGGCTTCCCATGAATAGGCCAGGCCTCACCAAAGACCACATCATTTGGATAAAGACCGGCTCCCACAGAAAGAGCGAACGCCTCACAGAGCGAATCACATAAAGAGAAAATGTTGCGTTCAGCAAATCAGATTAGAGCGAGTCACAGCTTTACTTTTTAATTTTTAATCCCTCCTCCTAAATTCTCCCTGTAGCTCAGTAAAATTTACTACCACTGTTGCTCATGTGTGTGATAATAATGCGCTCCACTGCTGTGCTGAGTTATCATCTCAGGCTTTTGTCCTCTTTGATCCGTGTGACCGTTGGGGGACCCACTTCTTCTTTTGTACAAGGTCACAGTGCTGGCTCCTTTAGGATGGGCCTGCCCCCGGGTGGTGACCCCTTCGTTTATCATGGTGACACCGGCACAGAAGACAAGCATGAGTTAGAGCTTTTCTCTTCTATCGTTTCTCTTTTCTTTGCTTCTGATTATTCACTCCATCTTTCCATATGTCCATGTGTGTGACCTGAGGGGTGCAGTCACACACTGTTTTCAAACTTTGCTTCATGCAGTGGAGCAAACCATAATTGGATGGACTCATTAGATCTGATTTCTGACTTTTTGGTGACTTTGAGCAGCTTTACATCCACCTGTTCGTGCACCTGTCAGCAAACTGACCGAGAGAAGGATGGAGGTCCGGAGCTGATTGTCCAAACGCAATTCTTGCGTCTGCCTTTGTGAAACCAGGAGTTGTGGATGGACATCACGCCCCTGACCTCTGAAAGCTCAGCGAGGGACAGACCACCATGGACGGGATCAAACCCAGCGGCTCTGTGGGTGGATGACCAGAACACACAGAAGGACAAACAGAGGGAGGGCGAGTGATATTGAATGAGGGAGAGTGTGTGTTTATGTAAATGCAAAGCCTCTAAGAAGCTCACTTGACATACGCGGACGCAAGCTCAACTTTTTGGCATCACTGAGCCTACACATGCTTTCAGTTTTAAGTTTTTATTTTAGACTAAATAACAAGATTTCAACCTAAACAACCAGGGAAAGAAAAGCAATGGAAGGTTTCCTGATGCTTTATTGGAAAGGTCATTTTTGAGTCTTTCCTGGAAGAAAAAGATGTTTCTGTGTCATATAAACGCACAAGTTTCAGCAGGTCTCAATTGGACAAAGCTTATATTTACTTTCTATCATTTCTCTGTTTTTTTTTTTACCCCCTCCTCCACCCACATCCAGGTACAGATACTGGAATGCTTCTGGCTCTGCAGATGAGGAGTGTCCTATTTTGGAAATAAGGTTAGAGTCTGTCTACGATGCAGAAAAGACTGAATAGTTAAATGTGTCCGGTTCACACCTCAGCACCAGAGTCTAGAGAGGGTCTTGCTGAATTTGCGCTGGATGGGGTGAGAGTGACAGAGAAGGATAATGAAGGAGGGGTGGGAGTCTGTGTGTGCATACTCACCCACTTTGTGTTTGCCCCTGTGAATTTGCTTCTGTGTGTGTTTTCCTGTGTTTGACAAAGTTCAGGGGCCAGACTCGGAGAAAGAAAAGGGAAAATGAGAGCAAGCGAAGGATTTGAATGAGGTGGAGGGACGGAGAGAGATGGCGAGCAGGTTGAAAGAGAAGGCAAAGATCTGACAGGGACACAGAGGAGGAAGACAAGGGGACATTTTTGGAGGGAAAAAGAAGACCGGGCACCTTGAAGTTTGTGTGACCAGATTGTCCACTGCTTCACAGCAAGAGTGGCGTAAATTGGTGAGATTTATAGATTGAAGCCGCAGGATGCAACAACTCGGTCTGGGAAATATGTATAGAGAAAGAGAAAGAGCGAGAGAGGGAGAGAGCGGGAGAGTGAGAGGGCGGGAGGGAGATCAAGAGCGAGGCTGCATTAATATGCTAATGTGTCAAGTGAATGCACAACAGGCCCACTGACCAGGCTAATCACTAGTGGACACACACTGGGGCTAATCCCTCCTGCAGCACTCACACACATGTAGTCACACACATGCACAATCAGCTCAGGTTGAAATGTTTAAACAGTGGCATGTTCAGCATTGATTCATCTCCAGTAAGTTTGCAGCAAGTCTGAGGTTAAAGTCTGGTTTTCTGGTTTCAGGAAAGGTGTTTATAACCATTTATTATTGGTTATGGATGCTTTACGGATGCTTTATGGATGCTGAACAGACATGAAACACTATGGTTTAAGGTGCAAGTTGGGTTACACTTGATGCAGGCTGCACACATTTTAATGTTGCAAACTTCACATATGACAGCAAATATTATGATTTATTGTAATTTGAGTTTGATATAAAGGCAAAAACCATTTTCTTCAAATCAAAAGTTGCAGGAGTTCAGAGCAAAAAATTCATCCAAGCATAAAGAAAAACTGCACACATGCATTTTATTCATCTCTGAAATCGTCTGAGGATTTTTTTTCTGTTATTTACAGAAATCTTATTTCAACATGTTTTGTGATTCATGGGGTATTTTTTATATGTATATTGATTCAGATGTATCCAGACCACGATCAATAAATCAATATTTTGAAAGATGTTTTGTTTATTCTGTGTTTATTTTACTTATAAAATCCTGAAATCTGTGGAATAAACAGGAAGTGATTAAATAAATCAGGATGTTTTGTTAAAGCTAACTTTATTTCTACACAAAACTATTTTCATGGCTTTAAAATCTTATAAAATAAATAGAAATGACAGATAAAATGTATTTTATCATGTTTTTCTCTTTAATGAATAACTTCACTTGTCTCTTAAAGGTTAAACTTAACTGAAAAAAGGTAAATTTTTTTATTAAATTGAAGTAAGATTATAATTTATTTAATAAAAAATCAGAGCTTAAAATAGCTTTAATTTAATAACTGCATCAGGTTTATTTTCAGTAGTGCAATATTTTAATAGATATGCACATTTTTTTGTGCTTTTTTTATTTTGTGTTTGAGGTTATTTTGGACTAAATTAAGCTTTTATTGTGTAATGCCATTTTAGCCCCCCTGAGGGAGATAAAGCATCAAAAATCCTGCTTGAAATTCCCAACTGGAAACTTGTGCTCATTCTTCTCCTGCAGGCTGCTGAACTTTATCGTTGTTTAAAATGGAAAACATTGTTACTGGTTATAATTTAACACTTATTAGCTTAGTAGTTCAAATATTAATTATGCAGATACTTTCAGGTGAAATACGGTAAATGAAGTGCTTTTATCTGTTGTCTACATTGCCATATGTGATGGATTGTTGTACATAGAATAAGAAAATGAGCCAAATAAATTCTCATAATGAATCGTATAATAATCAGTTCATTGTTATTTTAATTAAAATTGGGTTATTGATATTTGGAAAAACAACACAAAGCTGTTTTCAGAAAGATGTGAGAGGAAGTAATGTGTAAAAATCACTGTGATTGTTCACAGCTCTTCTAAAAAAATCTGATTTTCATAAATAGCTTATAATTTGGGTTTTATTTTATTTTTTAATTAGTATGTACTTGGAGATGTTGATTGTTTATGAGAATTATTTTGTCTTTTTATTTGTACTTTACATTTTTTGCCTTTATTTTCTTTTTTCTGGAAGATAAGTTTAGATTTTTATTATTCATATAATCAATTTCCATTAAAATACCACAAGAATGACAATAAGTAGCAGTTTTGGTCCTTCACATAAAAAGATCTAAACAGGAAATAATGTCTCAGGTGATCAGTGATGTTTTCCACTAGGACATAATTCAAACCTTTATTGCACATAAAGGTTAAAAACAGAGATTCTCTGGTTGTTTTCTATTAAAATTCTTATCTAAATAGTGAGATATTAAAGGAGAATAATGCCATAATCTTATTATTTAGTCATTTTCATTACATTCAGCTAATGAAAATACAACCATCACTGAACTTACAGAATAAGTAAAACTTTTATTTAATCGTTACAATTTTATTTGTGTTTCAATTGAAATAATTTTAAAAGCAAGTATAATAAAATATTATGTATTACATCACTCATAAACTAATATTTTAGTTACCTGCACCTGTTGACAGGTATCCTGTCCCACTTCTCATCAGAAAACTATTCCTGTTTACCTAAAACCATTTTATTTGTTTGCTTTTTAAATACTCAAATTCAAATATTAAACTCAATTTTTTTAAAAAATTATTTCACTAAATTATCCATCCATCCATCCATCCATCCATTTTCTACCGCTGAATCCCACTTGAGCGGGGTCGCGGGGGGGCTGGAGCCAATCCCAGCTGTCAATGGGCGAGAGGCAGGGTACACCCTGGACAGGTCGCCAGTCCATCCAGGTTCACTAAATTATAATTTAGCAAATTTGCATTTAATGTGACTTTTTCTGTTTAAAGTTGTTTGAGTTTATATTGTAAATGTTGCCTTTTCTTAGTAACCATAACTGGGATTTTGGCATTACCAAAGCTATAAAAGCGGTGCCCGGTGGTGTAGTGGTTAACATTGTGGCCTCACAGCAACAAGGTTGCTAGTTCGAATCTTGGTAGGTGGGGTGCAGGTCTGAACAGTAGCCTTTCTTTGCTGAACTTGCATGTTTACAAGTATGAGCATGAGGGGTTGTGTGTGTCCCTGTGTTGGCCCTGAGATGGACTGGAAACCAGTCCACTGGGTACCATGCCTCTCACATCGTTGCTGGGATGAGCTCCAGCAACCCTGAATTGGATTAAGCAGAACAGAAAATGAATGCAAATGAAGCAGGGGAGAAAAAACTAAGCTCAGGACTCTACCAGTGTCTGCTAATAACCTTCTCAGCCACTGACATACTAAGCTGAACTCATCTTGACCTCCTGACCTCTTGCACTGGATGAGTCTCCCTCACTCTAAGCCATGTGAGCCATGACATGACCACGCAACTCCTGTCCTGCCTTCAGGAACCAGGCTGCAGTGTATTGCAGTGATTTGGAGGGCAGTGATCAACTGTAAGAGAGCACCTCGCCAAATCTTCCACCATCATCATGTTTTCATCGTCGCAGGGGGAGGGAGGGCTGACTACGAGGCAAAGCGGGGGGAGAGAGACAGACACACACGGGGCCTAGTCGCCACATCTTTTCATGCGAAGAAGCTGCTCCCATAAACCGTAAGTAATTCTTTTTTATTTGCTCAAAATATGCATTTGCAATACTTAGATAGTGTATGCACAGAAGAATGAGACTACAGATGAACGCATAGTTATAAGCTAGTTTGTTCGTCTCTCTTCTGATCTGTTCGTGCTATGTAGCATGCTAACTGGGTTAAAGTGGCTAAATGGAGTTAGCTATAACGCTTGGCTTGGTTAGATAATTTAACGAGATGCGACACAGAATGTTACACAAAACCTTATCTAATAGAGATGTGACGAGAGGTCTGTTAGCAATTTTAAAACCCGAAAAAGAGACATTTATGCTTTACGAGAACATTTGAAGTTAGCTAGTAACGTTAGCTTAGTTAGTTTACGAGTTGTGTGGTTGCTAATGCTAACTGGCTCAGAGAAGCATTGGTTTGTTGCCATCTGTCAGGTCTTCGTGATATGTGACGTTATGTCTAGAGTTATAATCGTAGACTTTATTCGTATTTATTTAATTGTTTTAAAGTAAACCCTGACAAGGCAAACTTGGCATCAGTTGAGCACTTGGCTCTTTTGCAAACGCGTACTGTAAGGCAACACTAAATTCCAGAAATGCATCAAATTACATAAAGATTTCTGTTGACAGTCTGAATTAAACGTCGAAAATGAGTAAAGTATTGGATTATGACTATTTTGTTTGGCAATTTATGACTAAAAGTAGACTCGCTGCTACTGAAATGATCTTTTTCTGCCCTGTGTTGGAATTCCAGACCCGTTTTTGGTTTCCCAAACCAACTCCGGCCCGGGCCTCAGTCCGCGGTCTCGAGTTTGATAGCGGGCTGGTAGAGACGGAGGCTCGTCGGCTAAACACTGCCAGTCAGTCGCTCCTGTGCCCCAACCACCATCATGGGAGACAGCAGAGGTGAGAAGGAAAAAAAAAAACCCAACAGCTTTATATGTTATCAAAGCAGCAACATGATTTTAATAGAAATTATTGCATCTGTATCCTGTGAGATTTACTTTATTCTCATATGTGGCTGTTGTTAAAACAGGGCTTCCACAAAATGCACACACATACATATATATTAATAAATATAGTTGTACTGTTATGTAGCAGGCAATGTAATCATTTACTTTGTCATAATCAGTTTATATAGTTTGAGCTAAAAGCTTATAGATTACTCCACATTATGATTTTATTGTTTGGCTTTACAGATTTTACACTTTTATAATGTTATAAACCAGTGTTGTCCATATTCGGTCTTCAGGGACAGCTGTCCTGCAGGTTTTCAATAAATCTCAACCTCAACACACCTGATTTGAATTACAGTAAATGCATTCGCTAGCCTGTGCGATTCTGCACGATGACTTAATTTGAGTCAGGTGGTTTGGACAGACATTCATCAAAAACCAGGGTTGTAGCCCTCCAGGACTAGAGCTGGACATGACTTATTGACTAGTAGGGATCAACAAATGCAGACTTCTTGAGCATTAATCAGTCATTGTGCAGAACTTCATAGGCTCTATAGGAGCATGGAGACATTAAAACCCTGCAGGAAACTGGCATAAGAGATCAGGATTTAGTTATCGCTGGACTTATATCTTTATTAAGCTTTAGTCTCTCAGTGTCGCTACTTAAAGTTTTGTTCATGGAGACCATGAATGATAATGTCAGTACTAGTGCCATAAACAGCTGTGATTTAGCAGAAACAGGAATTTAAGGAAGAAGTTCAGTACAACAAAATGTCACTAAGACATTTTAACTACATTTCCCTGTTAGCTGAATTGATCAGTGTTGTAAGCTCTCTTTTCACTGAGCTACAGTAGGTGGTTTGTTAGAGCATATAATCAGCTCATCTTTGTTTCTCTTTCCTCTTTTAGAAAAAAAATAAATATATAAAGCAAAAATCGAGTACACAGCCTGAAGCAGTGAGCTTCAGAAGAAAGTAGACAGTCTGAACTAAGAATAAATATTGTACTTGTATCACAGAAGTAAATGTTTTATTGGATCTTTGTAAAAGTTGAGATGGACAGAATAAATACTTTAAGTTAAGGTCACTGTAAATACTTTATGAAAATGAGAAAATTTATGAATTAGAAAATGCGAGTTTTGTTTTAATGGGCATAAATTCAATATTTAAACCAAATTATATTTTACTGGGAACAGAAAGTATTTATTTCATTATACTGAGATAATGCAAAGCTAAAAAAAGAAAATGATTGACTCACTGTACAGACATCACAACTGTGCTGAAGGAAAAACAAGTTTTTCTACACTTTTATTGATGGTTTTGGGTTAATATTTGTTTAACATATTTGTTTTGCTGTTATGCT
Source organism: Pseudomugil gertrudae (assembly GCA_037177535.1). Lineage (NCBI taxonomy): Eukaryota > Metazoa > Chordata > Actinopteri > Atheriniformes > Pseudomugilidae > Pseudomugil > Pseudomugil gertrudae. The sequence continues at coordinate 21,126,101 of JBAMHV010000018.1, forward strand.
GTCAGGGTTGTAACAGAGAAAATTCACAAGTATTTGAAAACCTTGACAAACTAAATAAGTTGCTACTCCATCATCATAGGATACATAAAAATTTAAAGCACTTTTAGGCTTTTTTTGCTCCTGCCATTCATGACACACCATAATAACCTGTTTGATCTCATTTGGATCATTTTTCTCTGGCCAGATTCTCACAGTCCAGACAGCTCGTCTGTGTCTTCCCCCCCTTCGGGCCAGCGCTCGCCTCCGCTGGTTCCCTCTGCAGCTTCCATGACTTCCCTGCCACCCATCACCTCTGCTGGAGTCAACAGCCCCGTCAGTAGCATCGGCTCCCCGTTTTCTGTTATAAGCTCGTCACTGGGCTCACCCTGCCTACCTGGCACTCCATCAGTTGGTTACGGCCCGATTAGCAGCCCTCAGGTAGGAAAGCGATGTGGGATTTAATCAGCTGTGTGTTCTTTGACTTTTCGTTACTCTACATTCAAACTTGTGTGTTTCTTTTTGAAGATGTGAAGCTTGAATCAGTTTTAGTTAGTTATACAAATAAAATACATCCTCCTTGTCCTTGTGTGCATCATCTTTTCTGTCATTCTTTCAGATCAACTCGACCGTGTCCATGTCAGGTCTTCACGCAGTGAGCAGCTCTGATGATGTGAAACCCCCACTGGGCTTAAAGCAGCTGTCATCCCACGGCCCGATGCTTTCGCAGAAACGCCTTTGTTCCATCTGTGGAGATAGATCCTCTGGTAAGTAGACATCATAAAGCTGTTTCTGTTATTAGCTTGAGTTATAATCATAATCAAAGACGTGGAGGGGACGTGGGTGATTATTTTTACCATCCTTCTGTTAAAATATTTCCACACTTTTCAGGTAAGCATTATGGAGTCTACAGCTGTGAGGGCTGTAAAGGCTTCTTCAAGCGAACAGTTCGGAAGGACCTAACCTACACCTGTCGGGACAATAAAGACTGTATAGTGGATAAAAGACAGAGGAACCGCTGCCAGTACTGTCGCTATCAGAAGTGCCTGGCCATGGGGATGAAGAGAGAAGGTGAGTTACAGGGGGGTACACCAACTAGATCTTTCTTTTTGTCTTTGGGTTACATGCACAAAAGCTGGATTTCCACTTAAATGTTTATTCTGTGTTAAAAGTAATAAGTTGAGTGACGGATTTACCAGTTTAGCTCATTTTAACAGCTTTATCTAACGTGTCTCTAACTCCGGTCCTTAAAGAGCTGCCATCCCACAGATTTTAAATGTTTCCCTGCTTCAACACACCTGATTCAAATGAACTTTTTCAACATGAACTTGTCAACAAATGCCCCAGTCTGTTAATGATATGAGTCTCGTATAGAATACAAGGAAATATATAAAACCTGCAGGTTTTGAGTCAGGTGTGCCATTAATTTGAGAGGTGAAACATATCAAACCTGCAGGATGTTGGAGGACCAGAGTTGATGATCCCAGATTTAAAGGCTGGTTTACGCTTGCACAGCATCTGCACCAGGTCAGTTACTCAGTAACTGCAGTAGGTCCTGCGTTGCTCCAGAGGCTCGACCTCTTCAGACCTGATGTGCATCCAGGCTACGCAAACGTGTACTTGTGACTGGTCAGACCCCGATTACTTGTTTCTAGTTATTTGATTTGTCTCTGTTTACTAAAAGCACCACATAAAGACTAATCACTCCATGTAATTTCTATTTAGTAAGCTTGTTTTGTTAAACCATTGGGGAAAAATACTGTGGAGTTTACTGGCTGATACCAGTGCTACATCTAACTGCAGATCTAAATAATAGCTGTAACACAACGCTTGTAACTTATACTCGAGTATAAACACAAACTGCCTCTGTGTCAGCTACACGAACCCGACCTGATGCAGACTCTGTGACAGTATAAACCAGTCCTAATATCTCAAAGTTTGCTCTGAGCTCAGGAGCTGCTGCATTTAAAGTGTCTCACATTGCAAGATCCAAACATTAACTTTAAGTAAAAGAACACGATTTTCCACTTCCTGTTTACACAGCTCTATAAAATCCTTTGTATGCCAGCAGGGTTTCAGTAGTTTAATGGTATTTACTGTTCATCAAAACCAATTTTAGCTAATCCCTGCTCCATTTAATGTTTGAGTGTTTAAAACTAAACCCAGAAAAAGTCCTATGAGGTTCTTCCACTGGCTCTAGTGGTGTTTTGGTCACAGTTATGTCGTCCTTGCCTGGACAGATCACATCATCACATCATATTCATCAGTTTTTTTGTCTTTATGTCACATCAGTCATTTTAAACACATCCAGTAAGTTGGATAAAAGCCAAAGCATCACAGCAGTCATTTATCTTGTTCACGGCTATAAAAATGAGACTGGAATATATTTAAATCATATTTAATTATTTTTTCATTTAGTTTTTTATTGATCTGGATCATATCAAGCAAATTCTATCATTTCATTTAGCGTATGTATCTTTGAAGTGCTAACATCAGTCCAGATGTGTAGAAACTAGTGTTTTGCAAGAGCTAAAAAATTAATCAATGGTTCAGTGTTTTCTCTTGTCATGTCATTAAACACATTCAGATTTGATCATAGTGACTAAATACATTTTTTTAAGCGTTATATATGTATCTGGGCACTGCTGTTATTATAATGAAGTGAAAGGAACATTTTAGAGTCCGTCTCCTTTCATAAACAGCGAAGCTTCACTTTGTACATATAATATTTCTGCATTATGTGGAATTATGCTCTATAACTTGGCTGTAAGTAATAAAATTTATCAGCATGTAAATGAATATGTTGTGCATTTTAATCAATGAATGCCCATTTAATGCACACATATCTTTCATTCAGCATTTTAACGGGAGTTCAATGCATTTGTTTTTGCCCTTTTGTGTTGAAATTATCAACAAAAAAACCAAATATTTTCATTGATTGAATAAAACACAATGTAAGTAAACGGAGCTATGTCATGGAAGTTTAATAATAGTGTATTTTTCTGCTACATGTTTCCTGGAAAGGCTTTTTTCTCCAGAGTACTGATTGGTCTACTCCAGGATTAGAGAGTTGCTTTCATTTCTAGTAAATTATGAGAAAGTCTTGCAGTTAGAATGAAATCCCACAGAGTTCATAATGTGTAACTTAATCCACTGTATAGATTTTCATTAGTCAGTGCCAAAATCGCACATGCATGTTGTCCTGGACGTTTGGGTATTTAAAGATATTCTGAGGTCATTCCTGTCTCAGTGATACATGGCTGACACTTAAGCTGCTTTAACAACAGTAGGCCCAGATATCCCATGTCGGAAAGAGGCTTAATGTCTGTAGGAAGAGGATAGAAAGAACGAGTAAAGAGTGGTAGAGAGGGAGGTGGGGGTGGGTGAGTCTTATAAACACTAACCCCTTGCCCCCTCTCTTCCTCTTTTTTGTTTCCTCTCGTTCTCTCTCTCCCCCCCTCCCTCCTTCTGTAGTGGCCAAGATGAACGACAGATGTAAGGAGAAGAGGGAGGGAGGGGTGTGTGACTGTATGAGCGATCAAGACGTACAGAGATATAACATTTCCTTTCACAAGGAGCTCATTTTAAAGGCTTTTCCATCAGGCTTGATCCTGAACATGCCTTGAATTACTTCCACATTTTATTTGTTTGTTTTTGTTTTTCACCTTTATGGGTATCCAGAAAGTTGATTCAGTTCCACTCATCTTTTAATCATTACACTTTTCTACTTAAAAGGTTATTTATTCACTGCAGCTCCACATCTGTTCAGAGGTTAAAAGATACTTTGATCCTCGCTGTGTACGGATGATTGATGCTCACTAATCTCATCCGTCTCATTTAATTTAGTGTTAACGTGAGACATCTTTCTAAGAACATGCTTTGCTTGAATCTTGCACAGCATATTTAATGTTAAAGGAAATTTGATTATGTGACATAAAATGTAATTTATTTTAGAGGCATCACTAAAACAAGTGGCAGTCATTTTTATTACCTTTCAAAGAATGATTTATTTAAAGTTAGTATTTGTAGTAAAATAATTAGCTATATTTTATAAGATGCTAGTTAATTGGAAATAGCACTTTCCTGTTGAATTGTAAAGTCAGTTTGGTTGTTTTGTGATCAGGTATAATGATCCAAAGCAAAGCATTTCCTCGACTGTCATCTGTTTGTGTCAGATGTTGTCCTGGAAAGGTAAATATTTGACAAAAGCTCTCAGGACTGCAAATGATTTGCAAATCAGCATTGGTTTGACTTTGAAACTACTTTAAACATATTTTTATTTAGTTGTCTTTATTTAGTTTATTTAGGCAGGTGACTGAACATATTAGTGTGTCCATGTTTTTCCAGCAGAAACTGGATTGGTTGAACTTTGTGAAAGACAGAAGCTCATGTTATTTAATGTATATGTAGCTAAAGATGGAAGAAAAACCTGGTTGGGTGGGGTCCTTTCATTGCTCTTTGTTTCTAAATGTTCCTTTTAAATTAGTTTATTTTAATGTGTGCTGTGCATTGTTCTTGTTTTCTCATTAGCTTGAAAATATTAGCTTTCCACTAGCTCTAGCTTATTTCCCATTTAGCATGTCATGTTTCCCTGCTAATCTTTTGTCTGCAAACCTTGTCCTGATATACTGCTTTTGCTTTTCCTCATTATTTCTTTATAAATACTCTTTCCTGTCATCCATCCTGTTGATCATTGTGTCCTCCATCACTGCATGCTATCCTTTGCTTTGTCATACGCTTCTCCTCTTCCCGCACTCTTTAACATTGACATAACTGACATGCACACCCTCATTGCTTCCTTGTCAAATCCACCCTTTTCTCTTCTGTTATTGTTTATTCTGTTCCTCCTCCCCCTTTTTTAAAATCCTCCGTCCTGCAGCTGTCCAGGAGGAGCGACAGAGGAACAAGGAACGAGAGGGCGAGGTGGAGTCTACCAGCGCGGTGAACGAGGAGATGCCAGTAGAGAAGATTTTGGAAGCAGAGATGGCTGTAGAGCAGAAGACTGAGCTTCATGCTGATGGAAGTTCAGACGGGAGCTCTGTGAGTAGTCTGGATCCATTGAAGTGCATTGTTTGACATTAGATGCTATGAAAAAGTAAACCCTGTAGAAACTAACATGACATATTTGATACATACAGTTTCTCAGCTGTTTTTCATCACTTCATGGTAAAAACTCCTAAAATCCTGTTGAACACAATCTGATACTTGTCTTCTGCCTCCTAATGGACACCAGGAAGCCAAAGTTTACACTGTAATGGTTTTGACATGATCACAGAAAACGAAAACCTTGTATCACAAAGTTTGGACTCTACATTTTTCCATTTAAAGGGCTCAAACAAAGTTGCATTTTTGTAAATATTAGTGTTTAGTAAAGTATCAGAATAAACTTTTACATTTATTGTTACTAATTTAGTGAAGTTAAGATGAAATTATGACTCCTAACCATCCATCTCTGTTCATTTCAGCCCAACGATCCTGTCACTAATATCTGTCAGGCGGCAGATAAGCAGCTCTTCACTCTGGTGGAGTGGGCCAAAAGGATCCCTCACTTCTCTGAGTTGCCTCTGGATGATCAGGTCATTTTGTTGCGTGCAGGTACGTCTGTTTGACTTGAAAACTCTTAATTAATTGCCCATTTTTGATGTCATGTTTTATTTTCTTGTTTTTAAGTCATACATATTACCTTGACCTCATATCTCGGCATTCGCTGTTCTATTATGCAAAAACCACATAATGCTTTTAATCTACATGGTTTATATATGCTACAAAAAGTTTCTCAGTACAAAATTATATTCTAAAATCAAATTAAACTTTAATTATATGCACCTTTCTAGCAGAAAGTGCTTTATGCTGATATTAAGCAAAAAGATTAGAGTATTGACTCTTTTTGACCAAGTCCAGATCCTTGGTATTACATCAGTGTTGTCTTCTTGTCCCTGCAAACTAGTGTCTTTATGTAACCTTGTTTGTGTTTGTAGCCACTGTTTCAGATAGTCGTTTAAATGCTTACAGGATTTACATATATGTGCAAACAGGACCAATAATTCTGCTTTAAATCTGAAACAAAACCAAGCTTGTGACATTAAAATGCTTTTTTTTATACATATAACAGTGTTTATAAATTCAGTTTAAAGTTCATTGCAAAGCACTAGGAAGCATTCCCTAATACCAGCTTGTGACATAAAACATTAAATAGAAGAAATATCGGGAGACATTAAACTGATGTTCTTCCATTTTGATTTAACATCCATGTTGAAGCATCTTTGCTTTGAGCCAGCCAAACGCTGCTGCTGTAGCGCTAACTTTCCTAGAAAGAAGCCGGTGTTTTCATGGTCAAAACACCAGAAATGGCTCAGTGGGGGTTGAATTCAGACACTGAGACGTGTTTTGTTAACAGGTTGGAATGAGCTCCTGATTGCATCATTCTCCCATCGCTCCATCTCTGTGAAGGACGGGATTTTACTGGCCACTGGGCTCCATGTGCACAGGAATAGTGCCCACAGTGCAGGTGTTGGAGCCATCTTTGACAGGTAATTTAGTGATACCTGAATACAGGATAACCTCTTTATGTTTGGTGTTTAATACACAGTTGAAACCAGTTTGGTTGGATTTATGCTTGGTTTTAAAATCAGAACTATAATCTGCTTCTATCCAGTATTTGGATAACTTCTTGTTAGTCTTTTAATAAACTAATCAGGAACAATTGATAAAACTACCAATCCTTTGATGGTAACTTAACCCAATAAGGAAAAAAAAAGTATTTATCTACATGAATTTTTCCTCTGATGTTTTCATGCTTGCGGTCTCTTTATACAGTAATCCAAAGTGACATATTCTTCAGGTTTAGCTTGATTAAAATTTACGGTGGTGTCTCTTTCATCTTTGGTTGGCTGCAACTGCTGTTTTCTGCCTTGGCTGTAATTGGCTGAGAGACTTTGCATCTGTCGTACTGTCTGTAAGATGTCGGCGCATGCCAGGGAGGCTGGTGATTAATGCTTACCCATAAACTTTGCATGCACACCCACACTCGGTCTTTAACATAGCAAAAAATTGCAGTATTAGTGTTGTGACTACACTGTGGAAAGGAGTGTTTAGTTTACAGCACGGGGAGATTATGATGGTGTTAGTATTAAAAATATAGATTTGTAAGGGTGATGTAAGCAAGCTGCAAGTCAGCAGAAACTTTCACTGGCACAGTTTCACAGGAAATGTCCAACAAAATTATGCCGATATTTACTTTATTTATTGTTTTTTTTATGCCAGGACACTGGCTCAGAGTAATGTATGCGTCTGCATGTTCATGCAGGTCATTAGTTATTGTTGCTGAACTGCCCCGTCAGTCCAGGCCTCACACATTTAAACAAGTTTTCTTTTCAAAGAGATAATAAAGTCATGGCCTCTGCAGCTATCTGCTTTAAGAAAGCAGCTATTTGTATCTTTTCTTTAAAATAACTATAACATCTCCAGCATTGTAATAAAAAATCATATCACAATGGGAGGCCATTGATTTAATACAGAAGCCCTTTATTGACATATTTTCATGTATTTTAAGTATTTACAGTTTTATTTTATTCTTATTTTCCAGGAGCAAAACGTGCTGCATATGTCAATGAATGTAATGCATCAATAACATGTAATTCACTATTAATTACACAGTAATTATGTTGTACAGAGGGTCAGTTTAGACTTCAGGTTTAAATCAAGCTGACATGGCTGATGCCATATTGCTCAGTGGTTTCTTCCTCTCATAATTTCCTCAGGTCTCCTCAGCAACACGTGACTGTTGCAGCTTCCCATTAGCATCTGTTCAAGCCTGTCAAACTTTATTTAATGATGGATGCACTTAAAAACAAATCGTATTCAGGCCCTGAAGTGCAAGACAACAGTCTTTCTCCTTTCCAAACAGAAGACTAAAGATTTTAACCGGAGCAAGTAGATTTCTACTGCTTTTGTCATTTTAAAGTAAAGGTTTGAAATTATTTTTCCGATATTATGCTCTCTCTCTTCTCTCTGATATCTCCAAACTGTGACCACTCAGGAAGATAAATATTTTTATAGTCTATTCATAATATGCACCAGAGGAGAGAGAAGGTGAGCTTAGGACCAGAAGGGATTGGGCCTGTCCTCTGGGTCATTTCTGGAGACGACTAATATTATTGGCTGATATTTGCATTAAACTGTAATGTCAGAAATGTCAGCTGTTACAGACCATGTGCATATAATACATTAAAACTAATCAGCTACATTTCTTTTAACTCAAATTGAGAAAATATAAGAGATGTCTTGTAAATAATTGCTGTAGCTGTAACCGGAATTTGTAAGTGGACTCGTCCTCACGTCTTTCATTTGGAGTCATCTGAGTGTCTGCAGATATCAGTTTTTCTGCAAAGCATAGCTTATGTCTCAGTTACCAGACATGATATTTGGGCCAAGATGGAGTGCTCAAAGTTTATTTATCATTTGTTAATAGAATTTAATGTTTGAATAAACTGGTAAAATAGCTAACATTGTCATAATATAGCTCATAAACAACCCCATGTGGTCATATGGCAGGATGTTTTACAGTGTTAGTAGTGACTTCATGATTGAACCACAGTGGTTCCCACATGCTGAGAACTTATGTTGAACCAACAGAGGCAACAAAAAAAAATAGTGTTTTTTATCAATGACAAAGATAGTAAAAACTCACATTCTCCAGTTTATTTTTTTTAAATGTGCAGATTATTTGCAACTTTAAGTTGTTTTCTTGTATGTTGTACTTTGCACTCAATCCTTTATCTTTCATGCAGCACTTTGCTACAGATCAGTTCAGTAGTTTTGCATTGATAAAAAACATTTTAATACCCTTTCATAACATTTACCTTATAGTTTTTTCCACTCACATTTTCATGTTTAACACCGGTTTCCTGCTGCTGTGCCCTTGGCTTAAAAACATTCTATTATAAACTCGTCTCTGCCTAACTACAGACATGCCAAATGATGATGTCATATGTAAAACCCCAGGTTATGATGTAAAGAAGCGGTCCAGAATACTTCAGCAGCAATGTAACGGTGTAATAACATTGTAATAATACTGTGATTGAATACACAGGGCGTACAATGCTGAGGTTGGGGCCATATTTGACAGGTAATTACGCCACTACACAAACACTTTTCACGAACCCCTCCTCTTTCAGGCAGTATGTAAACAAACAGAACAAAAGCTCACAGATTGATGCTTTAGGACAGGGTGTTCAGCTCCAGGCCATAAGCTGCAATCCTGCAGGTTATCCATACTGCGTAACAGCTAGCATCGCTGTAAGTCTAAACAACAAACATGTACCTTTTATTTATTGAATTATAGGTGTGTCATAAAGCCCAACCTCCACCGAGTGTGTGTGTGCAACGCGTTCTGGATGCAACGTGGCAGCTAATGGCGCCCGTTTTGCTCACTGGTGTGGTTCATACTGGTTGTGCCGCAGTGGGTGTGAAATGTGTCTTAGTTGCAGCTGTTGGCTAATTATACGCACTTTTAAAAGAGTGTAAATCTCAGCAGTTCGGATAAAACCAGACAGGAAATTCAACACAGCAGCGACGTAAAACCTCTGGTAAATTTCAAACCGAGTTCCCCTGCAGGTTTGCGACCATTAAGCTCTATAAACATTACTGGTAACGAGTTAGGAGTCGAGTTTTTTTTTTTTTCATCATGGACGACGAGACGTTTATCATGGAAGTTAAGAATCAAAAGGTTTTACACACCGCAGATCTGTTTTTGCAAGGAAAAGGAAAATGGCTGACATATTAGGGAGACATTTTTGGGAGTAAATGGTGAATGTAACATACTTAATTACATAAATATATTCTTTCCTATAAATACTACATATTTAATTTGGCAAACAGTTTGAAAACAAAGTAAAATATCCATTAGAATGTGTGATGTCATGATTGTGCTGGTGCAGATACCTGCCGGCACCCGACACGTTGCATCTGGTAAAAACTGAGAGTAATATGGTCTCCTGCAGAGCACATTGTGGGAAAAGACTTCGACTTAATGATAGCATGACATAAAGAGCAGATAGATTCAGGGAGATTTGTGCTTTTTCAGGGCATCAGTGTCATAAGGTTTGTGGTTGCATATCTAAATATTGCATTGTCTGAATGCTCTGTTGTTAAATCCCTAATTTACTTTGGCAGCTTTGTTAACATTCATTAGTAAACTCCCTCGTGATTGGACATAAACGACTTGCTTTCCTTTCTTCACTTTTACAATCTTCCCTGTCTGAAGTCACTTTCCTGTCGGGAACTCAGACAACCTCTTTATATATCAGCGCTGTCATCTTAATATGTAAACATAATGATACTATCATATGAATATTGATGGGTATAGTGTTGTGTCTAACACTGTGAATCCAGAATGAGGGGAACCGTAAGACAGTATATCCCAGGAAGAGTAAAAGCTTGACTATAAAACCATCTTTATGTTGATGGAGCTTCTAAGAACATGAATCTTTACACACAAAAGCAACAAAGAACACATTAGCAGTGTTTCCTTTTAGCAACCCAGAAAAAGTAAGGGCTACTCTTTAATTTAGGCTGCTCGTTTTTGTCCCACAGTGATGAAGTTTCTACAGTCTTTGTAGTCACCTTGTTACGTGTGTGGTTTCGTTAAAATGGATAAATTAGCAATAGATGTAAAGTTGATTATGTTTATGATGGTGCAGATTGTGGTATGCTGCATGATAAGATAAGATCTTCATCGGTAAACAATCTGTTTAAAAACAAAAGCTAATGTGATTTCACCCAACTGGTCACAAGATTCTGGTGTTTTTCTGACATCAGGAAGTATAACGGCACACAGTTAAAGTAGTTTCTACCTCACTGAAAAGGTGGAATTATTCTGTTAAGCTGTTAAACTAGTCTACTAAAACGTTAACACTACTACTGTATTTCTCTCCAGCCATGGTCGACTTCAGCATTTTGCAGCCATTTCAGCAACATTAACGCAACTGCTCATGCATATCGTTATAATTACAGTAAAGGCAATAAAACTTAGAGTGCCATTACCGTTTGCGTGCTAAAGTTTAGCAGTTATTAAATGTGACGTTTGTTTTTCTTAACACTCTTTCCCTTCTCTCTGCTTTGTGTGTTTCCTTGATCGCCCATCCTTACTTTCTTATCTTGCCCTACTTGTCTGGTTCTTGCACGCTTTCCTGTGCTGCTTTTCTCTTCCATAATCTTCCATCATCGCCCTGTTTTTTTCTACATGGAACTTCCTCCTGCATATCTTTTCTCTTTTCTCTTCAGAGTTTTGACAGAGCTGGTAAGCAAAATGAGAGACATGCAAATGGACAAGACGGAGCTGGGCTGCCTTCGTGCAATCATCCTCTTCAACCCTGGTATGCAGCCTGGTGGAATGCATGTGAAAATATCATCAGCACATGAATATAAGCGTGACAAATGAATGTCTGGACAACCAAAAGAATAAGCAGCATGCTACGTGTGTTTCAGTTGCTTTGTGATAATGAAGATGTTGTCTGCTTTTGCCTGAAGATGCCAAGGGTTTGTCCAACTCCAGTGAGGTGGAGCTTCTGAGAGAGAGGGTGTATGCATCTCTTGAATCTTACTGCAAGCAGAAATACCCCGATCAGCAGGGCAGGTAAGGTGTAACATACAGGTTAAATGACCTGTAATAGATGAGGTCGGTGGGTTTGATGCATGCTGCTCTGAGCTGTTAACACTTGTAAAATGTTTAACCTTGCAGATTTAACATGTCACAATACTAAAATTTCCAATTTTATATTGATGCTAAATATGATGCTCATACAATGCAGAGAGAAGCACTTTTTTAAATGAATCCAAGTATCACCTCTTAAATAACATCACTACCTGCATGATAAATATTAATGTTTAATAAAAATGTTAAAAGACGTCGACAGTGTGGAATAAATGTTATTTTAAAGAGTTGTTAACTCGTGCAGCTTTAGTTTTCTCAAACTGCTCACTGCAGAGCTTTAACACAACCGACTCACATTAAATGGATCCAGCAGCTTATGAGCTTCTGCTTAATGACTCATTTAAGTTTAGCGTGTTGCAGCTTGGATACCTAGAAAACCTGCAGAGCTCTGACCTTTGAGAACCAGAGCTGGACACCCCTGCTGCAGAAGCATAAAAGAAGCATACATAATAACGGCCAGATATGAACGAGTTGTGACAGCATGGCTATGTTACTGTAAATATGGATGCTAGGCATGATGTTTATGTATGCCAGATACATAGTTGTCATGTTTTTGTTTATAATGGAAAGTGGATACTTTTTATTCCTTTTATATTTGAACTGAAACATACTCACATTTTAATCCTCCTCATTTATTTTATAGTGACAGTTTGGCCTGTTGTAATCTAACTGTGGTCCACTTGCATAGACGGTGTGGTTCTGTTTGGAGTCCATGTGCAGCTCAGATGAAGCAATGCTTCAAGGTCCAAACAGCAATCTTTCTTTTCAGATTTTATACCAGTAGTAACCTCAAATAACTTGAGAAGTTTCTTTTCTTTTGTCTGCTGTCATGTTGAAAGTGCTTCTCCAGACAGTGGGTCCATCAGTAGCTGCTGTAGGAGAAAGGGCTGCCTGCTGCAGTGCCTGTGCAAAAAATCTACAGATGCAGAAGTAGCTATTAAGTATTTTAAGTATTGACATCTATGTTAATTAATATCTAAGTGGATAATACATTTTAGTATCAAGTAGTGTCCTAGTATCTTTTTCCTTTTATTTTTTCACACTGGTTGGCTCAGTATGCTGGTAGATTAGCAGTTCAGTACGTTCAGACATGTTTTTTCAGGTTGTCTTAGAGACCATACACACAGCTGTTGCATGCTTGTTAAAATGTATAAAGCCTGCATGAAAGGCTGAAACAAAATGCGACTGAGCAATTGATCTGACAGGTCAGTCATGTAGAAAACACTCTTCTGGCCAGATTTACTCACGGATTAAAACAGTCCATTCAATGTGACATTCTTAATCAATCGACAACCTTTGAGACTAACAACCACTGTTTCCCACAGAATGAGGTATGGCATGATAGTACTGTGTGCTTGTTCAGATAGGGCGGCTTTGATTTCTAACAGTACCATATAACTTTTTTGTGCTCATTAATATTTATTTTGTTGTTTATGTAGCATGTCTGCTGACATGTAGCGCTTGTTCATTACTGAACAGATTACGGCATGATGAGCTGGTCCCTACATTTAGATCTGTATCTGCTAATGCAGTGATGGAACAGCTCCAATGAAGGTTCATTTAAAATGACTGTTTGGTTATTTTTAAAGGTAAATACATGAATCATAGTAATGGTAATGCAGAGTCTTCCTCCTGTGCTGCTCTAGCATGTTGCAGGAAGGACCTGATGCACCATCTGTGTGTGATGAAGGCTCAGGATGTGTCTCAAAGTGCTTCGTTCTACATTTGTGGATTTCACTACTTTGGATTGTGCAGAATTTATAACTCCACTGTAATGGGCTGAAGTTTCTCCTGTCCTCTGGCAATAAACACAGAATTATTCAGTGTTTTGTTCTTTTGTCGTCCTCTCATCTTCATCATCCAGATTTGCAAAGCTCCTCCTGCGACTTCCGGCACTGCGCTCCATTGGTCTGAAGTGCCTGGAGCATTTGTTCTTCTTTAAACTGATTGGTGACACGCCCATCGACACCTTCCTGATGGAGATGCTTGAGGCTCCTCACCAGCTAACTTAGAAGGAGCCCCGTTCAGTCCCATCAGGATATCATCATCATCATCACGGCCTCCTGAGTTTGATCTTCGGCTCCTCCCGTCGAGCCTCGCTTGCAGCACCTGCTGGTTTGAACAAACCAGCTTTTACACATAAAAACACAGCTTATCTCTGCCGCCATGGTGACTCTGCTCCTCACACACACGCATACAGAAACTTCCCTAACTAAGACTTTACTAATACACAAAAAATGCTTTGACCGAACAATATGTTAAAAACTTAACACGCGCATGGATTTTTACTATATTTTCCCGCTCACACAGTTTCTGACGAGGATAAAAACTCATGAAATATATTCAGTTTTTATCCACATATACAATAAATGTCTTAATCTTAAGTTGGGCTTCATCTCACGGGGGGTATTTGCTTCTGCATAACTGTTTTTTGTTTTTAATATGAGTTACTTACAGTTCCTGCTAGCTGAACCTCTGAATATTTAATCCATTACTAGCTGGTTAGTTTCTCTCATGTCTGTGTTTGAGCTTGAATTCAGGTGCGTAGCATTTGAGTCGACTGTCCACCATCAAACAATGTCACTTCTCATTAACAAGAGATGTCCTATAAAGATGCAAATACACCCCCTAATTATGTCATCAAATCTGGGAAACAAATATTTTATGTTGCTTTTACATATATATATATATATATTCAAGCTGAAACTTGTTTGAGTTTCTATTTTTGAAGTACTGTACTCATGAAATGAGAGCTTTTTCTTAGGCAATGAAATCCAGGAAAAGCGGGCTGGGAGCACTTTGTTGAACAGAAAAACGTAGTCCCTCCCTCCCTGATGCGCACAGCGAGCTTTGTAAGACGAGAAGAATGACTTGAATTTTTTTTATATCCTTTTCTCTACTTTGACGGATGTTTGGCATTTTAAACAGCATGAGGTGGACAGGAAGAAAAGCCTCATGCAAGGAAAAAAATAGTATTTGTTTCACTTTTATCGCCTTCTACCCCAAATCGTCCCTCTTCTGGTGGTCATTAATGCACTTTTGTGAGTTGTAACTGTGTAAATGTTCTCGTTTTCTTAGAAACGACCATCTCTTCTCAGACACTCAAGATGAACTTGAAGGTACTACGTGTAGGGTTTTCTCATTGTGACAGTCTTTTTATTAAATTGGTAAAGAATCGGTTTCTTCCATTAACATAAGTGTTGTTAGAATATTGTGACTGGCAGCAGTTATATGATCACAGTTTCTATTAACTGTGTATTGGATGAGGAAAATAATCATTTATCCTCTCTGTAGTTGGACAGCTTGTATCCGAGTTGTGTGGCCGACTGTTCAGTGAGTCTGTTAACGTACCCGGCATGTGACTTCTTTACTCGGTAGTCATTGACGAGTCTTCAGACTTGATGTCTGGGGACCACGTTGTCCTCTTTGTAAAACAAAAGTGGTAAAAGTTGCTCAAAACTGAGCAGCAAAGGTGAAATTGTAAACATAAAAGTGTCATTTCAGTTGGTAGGTAGATAGAAATTTGGAGCACTTGCAATAATTTTGCTGCCCACAGCTTTTGGATGGTTTTACTGGTTGTGGATATTTTTCAGAGGACATGTTGTGTGAGTCGATGCTGAAATGATATCCTGTATAATGGAAATCCTACACTTAATACCTGCAGCTCTGAAAACGTTTGTGTTTTATGGCTCCAACTTGACACTTTTGTACAGTAGATGTAAATAATACCAAAAAAAACAAACCAGAGTGAAATCTGTGACTCCAGTAAACAAATGTTTATTTTGTGCTGTAAAATCCACATTGGAGTCATCTCCCTTCATCACCATGAAAACTGTGCTTGAGCCCAGGGCCAAACCACACCTCACTGCAGCTTTTGCACCAGTTTCTGCCAACGTTCCCCGTCGTCATGCGATTGGCTGGATTTTGTTGCGTATATGGCACTTGACATTTACTGTGATTGAAATTTGTGAGCAACTGAATCTGAGCAGCGAAAAGTCAAACGCAGCTAGCACATGATCAGGAAAGTAGCTAACTATGAATTTAACTGTACACATGCTCAAAGGTGAGCAGTACTGGGATACACACATATTACTTCCATTTCTGTTAGACACATGTTAAACGTGTTGACATCCTGAAGTATTTACACCTTATTCAACATGTTTGGTAGAAATTAGAAACCATGTTGGTGTCATTCTACAGGAAGAGGTACTGCAGTCCTCTTACCAGGTGCTAAATCATTTAAATGGTCTCTTGCACATTTACATCAATGCAAAACCAGTATGCAAGTTAAGACAAATCAGCCATTCTCCATACTTACAATGTAGATTATCCTCCTAATGAAATATTTTTATTATACTTCCCTGGATGTTTGTCATCTTCCTGAAATAATTACCAGCTAAGTTGTGAATTTTGGCTGCGGCTGATGAGACTTTGTACCCTGTCAGGCAGAGCCGAGCGTTTTTTATATTTTCTGGTGATGTTGCTGGTGAAAGTGACGAAGCAGCTGTTGGATGATGGGGTCCGGCTTCTCCTTCGACCCGAAGGAGCGATGAGCATCCTGTCCAGCAGATAGTCCAAATACTTCTCAGAGAGAATCCTTGGCCTCCCCCATGTGATGTGGACACGAGGCTGGCAGTCGACCTGTAAGACAGGTGTTTTTTAACATGTAAGAAAGTTGGTGTAACTTTAGAGTGTGGTGCTGTTTTAAGTTGTATTCCATCTTTGCGTATATTCAGCCAACTCAGCAATGCTGTCTGCATAAACATCAGCCCCTTATGCAACATGTTGAATCATAGTTGGTAAAGCAAGATGGTGGTCAGCTTACATGCAACATCTGCCAGCATTGTTTTACTGTATAGGCTTTAGTTTAGGCTTTAGCTGGTTCAGAGGAGCTAAGGGCGTTTTGAGACTTGAGTGTGAATGATTCTGTGGCCAATCAGCTTTTAACAGATAACGTCTGAGCGGTCAAGCCGACTCCAGAAGGGAGCATGGAGGATCATCCTCTGGTTGGCTGGTGTCTCAGACGCTTTCTTTGTAGGATTTTAGTTGTTTTTTTTCCAGCTTGCTGCAGCTGCACATGAATAACTGGGGATGGGAATCAGCCTGGTCCATCAAAAGCTGGACCAGCTGAGGAAGTCGCACAGAGCTGACTGAGCAGATAGTAATCTCTGTAAATGACTCATTAGTTTTATTTTACATGTGCAGCTTTGAAATTCATTCCTCGATAAAGTAAAACAATCACGTTTTAAGGTTTTCCATGATGTTTCCTGCAGGTGTAAAATGGGTCTTAGTCTGTTACATGATATTAATTGGCATCATTTTCAGTTCCCATCCCTCAGTAACATAGTGATGCATCATATTCAGTGTTCTTTAGTTTTTCTTTACATTTCATGAGTCTAGCAGTGAGTGCAGGTTCCTTAGCTCTGCTGAGCAGGCAGATCTTTAGCTGGAGCTGTTTGGAGATTTCAGTGTGTTTTTCTTTTTTTTAGCATTTAGTACTTGTGGCCACATGTATGTTTTTAAGCACATGTGCTTGGAATCTGCAGCTATGCCTTTTTACTGGCAGAAACTCTGGCTGTGACTTGCTGAGCGCTTTCGGATAAATCGGTTGAGTGAAATCGTAAAAGGATGCAGATGTAGGAGGGGGGTAATCATGGGTATGTCGACCTGATGCTTTATGGACACAACATGGCCTCCTTCCTGTCATTGTTTTGCCCCCATCTCCTTTGCTTTACTTAACGGCTCATTCGCTGCCCACGTCAGAACGACGGGCTCCGCATCGGGATAGACTCGTAAAACGAACCTTTTTCTCCTTGGACTGTGAGGACGTGAAGCTTTTTCATGGGACAAGCGTTGGAGAACTGTAGAGAAGGGATTCAGTGCCGCGTGTCCCTCTTTGCTTACTTTACTTGACGGCAGAGCTGCGACGATCTGCGGTCGCCACGGAGACCGCCGAATCGCACCGCCCACATTGTTTTGTCATGCAACGATGTGCACTCGAGGCAGACGCATGCTGTGACCTTTTGACTGTGTAGCAGTATTGTTGTCGCCATCTTTGTTACATTATGAAACGTGTCGCATTTTGAAAATAAAGACGTTGATATGCTTTTTATTGAAAACGGATCGCGAGCTACGACTGAAGACTTGATCGTTGTGTGTAGATTAGGCACGAGGGCGGCGTTGTAGCGCGTCGTCTGGAGCTAACGGCCGATCCTGTTATAATCAGTGAGGTTCAGTGTGTGCTATGCAGTCTTGAAACCACCACCCTCACATTTCTTGGTGTTTTTTTTTTCTTTTTTTAATCACTGCCAAGCTGTTTGCAGCCATCTTAAAAGCAGGGCCACTCGGTTCCCGGTGCTTGTCTGTTGTGTATGTTGGTTGCAGCACACTAAGAGAGAGCGCGCTAACGCCTGGGTCGTGCATTCAGAGCGGGGGCCCTACAGCTCGTGTAGAGAGGAGCAGACCAGTTTCTGGACCCTCTGGGTGCTCGAGCTGTGCATTGGTGCTTTTTTTATGAGCTCCCACAACCTGATAGCATACATCCAAGAGTGAAATGCAATTAATTAAGGAATGATTAGTCATGGACCTGCTCTTCTTCAGTTGGATTTGGTTAAAGCTTTTATTTTCTGTTTAATGTTGCTTTAGCTTGAAGTGATGAAAAAGGCAGCCTTCAGATTCTTTGATGATGAGGGAAAAGCTGCTTCTGAATGTAGAGAGAAGCCCAAAGGCCACTAGATTAAACAGCCCTGGTTTGTAGGGCGTTCTTCTGAACAAGATCTGGTTACGCTGGAAGAAGTGGCAAGAGGGAATCAGCTGAATATGACTGCCCTCTTTTAGGAGGCGCTGGCGTTTAATGCTGGAGGGGCAGGTCAGTAGGCGGGGAGAGGAACCTGGATCAGGTGTTCAGAGTATAAACAGAAAAACTATTTTCCAGTAGATCTAGGATCTTCTTGTTTACTCTTCACCTTTAAAAACTTTCACACACTGTCTTGTTTGCTGTCTGTTTCCATCTATGCTATTCACCTTTTCTTTATTACAAAGTATTAAACAAGAGCTGAAATCAGAATCTTTTACGTTTAATCTGTCGCTTTCTCTTGTGTCTGTCCTTTGTCCTGTTTGTATTTACTCCATCGTACACGTGGAGCTGATTGACTTTTGTGAGCTTTTGAGATTGAAAGAAAAATCAGAATTTTTTTTCAGTCATTAATTCAGAATCTTGTTTCTGTTTGTTGTATCATGTCTGAGTAAAAGTTTTAATACTGCATCTGGAGTGTTTTTTCATTTATTAAAAAGAAACACACACACACACACTGTCAGCACTGCAACGTTTAGAGCTCTAAACAGAAATATCTCCTGTAATGTTACACAAAAACAACCAGAATGCACCTATGTAAGGATCCGGCTTACCGTGAAAGGGATGGAGCATCGTGTTTTAGTTCCCGCTGCAGAAACGATGGGCTCCTCAGTCCAGCAGGACCCCAGGGCCCCGGCTGACCACTCGCTCTGCACTTCCATGTCTGAACCTCTAGAGGGAGCACTGACCTTTTGTCCTGTAAACCTTTCACCATCATGGGTCCTCCTTTGCTCCACCTCCTCCTCTGATTAGAGCTGCTGGGTGGAGTAACCATGTTGCTTTCTCACCTCTTTAACACACCTTGACAGCTCAGAAGCAACAGCTGAGATCAGAGCAGGATTTCTACACACACTTTGCTCTGTATTAGTGGCTTTTTGGTGTCTTCATGTTTACACTCTGTGATGTGGAGATAAGGGTGTGATATATTATCCATTTACTTTAGATGCTCTTCCACTCTTTCTGCATCTCTCCTCCCACCTCTTTGTCTCTTCCCTCAGATACTGAAGCCTGAGACGTTTGTCCTGAAGACTAAACCTGCTTTACTGGTTACTTTTCTCTGGTTTGGATTTCTCTGGAGGCTTCACAGCATCTTAGATTTCTGAATTCTGTAAAGATTTCCAGATCTACATGTTCTCATGTAGCAGTGACAGATATGCAACTAATTTAAATGTGCAGATAAGGAAGCTTTGCATTACTCCTCATGTTAGAAACAGCTCCTGTAGTACCAGCAGCTGCCAGCAGAGGGAGCAGACACAATGAGCTCTCTGTTGAACACCTGAAGCATTTAAAGCCAAGTCAGCATCATATTTAGAGCAGAACTTATAAACCTCTAAACCCGAGTTATACTTTTTTCTTATCAGAAAGCTCATTAATTCATGTCCAGATGTTTGAAATTGTAAGATACCAAAACAAGACTTCATCAGGTGAAAGAAATGGTGTCCTCAGAGTTTTTGTTTTCTCTTTACATTAAAAGTGCTGCTGAATTCTACAACATCTTTGTTTTGTTAATAAAATGATTTAATGTATTTGGACACTTCGTACCTTAAACTCTCTCTGAGGGCCTTTTACTATATTTTATTGACCTCTTAACCTTTCACATGGCCCTAGACATCTCCCAAGTTTGCCATCTCCATCTTTTCTTCCTTTCCATGCTTTATTTCTTCACTCTCCCGCTTCCTTTCTATCATTTGACCCACAGTATTTTACCAACTTCACCGTTTTTCCTGCCCTTCTTTCTCCCTCTCCCCAGTCTCTCCTGGTTATGAATCTCCCTCTCCTTCCCTCCCCTCCACTGTGGTATGTGGGGCTGAACCCTGCAGAAACACACTTTTATAGCAGGGGTCAAATTCCTCTTAATTTCTGTTTCAGAAATGTCACTTTTCACCAGGCGAGTGTTTTTGCCATGTTTGAAGTCACTTGCCAGCAGTGGTTTGGTGGATCCTGTGTGGTAGAGGTACCCCACACATTGCCCCCAAATGCACACAAAGTCCACACACACCTGCATGAGACAGAGTCTAATTGATGATGTCTTCAAACGGGACGAGATATCAGGTGTGTTTTCTTCTTGCTGTTATTTTCTGTGCTGCTTAGCATCCCACACAGTAAAACACTATAATCCTGCTCTAAACACAGGAGGTGAAGTTTTTACACATTTGCTGCATAATTTGTTTTCCTTTTTGTGCAATTTCATGCCACATCTGCAAAATCCAAACAGTAAAAACAGGCGAGTGAATCATCATCATGGTTTGTTTCTCTGTTATAACTTTTCTGAAAATTCATCTAAAAAATGGCAAAAAGGTTTAAAAATGTTTGTGGCAGGAGTTTAAGATGCAGATTAAAGCTCTGTTTATTATAATAAAATGAGAGAAAGCAGTTTCACATTTAGTTTTAAAACAACTTTGTGTCTGTTGGGTAACCCTTCAGTGCATCGATGATTTATATTATATGTTGCATCTTTTTGTGCCTTAGAAGATGAAACATTAAGGGGCTTTTTTCAGCTTGTTCCATTGCAAAGGTCCAGATTTTCAGGATGGGAAGAAACCCTGGAATGACTAGTGACAACATTTAGGAAAGCTAAATTACTGGTCAGCCACTGTCCCCATGTTCTTTCAGCTGTAATCATATGCTGGGTTTTTGGGTAAACACACAGACTGAATCTGAGCCAGGCTGCATTTAAATGATCTGCAGAGCTAAATGTGGGTGAAACAAAATGTATAATTCTGCCTCTGAACACAGCTTGTCTTTGTAATCAGAGGAACACGGCAGACGGTCGATGTCAGACAGAGAAGAATCAGAGGAAGACTCTGTTTATTCCATTTGTAACTGGGAATGCTGAGTCACATGGGAAATGTTAAAAACTGGATAGAGCTTCATTTATAAGATGTGATGAACACCATCTTTTATAGAAAACATGAAGGGTTATCATGATCTAAGGTCACAAGTTGTCCTGCTGCTTCAATCACATCATTAGTTTTTTATTTTCAGGTGATTGATCATGTTCGATCACACTTTCCCAAACAAGGATACCTGCATACTCCCAGAGGGAGAACTTATCATATAGTGTAAATATTTCTGAACACATCTGACTGTGGTTTGTGTGATGATGTGAGTTAGTTCAGGTGGTTAGGATTACAGCACACATTCCTAAGTGCACGTTTGTACATTTAAATAACTTCCTCTGATTATAATGTGAAATGTGAGGTTTATCAGGACCAGATACTCATGTCAGTACCATGATAATGTACTTGTTTACAATAAAAACAAAGTTTTTATTATTTGTAGATAAAAGTGTTGGTATTTTACTGGCCCCTGAGATCAGATGTCACTGAATGTGGACTGAAATGTGACGTGACAGGCCAGGTTTGGGGTTGCAGGGCTCAGAAAGGATTCTACGTGGGTGAAATCAGTATTAAAAACTTTCTTCATTATTGATCTGGCATGTTTGGAAACTCATTAAAACCTTCTTAAGTTGCATTTTAAATCAAAGCAGAGATTAAATGTGTTGGAAAAAGTATGAGGATTTAAAGTGTTGCCGTGGTAACACTGTTGCAGTAAGGACCACTGAGGTGGGAGATTTACGAGCGAGCTATAAAACTGATTCTATGTGACGGATAAGATGAAGTGGATCTATTGCACTGTTTGGTACAGATTCAGTTAGTGGTTGATGATATACAAGCTGCATCGTACACAGAGACTCATCACTATTCCCATCATGTCACATCTTTACTGATTTCACATGCTGACTGTAAAGCGAGTGTCCAAATTCAGGTTCTTGATATCTACCATCCTGCATCCCTTCTCCAACACACCTGAATCACATCACTGAATTCTGAAGTGAAGTTGTTTGAGAACACATCACACTGGTTCTCAAACAACTTCACTGGCTCCCAAAAAAACTCTGAATCAACAGCAAGATACTGCTTTTCACCTTCAAATGTCTCCATAATCTGTCTCCTCCATATCTGTGTGATCTGCTTCACATTGTCACACCTTCCCGTACTCTCAGGTCATCTTCCTCCATCCACCTTGCTGTTCCCTCTGCCCGTTTAACCACCATGAGGAGGAGAACCTTCAGG
>JBAMHV010000018.1:21160043-21192390 GCA_037177535.1 Pseudomugil gertrudae
AAACCTTTGAGAGTAGCTATACACATTTCTTGAGAGACCACTGGCTGCAATGACGACATGGTTTGATGATGTCACAGCCACAGGATTTAGTGCAAGTTGTGCCAAACAAACAAAATGTCAGAAAAACAAACATGACATCTCTGATATGTTGTCATTTTGAGTTAAAGGAGACGTAGCTGAAGAGTTTGATATATTATGTGCACATGTTGTGTAAAATGAGTAAAAAGAAAGTAAAAACCAACCCAGATAATTTCCTGTGTTACAATTTAATGCAGATATCTGCATCTCTGCATTCAGCTTTAATTCAAGTTGCTAAATTGATTAATATAAATCATTGCATACATTAAAATAGCTTATGTAGGTTTGCAGTACTTGGCCACAGACATAGACAGATCATGCAGGACAGAGATGTTTAAAAAGAAAAGGAAAATATCATATATAATGATTAAACCAACAGGATTTTTATGTTCTGTCTCAATTATAGATGCAACAAAAGTTCCTGAGTGCTTGAGGCAAAGTGGATGAAAACACTTCTATGCAAAGTCCAGCACAGACTTAAACCACAGATGTCTCATGGGGTGTCTCTTTTTACAGCCTGTGGCATCCACTTTCAGAGTACAAGGAGGCCAGAACCAAACAGTCTGTTCTGAAAAAGAAACACTCAGTCCTGTGTCCAGAAAGCTAAAATAAAAACCCCGAGCTGCCACAGTGAGCGAGCGTTTGCTGGACTTTCTGATTTAGTGCAAATACGGATGCAGAGTAAATAACAGAGTAAAGATACACTGTGCATAAATATTTATCAGGTAAAGAGCATATCCAGGATGTTTTTTGTTCATAAATATAATTTTTACTGGAATAAATTCACCAATATTTGGATTGAAACTCTGTTTATGAGCTCTGCGGTTCTCCAATTGTTCTCTCGGCATCTTTCTAAAGTTTTAATTCATTCAAATAATAATTAGAAGAAATGCTTATGGGTTTTCTTCTACACTGAACATGAGGTTGTATCATTTTCGCATTGGCTTCTGTATGATATATAATAATATATATGAACAAAACTGACCAGTCCTGTTTCCTTTTTTTATCCATGATGGATGCAGCAGCCTCGACGATGGTTTTACAGAAGCAGCCGCTCCTTCTCATTCTGTTTATACATCAAACTCACCACTGTCGTTTCCTATGAGTGGGCATCATATTTTTTCATTTGGCAGTCTTAAATAGACGACTTATTACGGCTGAACAGAAGCTACAACACCAACATATCAAACTGCACATTTGTGTGGATACGCAACAAAAGTAACATTTTTGTCTCATCCTGTTTTATGATGTTAAAATAGTTCACTGGAGTAAATATCGTACCTAAACAGTGATTCTTTAGGTGATATGTGAAACCTTTATGAGGATGTATTGACAGTCTTTTTCTGTCAGAGTTCACCTGGACAGGTCACCTGTTCACACAGAGCCATCACAAAGAGACAAACGGTCCTTCACGCTCACTCTTAGGGATATTTTAGAGTGACCAGTTAATCTAACATGCATGTCTTTGGCCAGTGGGAAGAGGATGGAGCACATGGGGAGAACATACTCTGCAGAGAAAGGCCGCTACTCAAACCTCCTTACAAACGAGACTCAAACCAAAATCTGCTTCTGTGTTTTCACGCTGAATGTTCAAGTTAAATTCAGGTGCCAGAGTGCAAGTGAACGCAGCATGTAATGTATGATGTTCTACATCAATGCTGCCATGTTATTGATCGTAATGCAGCATTTATTCATCATCAACTTACCAGCTGCCCCTCTGAGTGATGATAACTGTTTCATGAGAGATACATGAAAAAGTATAATTGGCTGCTTGCTTTTAAAAATGTCACTTTACTTTTTACATCTGTGAAAGAAGGTCAGATTGGAATAAATGCTTGTTAACAGGCGGCAAAGAACTTGATGAGAAAGTTTATTCATTTGAACCAGGGGTGTTATAGGGTTGCCACTAAGTCATGCAGGGCAGAACCAGGGTTGAGAAACACTGTTTTAGAAAATGGGTTTGGACCATAAGTACATTTTGTAATGTAAAACGAGAATAGAAAGCTTTGATTAATTTATTAATGGTGTTAAACAGAAAGGTTTAAATCATCTGACTCAACTCAATTCACTGAATACAAACTTACATGTATACTTAAAATAAGTCCGTTTTTATGGGATTTATTTGTTAAATTTAATTCTAAATTAAATTAAAGAAATGTACAATGTTCAGAAACATACTTATAGACGTAATTGGATTTTGCTGATGTTTAGGGTATCAAATATAACGACTCTGTATCAAAGTTACACTGTTTTCTCTTTATTGTGATGAGGGTCTCTACCCGCTCTTCTTTTTTTCCTGTTGCTATAAACCTTTCAGACAGGATGATAGTGAGTGGAGGTACTTCAGAAAAATACCAATTACAAATGCATCCCTCAGAAAACTACACACAAATGGATGAAGAAAGAGATGTGGTGAGAAATGGTGAGTGGTATAGAGCATCAGGGGATAATTACACTTAATTACTGCTTTCTGGATGTGAAGTCTGCATTCAAAGAAAGTGACTAACTATGGGCTGCATGAAGGCAGAAGCATTTAGCGGGCAGACAGATGGGTATGCAGCACTTTGAGAGGGGCGTTGAAGATTCTTTTAAGTTTTTACAGCAGGTATGGATAGAAAGCTGCTTTGAAATATAAAAAAAATTAATCTTTAAGGCTGCTTTTAATTCAGGTTTTAAGTTTTCAGCCCAGGGATTCAACATCTGCTCCCTCATAAATGCAGTCACTGGCTTAAAAGTGATTCTTTAACATGCAGCTATTTTTTTTATCACTGAGATTTTAAAAGCACACACACACAATTCCACACGTATGAGGATGGATTATCATAAACACAGTTTAAAACACAACAACAGCTTTACAGTCATTTCTATGAAGCTGTAATTATCTTCTTTGTTGACTGAGCTTTAGTTGTACTACACTGTTTGATAATATTATTATCTTGTAAGACACTTCTTTATTTATTCTCTTATGTACCCGCTTATAGTTGCACATAAAGAACCAAACCACCACAAACTGATCAGACTGATTTGTTTCACTGAACCCAACAGCGTGTTTTCTTCGCCCTGCAAACATTCTTGATGTCATATTTCTGACTGAAGTTAATTATGCTGCACTGTGATGAGGCGGTTTGCACCATCGTCTCACAGCAAGACGTTTTCTGCCTTGGACCTCATCTGGACCCAGAGCAGTTTACCGCGACAACTTTGTTTACACGATGTTTGTGCACTTAAGAAGCAGTTACATTTTTTTGGTTAAAGAGGTTTTTGTGTGACTTTTATTGATTTTTTTATTATGTCTGAGCTACATGTTTATCTGTACTGTGCCTTATTTGGTTTCTTTATTGGCTATTAGAGCTATTAGTTTCCTTTGTGTTAATATTTTTGCATACAGCACTTTGTGACTGCTTTGTCTGTGAAAAACATTTTAAAACTGATGTTTACTTACTTTACTCTGTGTTTACATGTCCTCTCAGTGCATGTCTGGGTTATTTCCAGGTTCCTTTCATTATCCCAAAGTATGCATGTTAGGTTCATTGGCATCTCTAAATTCTCTGCGTGAGTTTGAGTGTGAGTGGTTGGTTGTCTCTCAGCTGATGACAGAGTGCAGCAGTCTGCAGAAGAATGCATGTTTCTTGGCTTGTATTTCGGTATGCATAATGCAAACCAGCCACCTGCAAGCTGTAAGAAGTACATGCTGCAAGATGCACTAACAATTCTTGATGAAGATTATCAACATTTCTTACTGAAAGAGTTCATTTTTCCTTCCTTAAACTGATTTTTTTTTTTTATTTTACTTCCATTCATTAGTATTCCCACCAAGTCGCGCGGGGTGTGAGGACTGTGGGAGCTGCAGTGATGTGTTAAACATTTCATCTAAATGTAACGTCAACAGTACAAACCCTTTGATGTGATTAACTATGAAAACGTTTTTATAAATGTTATCTCTGATTTACGTGATCATACTTGTCTCTCTCTTTCGCGCGCGCTCTCGCTCCCTCAGTCACAACACCTGAGTTGATGCTGCACAAGAAGCTCGCGTGGGATTAACCAATCAGAGTGAGAAAAGATCAGGAAGGAGTCGAACAAAGGGGGCGTGGCGAGTGGCGCGGACAGAAGTGTGATTGGTTAGCTCAGCTTTCACTCAACCCGCAGCGCAGTTCAGTGCGCGGTCCAGCTGGATAGTTTACCTGAAAAGTTCCGTTTGTTTTACATTTGCAGCTGTAACGTGAGAGAGAAACGTGTAAGAGAAAACTTTGGGAGCAAGTCTCAGTAAATTACGGTTTGTTAGAGAATCAGAAGCGAGTAGAAAAAAGCTTTTTGCTCTCTGCTCTGCCTCCAACATCAAACCGCGGATCCCCATCTGAAAGAAAGACGCCTCTGTTGTCAGCTGAAATATTTGTATATGCCTATCATTAACACGTTCACTTCGCACGCGCAACTCGCCCACGTCTACATGCGCCAAGAAAGCAATTACGCGCGCGCACGCCCTCTTTCCCTCTCTTCTCCCTCTTTGCCAGTCACCCTCTCTCACTTACCGCACACACACGCTCTCACTCTCCGCAGGAGAAAGTAAAGAAGGGGAGAGGGAGGGAGAGAGAAGGGAGAGAGAGTGAGATTCCAGGTCTCTCTCTGCTGCTCGATCCACTTTGGGTCCTCGTACCCAATCTGACTCAATGGGGCTTTAGCACTAAGGGGTAAACGTGAAAATAAAAGATATTTATTCACCCCATACCCCGTTTAGAGTTTAGTATTTTATGTATTTACACATACATAGGTAACTCATCAAAGTCTCCGGGAGAGAGGTAAAGACGTCTCCAGAGGCGTGCCTTTTTGTCTGCTGCCTCACAGAAGGTTCAGTCGGTCTCCCCTCTTCGGCTGGCTTTCTGTGAGAGGATAACATCCCGCATATCCTACATTTACAGCTCAACCAGGCCGGAAAACTACTGCAACACTATGGATACTGGAGCTTGTCTCTTGCGGAAGAAACGGAGACCATGGCGCATGGACTTCTCATCCTTCGCCTTGGTTACTGTGGCGCTCGCAGTGTGCCAAACCAACATGGTTCAAGCAGGTAAAACAGTTACTCTCTTTGATTAGACTTTGTAATTACTATTGCAGATGGTATGCATGATTCATACACTTTCTGGTGTTTTTTCCCATCTAAAATGTTTTCATGCTGCTCTTTGTTCGATAAGTTTTGTGCGTATTTGCGCATCCATCGCCGGACCGTCCCAAACTTGAAAGGCTTCTTTACATATTTCCCAAAGAAAGTGGTCCTCAGTTTCCCGTATACGGCGGGCCTCTTATGTTTAAATAAACTTTTCTTTACTATTTGTTGTAAAGAAACGGGCGTGTTTAGGCCTAAAACTTCATGCGATGTGCGCTTCAATCAAAAGCGTCCCTCAGTGACTGTACTTTTTATCATGTGCAGCACTGTGTGTGGTCATTCTGTTTGGTCATTTAAACTGGATTAATTAACGTTGGCGTCTCCGACAATGGGCCTACACTTAAATAAAAGATTTACTGCATAATTTATTTGCATCCATCCCGCCATAAATAAACAGAAAAACATGCGCTTTTTTTCCATTTAACACAAAGTTGATGTCTTATAGCATTGGGAAAGTTTGCTTTTTGAAAGCTGTTGGTATTTTTACTGGAGGATTGGTAGAGAAACTGTTGCTTCTTCAGATGTTTCTCTGTGTCTGAGGTTGGATGCAGCTTATTACTGACAGGTGACTCCTACAATCAGACGCTTTACTCGAAACTTCTTATGATGTTTTCTTTATTCGTTTGCTTTACGTTTTAGCTTTATATTTGCTTTATTGTAGTTCCAGGAATGCTGATAGCTTTGACAGAATGACGCTCATGAGGACAGTGCAAACACCTGTTTAGTCGCCTTTGAGGCAGGATCCTGAACATCCCATTAATAAAAATTGTAGCTCGTTTTTCACAGAAGGATGCAGTGTGTGTTTTCTGGGCCATCAGGCTGCCAGCTGGACCCTGCAAAGTTGGTTTATTGTTTACCAGCTCAGCCTGTGCACCAGTCCATCCATCACTGCCGTTTTCAAGGAGGAGGGATTTCTGAAGCATTTGATTAACCCCATCTTAAGTTTTATCCTTCAGACTGTTTGTTTTAGAACCGTGAGCTCTAATGGAACAGGTATACCTCTTTATTATAGCTGCAGAAAAAACATGGATATAAAAAAAACAAAATGGCAGTTATTGTAAATAAAGAATCTTTAGGGGACTCTTTAAAAATTTGAGTCCATTTCTTCTCCCCATAATGACTCCTGTCCTGGAGAAACTATGTCCTGCTGCTATGCTTCCCATTGTACACTCCATATAAAATGGATCTCCACTAACTTGTGGTCCAGCTCAGTAACAAATCCATTAACAGACATTCATTTAAACCAGGTGTGTTGCTGCAGGGAAACATACCTGCAGGACACGGGTCCTGGAGGACTGGGAAGTGATCCCTGCTCTATAGATGATTTGGCTTTGGAATGATCTGTATGTGGAGCAGTTCCCTGACGCACCGCTGGTCGTCCAGGTTATTTTTGACACAGAGGAGTCATTGATTCACCTGAGACCACATCAGCTCAAAGCTGAACGCTTTGGATAGCACATAAAAAGTATGATTTTGATTTAACCTCTGTTACTTTGTTGGCTTTTGTGATTCTTTATCGTCTTTAATACAAGCTATTTCTGACTGATACAGAAAGCACATTTTAATCAAAAACACCAAAGCAGGTTTAGTTTATATAAACCTTTTTATTCTTATAAAGGTGTTTGTTTTCTTGCAGGTTTTCCTTTTTAAACTGTGTATTCCTTGGCTGGTTTCTGATTTCAGATTGCAGGATTGAACCGTGTGTATTTTGGAGGCAGAAGCCTGAAACATTTTTACTTTTCATGAATAGGTTGTTATTTGGCTGAGCAACGAGGTCGCAGCAGTTTGGGAGTGAAAGCTTGTAGTGTCTCCGTGTCTATGTGCGCTTTGTACAGTTCTGGTAGTGTATAAGGGCCTGTAAGGTATGGATATTTAGATGAGGTTGTGGAAATACGCCTCATCTGAATGTGCCTCTGTGCAGCACCGCGCGTCGGGCGGGTTATGTTTCCCATCGTAAGGAATGGCAGATAATAGAGGTGGCGTTTCGTTTGCTTGTAGAAAAAAATGATTTAACTCACTCGACCATGTGATAAAGTCAGAGTGACGCATGTGAAACCCTCCAGTTACCTGTAAGCGCGTGTCTTATCTCCGTTCCTTGCGCACAAAGAGCCTTGGAGAGATCCTAAGTTGTGCGCCTGCGTGCGCGCGCATGGGACAGCTGCAGATGTGGGAGTAAATTGTCAGAGCACCCCACCCAGGCAGTGAAAGCCAGATTTAGAGAGAAAGCGGTCGGAATCTCGCGTTTATTCATTCTTCCCGGGGAAAATGGAGGAAAAGGAGGAGGGAAAGATGAGGCACGAGCAGGTTGGGACCAGAAAGACATGAAAGCGGGTTTTGTTCTAAGAGAGAAAAGCAGACAGCAACATTTTCTTGACATGGATGTTCCTGTAATGCAACTGAAAGCAGAGCACTCCTCAAAGGCCAGCCTGTCTGACTGAACACAACATAACCAGCATGCTCTCCCTCTTTCTCTGAATGGGGCTACTATGCACCTGAGTATTTCTGTGACTTATGAAAATCTGGTATTTCAGGTTTCTGTGGGTGGCATCTGACTCAGATGGGGTCTTTAACCTTTCCTTCTTGTCTCATTATCTTACCACCACTCCCCGTGGCTTTAGTGATTAACACCCATCTTTCATCTTCTTGCACAGAAATAATTTTACAGGCCAAATCTAAATTCTTCCCCACCTTCCCTACCCTTCTTTTGTTCTTTTGACCTCTCTATATGATGTAGATGATGTCTGGCTGTCGGATAGGCCTATCCTCAGATGAAGGGAGACACTTTTACTCTGTGGTTCAGAGACATGAAGCATCATGCAGACTGCAAACAGAAGCGACGGCTCAGGACAAAAACTAAAATTTGGCTTAAATGTTTTGTCTGCACTTACAAATATTTAAAAGTGCTGAAAATATATGAAAATTATGTTGTTAGTCAGGATAAAACGAGTTATGTCACAAAAATAAATGTTTGCTAACTTTTGATGTAAGCAGCTTTTTAACCTGATGCAAGTCTATAACCAACACTTTCAGTCTGTATTCAGTTATTTCCTCTGATATCTCACTGGATTAGTGAAACTTCACCATGTAGCTAAACCTTAAATTATCAGTGTTAGAGTTAAAATGTCTTCTTTGATTGTGGGAATAAAAATATAGAAAACAGGTGGAAAGGAATAAATAGTCTTTAGTAAAAGCAAAATTTCTGTTTTGGTAGCTTAGTTAGTGGAGACACTTTAACAGAAATGCATCCCTCCCTTTTTTATACTGCTTAGTGTAATTCAGAGTTGTGGGTGGGATGTACCCATCCAAGCAATTAGCAAGCGAGAGCAGAGTTCACCCTGAACAGTCCATCACAGGGCCTTTAACAGAAATGAAAGCTGAAATTGATCGTAAATGTTAACTCATAAATGAACCTCCCTCCTCATCTCTGACATCTTTTTCTGTATTGGTTTAAATCCTTTCCTTTGCATAACTGTATCTATATAACTGTCTGTTAATCTTCTCTCTGACTCTGAGCTACATTCTCTCCTCTTAACCTTTTAACCTTCACATCTTCACCATGCAACCCCGTTCAGGAAAAAGCGGTAGAAAATGGATGGATGGATCTTCACCATGCAGAGCAGCATAATTTGCATGGACAGATAAGACCCAGACGGTGCTTGTAAAATCAGAACACAGAAGTCAAAGCTGAGAAATGATTTGACACCTCTCAGGCCTCAGATCTAAACCATGACATCCCCTCAAACTGTAAAGGCTTGGCAGCATCTCTCAGACAGAACCGCAGCAGCAATGTAGACTTTTGGGTCCAAAATGAGGAGAAGATAGTTCTTCCCTTTTCCTTGGTTTTATAGGTAATGATTTAGCGGTTTGTATGAGTGGATAGTCATTCCTCAGAGACATTATGTTTTAGGAGAAGATGTACGAGGACGACAGGCGCGTGTGCCAACTTTATAATGACAGGCTGTCTGTATATGATGCTATTCCTAGTCACTGTTATTTTGCTGCTTCTAGGAACTCGATGTAGGAGGGCATGGAGACCAGCTGTGTGTTTTTACATGTAATGTTAATGTACATCCCTCTTCAGAGTCTATCCTTATGAAAATATGGTTGGCTTAACTTCACTGGAGAGAGGGATCACAGAGTTCTTTAAGATATATGTCTTCATGCATAAACACAAACCGCTATAGTTAGAGGGATACAACATAAACATCTTAAAACATCTGGAGGAAACAATGCATAGATGCATCACTTAGAATGCATCAAAATATTGTTTTCCAATCTAAAAATAACTAAAAAAAGATGGATCTTATAAAAACATGAATCTACCAAACAGCAGCATGTTAATGTGCTGGAAACATTTTTACCAACAGACACATGCTGCTGAATTCATGCAAGCTACAGATCCATACTTGTGCTTCTCAGCTTAACACAACATTGTGGGGGTTTGTCTCATTATCTGGGAGTCTGTATGGATTATATTGTTATGAAATGTGAAGCCATGAAAGAACAACAGCTCAGACTAAATGTGTCAAAATGAATCATAACGCAGCACGTCACGACTAGTCGTCTCTTCCTGCTCTTCCTCCATCTCTGCACACTTGTAGCAGTTAAATTACACCAATAAAACTCCAGAATGTAAGGTGTATTTCTGATGTGGGAATTTCCAGACTGAACTGTCTCACTGTGATCATAATTATGCTGCTTTCTTCTCCTATAGATCTCTCACATAAGTCAGACTTCCCACCTCTTTGGTTTGATTGTAGCTGTTGTTTTCATGTGTGTGCTCTTATCAGCTGCACAATTTCAAGTCTGAGTCTGTTGATCTTTTCAGAATAGAGCAATACTTTGGTAAAACTAACGGAGTAATTTGGTCCTTATTGTTAGAACAAAACATTTTAGTCCTCAGACAAAAATCTTTTTGATAATCTGGTGATCAAAACAAAGCAGATGTTTATCTAATTAGCTAATTTTTCAGTGAAATGTGACATTTTCAACCCCTGAATATCCATGAAATCTTTATTTTATTTATTTCACAGTTTATAAGAACATTTCATATCAAGCTCCTCTTCTCGTTTGAGGCTTAAGGTACTAAGCATTATTATAAAGAGTTCAGTGTGAACTGTTGGGATTTATAAGCACAACACAGTCAATGAGGTGTCTAAGTCTTATCATTCAGCAGTTTGAAGTCTGGTTTCTAATTTGTGCCCTGGCAAACTCTCTGTTCCACAAGATAGCATGTTTTTGGGAATTACTGAGTCTCTCCTGCTCTCATGTAGGCCTTGCGGTGTTAGTCCACCCTCGAATCCAAATCGAGCCTGCAGGCTTCAGCCCTGAAACCACACAAGCCTCCACCATGATACACGCTGGCATCATCAGAGACACACAGACAGTCACAGACCTCATGATGGCACGCAGGAAGCTGCAGCAGTGCTGTAAAAGTTAGGTTTTCAGTGCATCTCTGCTTCAACACACCTGACTCACATTAATGAGCGATTGTACCGAAGTTCATAGGATGTAGGATTAATTTAATTTCAGCCAGCTGTGTTGGAGCTGGGACACATTAAAAACCTGCTGGACCTTCACAGGACTGAACTGAACCCTGGTATTGAGACTACTGTGAAGTTATTGGTACAGGTGTGCTAAAGAGGGAGGCATGAAGTTACAATGAAAGAATAAAGAACTGAAGAGAAGAGTTTGTTCATATCAGGAGGAAATATTATTTTCCTCTTTTGTTGCCAGATTCACTGATTTTAAACAAACTCTTGTTGGCCTGAATGATAATAAGGACAAGAAACACACAAATTACAGTTGTGTGATTACATTTTAAATAATGATACAAAAGCAGACAGAGTTTTGATGGTTGTTTGACCGTTAAGGTCTTGGTTACTTTTGTCTGACAGAAAAACAGCCGTTTGAGTTAAATTGCTGATGTTTTCTTTTTAGAATATAACCATAAAATAATCCTGCTGTCATCATGTTGCAGCACAGTTTGTGGTGTCTCTAATGTAATTTATCTGTTGCTCTTTAGATTCTATTCTATTCTATTCTATTCTATTCTATTCTATTCTATTCTATTCTATTCTATTCTACAGGCATTTAGGAGACACTTTAATCCAAAGCGACGTACATCAGAGAATAAATATATAAATGACTGTAAATAATATGTAAGTCGCTTTGGATAAAAGCGTCTGCCAAATGATTGTATAGTATAGTATAGTATAGTATAGTATAGTATAGTATAGTATAGTATAGTAAAGATAGATTTCTTAAATTCCTTCAAATTTTTTATAAATCAAATACTTTCAGTGTAGATTTATTTACCTTGTTAGACGTCTTTTAAAGACTTTTATAAGACACATGAAACTTCCACCCACCTCGGCTTGAACTTCATATAAAAGATAAATTCAAATTTGTGCAGATTGGATGGCCATGATGAATTTTCTGTCTGTGTGCACAATATAAATAAATCATAACTACAGACTTCCTGGTTTGGAAATTATAACTTGCAGCTGAAGTTCTACTCATACTTTTACCATTGTGGTTTGCTGGATGGAGAAACAGCTTAGAAATGTGTTTCATCTTGGATTTTTGATGATACGTTGTACATTTTTAGAGATGTGGAAGCAAAATTGGGTCATTGATGGAACCACCACCTTAGTTTAACCTTGGAAAGAGTCGGAGACTGAAGAACTAAGAAGGAGGACAAGTGTGCAGATGAATTTGTGTGCTTTGGCTTCTGTGTGTTAGTGTGTTAATCTGTGGTCAATATAACACGTCCATCTCGCTCTGTGTGTCTAACAATGTGGCTGTTGTGTAAAGGTGAGAGGTGAGGGGTCAACATGTCAGCTTACGTGTGTGTCTGGTATTTGTCACAGCTGTGCCAGAAAAGGAAAAGATGTATGTGCATGCATGCATACACACATACTTATATATGCATGCAAATGCATAATTGTCACAGAGACATTGTAAGGTGGAGCATCCCAGATAAAAAGCCCTGCAGTTTTACTACTGAAGCAAGGTATCAAAGCCTGTAGTGATTCTGAGACCCAGACTGTAGAGATTTACCTGTTAATGTGCAGTACACACAGATCACATGATATTTAACTTAAATATATCATCAAGATGTTTCTTACTGTCTCTGTAACTGTCTACAGATCTGCTCATTTGATTCAAAGATGTGTTTTTCACTCCTACTTGGTCATTTTGAACATGTTTAGGGTCTCATGTTGCTTTCAGGTGGGCTAACTCAATTATTTCTCTTTTAAAACTTTTTTTACAATGTCCCATGTCTGACATGATGCCCACACAGGGTCAAATCTTTGTGTCTGGCTGGTTTATGTTGAAAAGAAGAATTGTACACAGAATCTGCTCAATACTTTCTTGTCACTATGCTTTAGTGCTTCTGTGAATACGTCTGTTTGCAAAGTGTACATGTAAACACTTCTATGTGTGTGTAGCATTATGTGGTTTCAGACCTGAAACAGGCTTTGACTGCAGTGTGAGACCAGGGAAATTAAATCTGTTTCAGCACCATCTAGCGGCAGCTGTGGGGAACTGCAGCGTCATAGTCAGCACAGGAGTTCACTGCACTTTAAAGCAGCACACATCAGTTTACAGTGTGGCTGCGCTCCTGGTACATCACACATGCTTTATATCAGGTTAAAATGAGCTGGTGGTCTGTGTGTCTGGTCAGTTTGGGTTATGAGACAGCGGGGGTTAGAGTTTAACAATGTTGGGATTGTTTCAGAATCTGTAGAAAAAACATTAAACAGTTTCCTCATATTACAGCTCTCCGTTATACACCAAAGAGCATGCCATTACTTTAGTCATTTTTAAAACAACTTCACTTGTTTAATTTTTTTCCATGGCACTATCATTGCTTTTTATTTAAACAGGAACAGGAAGTATGCATATTTTTATGCGAGAGAAAGCTTAGTTCATTAAAGCGGTATAATAATTTTCCTAAAAAGCAGACATTTTCATTGGACTAGTCCAACTGTCATTCCCTTTATTGGTTCAGATGACTGTAATCTTGTCATACATCCCTGGTAGTAACAGCTCTCACGTGCCTGAGAGCGCTGTTTCCTGTCTTAACGACAGCACTGTTATTGGCCCACACCAGCATCAAAAAGCTGCAGCCATCTGTGAGCACTTACAGTAAGAGAGGAGAGGGAGCAGGAAGAGGAAGAAAAAGGTGAATTTGTGCCCCTCTGCTGTCTGTTTTCCTACCTTGCATAGTTTCACATCCTCTGAATGTGCATAGGTGCACTGCTCCCTGCCTGGGCTGTGTGTGTTATTTTTTGTGGGTGTGTTTTTGTCGTGATTGTGGTCCTCCAGGCAGGAAGGGCCTCAGCTGCAGATGTGAGCTGGGCAGGGAAAGGGGAACAGAGCAGCACATTGTACTGGATGTACTGGGGGAGCTTAAACTGCAATCTGATCCAGTATCCTGCCATCACAGAACCACGCTGTCTACTGTCACTACCCGACCCCCCCACGCACACACGCACACACACACACACACAAACTCTCCACCTTTGCCTGAGCTTCTCCCTCCACCTCTTTAATACCTGCATGTTTCATTTGCAGGTATTTTGTCCAGATTCTCCTGAAAATTGTTGAAAATGTAAACATACTTCTAGTCTTTAGAGTCTGAAGACTAAATAGTCCCATAAAACTACAACCAAGATGGACACCTTGTGCTGGACACATCTCTGAGTCATCTCTTGGTGTCACTTTTATCAGCTGACTTCTCTTTGGTTTAATTTATTCATGTAGCTTTTTTTAAAGAAGCCTCTGTGTGGGATAATTAATCTGCCACTTTCTCTTCTTCCACCTGGTATATAAGCTTCTCTTCCCTTTACTCTCTGGTGTAAAGTGACATTAACAGGCTGTGGTCCAGACATCCAGCAGCAGCATCAACGCACCATTTGTCCTGTCTGAATAAATATTACCATCTGTGGGCTTATTTGACTAACTGTTACCTCTGAGACACTGGGTGTCACCTAAACACAAGCACCTCTGATGGGATCAGTGAAATGTTGGTGTAAAAACAAGGAAATGTCCCATTAAATGTCAATATAAAGCATGAAATTACTTTGGTGTTAAGTTATACAGCATGTTACATGTTTTCATCCCAGGTTGTGTTTTAGGAACTGATGTAAGTATTTTATCAGACCTGTATGTGTGTTGCAACAGCAGGTGGATTAAAGTGGTGGAAATATTGATTTCTGGTTCTTTCTGATGAACATTTGGGCCTTTGGAATTGATTAGATCAACAAATTGCTTGAAATGTCTGTGAACTTGATGTCCAGCTAAGACAAAGTATATTTATCTGAATGTTGCCCGTCAGTGTTTCTGTTTCATGCTTGGATTGAAATTTTGCTTCTGGTGGAGATAAATAAAATAAGTTCAATATGTTCTTGGACACGCTCAGTATTTTTAAAAAGTATGTTTTGCATAGTTTAATTTGAGGCTTTTGCACTTGCTTTACATGTTTAGCATATTTTGCAGCAGTGGTGTAAATGGTTATCAGAGCCAGTGCCATGCTGTTACATGGTTGTGCTTTTCAAACACACCAACATGATTACATGAGTTCATATATTTATTTTTCTTTTTAAAGCCAAACTGAATGCTGATTTTTGCGGACATAGAAGGAAAGATGAATATTGATGGTCTTGCTTATAATCTTTTCATCATTTAGATTTTGCGAGGCCATTGTGTCACTGACTCTGAAAGTTTATTATGGTCAAAGCACAACGAGCTGAAGTGAATTTAACTGGCTGTTAACGACAAATCTGTCTCTCTGGTGCACCTCAAACACAGAAGAGCTAGCCAATACTGGAAAATGGAAACACTGGTAGCGTTTTAAAGTTTATAGCTTCCGCTCTTTCTTTGATTGACTCTCAGAAAGATAATTATATTTTGTTCAGTTTCTCAGGCTTAAACATATTCTTAGAGCATGTGTGAGAACTGTTTTGTTTTGGCTCTTCTTTTATTGTGCATATTCATCATACTGTCATGATTAAACGAGCACAGCAGCTCTGGATCTGCATTTCAATACTGTATGAGTTATTATCATCATGAGCATGATGAACAATTTAAAATATTATAGTTTATAAGATTAGTTTATGAGACTTAATTAGAATAAACATGTGTCCAGTGTAAGATTCTAAGTTATCAAACATCATATAAATTATGACTTAAATGGGAAAACTAACCATAAACTGAATGTCTCTAATGAGTAGACTTTATGATCCTGTAGGAGAAAAGCTTTTTTTCTGTTCAGTGCTGCATCGTTAGAGTTTGCAAACAATAATATTATTTTACTGCATGGTATTTCCTGCAGTTATGTTTCTTAAATCTGAAGTTCAACCAGTTAGACCACAGTGCGGCCTGCAGGTGGAGAAGCAGACTTGAGAGTGCCATTGCTTCTATGTGCATGTATTTTAGGTTAAGCTGCATTGCATCCTGCATACTTGGAGGTTTTTAAGGGTTTGTACATGTCAGGCAACACTGTGAAATGATTGTTTGTCAAATAAATATTAATTTGACTCAGCAGTATCATGTCAACAGATACTTGTTTCAGCTGCTGATAAATGTGAGTAGAATAGAGCCCAGTGTCTCTGTTCTGATGTAAACCGAGCTTTACTGTACTGTATGTGTGGTTTGGACTGGTGCCCATCTGCTCTGACACAGTGGTCTCTTTCTTAATGTACAGTGGTAGCGACTGTTCACCTCCTCTGAACCTGATCTGCATTAGTGCACAAGAATATTTAAGATAACTCTCGAGATCAACTTTTCTAAAAGTTACTGAATGTGCAGAGAATTGCCACAATGAAAGACAAATATGTCCCTACTTTAGATTCAAAAAGGCATATATTAGAGAGCAGTGCAGGTCTTTATGAAGCCTTTATGATCTTTTTTTTAATAACTGAATGAAATAGTTTTTTTAATCTGGCAAAAGCACTTTTCTCTTTAAAATGATGTTTTTTGAAAAATAAAACCTAAATTTTCATCTCTTTTGTCTTATTTTCTTTATCACCAGACCCAGTGGATGTGCTGCGAGCTCTGCAGGTTCCCTCTCTGCCTGAGGGTGTGAAGAAAGTCCCCGGCTTCTGCACGTCCCGTCGCTCCGGCAGCCCCGATCATGCTTACCGCTTCAGCAAGAAAGCCCAGGTCTCCGCTCCCACAAAGCAGCTCTTCTCAGGTTTGTGTTTGTGAAACACCAAAACATTGTTTGATCAATCAGATTATAAATAGCACCATAGGTGTCCGGCTGCAACACTCAGAGGCCACAATCCTGCAGGTTTTCCATGTATCCGTGTCCCAACACACCTGACTCTAAAACAATCAGTCATTGTGCAGAACTGCATAGCGTGTTGGATCCATTTAAGGTGTGTTGGAAGAAGCTTACATCAAAAACCTGCAGGACAGCAGCCCTAAAGGATCGACACCCTGGTTCACACAAAAGACTTCCAGTGATTTGAACCTGTTGGGATTTCCTATGAAGAAAAGGTCCATATAAACATAATAAACATGTAACTGTTTATTTGACCCTCATGATAAGAGATAATGATAAATGTGATTGTAAATGTGATTTTGTTTTTATGGTTTATTTTTATTTAGGTAGGCTACAACATTGCAGGAAACTTTTCTTATGATTTTTTTTTTCAGATCTCTGATGTAATGTCTCAAAATAGCAGGATAAAACTATTGTGATTGTTACAAACAAAATACCAAATAAGGATACAAAAGACAGGCCGTACCAACTAAAACCAAGCCATTTGTTACCTCTAGTCTTAAAAATATGTAAAACATCAGCAGTTTCCTTCAGGTAGTTTTTAAAAGACATGACCAGTATGTAAAAAAAGGACTCTATTAACTGGCAGCATTTAAGGCTCATTCCATGCATATGTTGCTATTTAAATTGGTCTTAAAAACATTTATTATTAAAAGTTATAGATACTCACACAGTATGCTAAATAAACTATTAAAATGCTTTATTTTGTGTTTTCTGACTGTCTGTAACAGAGATTGTTCCATCGTAATGTCAGTTTTCACATGTAAAATTTAATAAAACTGATTAATGTCTTAGATTTATATATGAGCTTCAGTTGTTTACAACAAACTTGTACCTACCCCAGATGCATATATATTATTAATGATAGGCTAAATTCTATGTATTTATTTAAGAATTTGTGTAGTTGTTCAATACCTATGATATTACACTTATTCATAGTATTTTTGGTGGAAAATATTAAAACTGAGCTGAAAGTAAAATGCTTTACACTCTTGAAGTCGTTATCATCGGCACAAGGCACATAGGCACAAATTTAGCTTATGAGTAAGATAAATTAAACACTCATTTTCTTTAAAAAAATGTGTTATTGCTATTATTATAAAAACAGATGTGGGTAGTTACATCTTACGTGGTAAAGGTGCAGTAATTATGTATGCCACAAACATAATTAAAATAAATATATTATCCAATGTGAACATATTTTTAAGAAAGTTGTAGCTAGCAAGCAGTAACTAACTTGCACTAACATTAGCTAATATCACATCAGATTCCGGTTGCTCGTTTTGTTTGTTTGTTCTTTTATACCAAAAAAATTCATTCAAATAGTTTGTGTTATGAACATAAACATGTTTATGGTTTATAAAATCTGGTGGCAAAAACTGTGATCTATAAAACTGTTCTGGAAAAGAGAAAATAAGGTTGTTTTTTACATGTCTGTGTTCAATATTTGTGCTAAATTTCAGCATGAAATGTGTCGTTATAATTACAGCTTACTTATTTAAACTTAAATGTATTTAAAACTAAGCTTGCTAGAGTCAGATAAAGCTGTTGTGCCCTCTGCTATATTGCTCAATGTATAATTACGTGTTTTGCAAGAATAACCACAATACATTAACTTAACAATATTGTCTGACTAAGGCGTGAAGAAAAGACCAAAAATAACAGAAAGTAGCACTTATGTGGTTCTGGAGAAATGCTTAAAAGTCACAGCTAAGTTTCAGCTCATTTTCTGTTGAGCCTTTCTTGTTAAGCAGTGTCTACCTGTTATTATGAGCTCATTGTGGGACCACAGTATGAGGTTTATATTTCCAGTCTCTTTAAGGTCCTGGTTGATGTTATTCTGCACTGCTTCTCAGTTTCTTTCAGTGTTTTCCACTTTTCTTCATTCATAACTTTTCCTTGTTGGATAAACATTTTGCAGCAAGGATTCATTAAATCTACTCATCCATCCTTTCTGCTTATTCTTTGTTTTTTTTTCTTAAGCTTAAACCCACAAAATAATCTGCTATGACACCTGTTATTAAGCTACTTATTTCTCTTTTTCCCTTGCTTTTCCTTTTGTCTCTCTCCTCTCTTCTCTATAGGCCGTTTCCCGGAGAACTTCTCCATCATGGCTCTGGTTAAGGCCCACTCTGGCCTTCAGGCCTTTCTCTTATCCATCTACAGCGAGCAGGGCATCCAGCAGCTGGGCATTGAACTTGGACGCTCACCTGTTTTCCTGTACGAGGACCAGAACGGCAAACCAGCCCCTGAGGATTACCCACTCTTCAGAGGCGTCAATCTGGCTGATGGCAAGTCAGTAACCAGCAACAACCAGTTTGTAACTGGTTGGGATTAAATGTTTGGGGCCATGTGTATGTGTGGGAGTAGCGTTTGTGAACATATTAGTTGGAAATTAAGTATGATTTAGGTTATGATTTGGTACTGTAGCCACATTTAGTATGTTTTTACCTGTCCTTCCTGTTTTCTGCCTACAGGTGGCACCGCATTGCCTTTTCTGTTTCCAAGAAGAATGTGACACTGCTGCTGGACTGCAAGAAGAAGATGACCCGTCCTCTACCCCGTGGCAATAATGCTGAGATTGACACCAATGGCATCACAGTGTTTGGAGCTCGCCTCCTTGATGAGGAGGTTTTCCAGGTAAGGACTTTGAAAACCACAATACTTCAATTGATTGTCAAGATTGGAGTAACCTCTGTTGTTGCAGTTTCCTTCAGCAAAGCAAACCATATGGCTTAAAATGATGTTTCATGATGCTCTATGAAAGTTTGACCCATTTACGTGTTTTATTCCAGGGAGATATCCAGCAGCTGCTCATCGCCTCCAACCCCCAGGCTGCTTATGACTTCTGTGAACACTACAGCCCTGACTGTGACTCCCCTCTGCCCAAGACCCAGGCTCAGGACCCCAACACATACGTGAGTAACACCACACCACAAGTTCACATTTATTCTGTGTGCCTGCAGCATAAAATAATCAGTTGAAAATAACTCACATACACACAGAAACTGTGTTACAAGTCTATGCTCACCTGTAGCTCCAGTATAGCTGACCCTTTCAGAACCTGTAGACTTTGTTTTCCTTTTTAAGAAGAAAACGGTAAACTATTATTGAACTTTGTATGGTCAAGGATTATTTTTCTTATTGTTTTTTCCATAAATGGAACTGTATTGTAGTTTTATATTTAGTCCATGTTATGATGGGAGTGAGAACAATATGTCCATCTAACCTTTATCATGTTTAATATGCGTGTATAACTTTGGTTTTTATCATATGAGGCGACACTGCTTGTTGCCAACAAGTGTTGGTGAAAAGTTTCTTAAAATTTCTATTCCTCAAGTGCAGTTTCTTCTCACATGGAGTTTTAAAATAATCTCTTGATTAAAATTTTAATTATTAAATACAGGATATTTACATAACATAACAAAATATGGTCCTATAATAAACAAACAAGACAACAAATACACCAGTCCCCTGAAAATGAAGTCTTCAGGTTCAGTTTGGGTCATCTGATAATGTCATCAAAGTGCTGCTCTTCCTTTCTGTCATCCTCACGCATCCTCATCATCACACACAACAGTTTGTATCCATCCTCACCTCCACTGTCTGTGTGTCCCTGATGTAACTACAGAAAAGAGACATTGACTCATCACACTACTCCTTTAAACATGGACACATTTTAATCATGCTGTGCACTGGAACTGTTGCAGCATCAGACTGCACTGTCACTGGTTTGTTCTGCTATGGAACACAGATAGGCAGGGGAAAAGGATGATACAAGCAAACATCAGTGTTTTTTCTTTATGCATTGAAAGAAAGAGGATTTTGTTGATATGCATTAAACACAGAAACTAAATGAAATTCTGATTGGTTTTGTAGATAAATTAAAACATAAGAATTTGGCATGAAGATGGCTTAGGGTGGAGCCTCTTTGCTTACTGAGACTGGTTGTGCACAATACATGCAGCTTTGTAAATGATCAGCCATTCTTGTTTCTCTCAAACACACACTGATACTCAATGACGTTCTCCTGGCATCAACTGCATCACAGTCATATTAGCAAATAATTTTCATCTGCATTCATCCATCTAAAGTACACAATCTTTATTTTTATGTTTGCATGCCTGATCTAAATCAGTTTGCCAGTTACTGCACAGAGCTCCTACACTTTGTGTCCCAAACCCTGTCATGTTGATGCTGTTGAGATGACTGCTACTTTAATGAATATAAATCAGTATGATTTTATTCATTGGTCTGTGCCATTCCTTTATTTTATAAAGTTTTTTCTCATTCATCAGGGTTACTTTATTTAAATTTCTGCAGCTTTTAACAACACACACTGATGAATTGAGAAATTAAAGCTTTTTATTTTATCATTCTCCTCTTTGCCTCTTGCAGTCTGTCAACATGCTTTTTTTTTTGCTTTTGTACCTTTATTATTTCTCTGTGACCTCTGCGACCCTCTCCCTTCCTTCCCTCCCATTGAGATCTGTTCTTCATCTCTTTATGCATTCATTTTGCTTTCACGTACACACCTGCCTCCTGGCAACCCATCCTTCTTTTCCTCCTTTCCATCTTTCAATCCTTCCATCACCCTATTTCTCTCAGTACTTTGATGAGGAGCAGGATGACCATGAATACCCCTATTATTATGAAGAAACAACAGGCATTCCCTCTTCCTCTGCATCCCCCTCTCCCCAACCCAGGGACCCCAAACAACAGGTAAAGTGGGAGCAAGAGAAAGGGAAAACACAAGCTGGGTTTGTGGAAGGGAAGGGGAATGAAAGAGAGAGAGGGGTATTAGAACAATAACAGACATAGTTCACGATACATTGTGTTGCTAAATTTCTGTTTAAATTACTACATTTAACTTTTAGCAACCCAAATGCCTCTCATCTCTTCCACACCTCTTGTTTTATTTACATCTGATTTACTCCTTAATCCCTTTAATCCAGACTGACATTTTACACATCGATTTCATTTACACCACCTTTTATCACACTGGTGTACCTTTGCTCTTTGTGATTCATGTGTCCTCATGTTATTGACATGTTGTCATAAATATGTGTACGTTAACATGTGGTAAAGTGGTGGCACTGGGGAAGTTTAGGTGAAGCTGGGAGGTCATACATACATAAATTTATTTCCCTTCATTCTCCACTATTTTCTAAATAATATTCTCATGTTATTGTCTATTTCATATGCCTTTTTCCCTTTTATTTTAAACCTAATCAACAGACATTATCATGAAAAAGGCTAAACGTTTTTAGGATGAAATCGGGA
This sequence comes from Pseudomugil gertrudae, assembly GCA_037177535.1. Taxonomy (NCBI): domain Eukaryota; kingdom Metazoa; phylum Chordata; class Actinopteri; order Atheriniformes; family Pseudomugilidae; genus Pseudomugil; species Pseudomugil gertrudae. Next base: position 21,181,865 of record JBAMHV010000018.1, read on the forward strand.
CAAATTTCACAAAATCTCACCATGTTTGGGCAGATTATGAAAGAAAATAAAATAAAGTTAATTCATAAACCAAGTAACTTACATCATACACAGAAACATATACAAAAATAATTTTACTTAATCTTTTCACTAGTTTTAATTGTTGATCTGATGACAGTAGTATGCCAATAAAACTGATCACCTGAGTAGTTACTTGTCTGATTTCTAGGTACTACATGCCAGCAGTCACAGAATAATGTTACTAATAAAGTTTTATTCTGTCATATCTGTTATCAAAACACTAAAAGGATTCTGTGTTGCAATTTAATAGTGCTTCATTTATGTTCAAGAAAGAGTATGTGTTTCCAAGAAATCTCCAGTGAAGCTCAGAGCGTTGTGCTCTGTTACAAACATGTAAAGTATGGGATTTATAGCAACATGTCAGGTGATCTCTTTGAGCTACAGAGACGTCTTGTTTATCCTAAATCTGTCCACAACTACTCACAAAAATGTATGGTAACCAGAAAGATCACACAATTAAAATGTTGATGATATGACCGTTCATGTTCATGAAAATAAGGAAAGCTGTAACCAGAATTATTTAAACAATTATGACAAGTGTAGGATAATATAGTTTATCTTTCTGTCTTGTGTTGAAATCACTCGTACTTTTTTGCATGACCTTTAACAAAAACCAACAGGTTATCACAGAATAATTTGTGTAGTTTGCATTTCTGTTCAAAGAGGCTTTTTATTATCCTGATATTATTATTATTTTTTGCATGATTTTATAATTGATTAGAGGATGTTACTGCATGCACCTTTGTATTTTTCTTCAACATACTGAAAAAAGAAAATATCAACACAGTTTTTGTGCTGGCAAACACATTTATGGTTGTATATCATACAAACATATATGTTACAGTTTGTTTTCAGTTTTGTTGGTGTTCTGACCATAACAGACCATAATACTTCCAGTGTTTTTCCTATATTTTATATGACTTGTTTTGTTCCTATTTGCATTTAGTCCATCTACATTATTTATTTGGATTTATTGTAACAGCATGAGTTTTGGTCATTTAATCTAACGCATACACCTCCATAGCTGTGCTGTTTTCTTTGCATGGCTAAACAGCAGCTACTTTCTCTGTCTTAGAGTTGAACTGTTCAATGCTTTATAGCTCAGCAGGTCAGTGCATCAGTGTATGTTTTGTGTTTGTAAATTTATTAAAGGTATATGTGTATGCGTGTGTATGCGTGGGTGTGTGTGTGTTAAGCAGCCAGCTTTACCTGACCAGTACCTGACCCTCAGTGCCTCTGCTTAACCACAGCCTCCAGTTCCAAGCACAAAGATGCTGCTTTTTTGTTTAATATTGGGAATGGCATTACTGGAGAAAACAGCAAAAACACCATCAGTATGTTATATTAAAGTTATCACATTTCTCAAATGTCTTAATTTATCTAACCCGTTTGGTAATTTTTAGATCCTTCATCATCAGCTGTATCCAGTAATGCCTGCACAGTCTCAGTAAATCATCCCAGTCTTAGCCATCTTTATGTCATTGTTTCTCAAAACATCCACTCTTGTCTTTTTCTCTCTTTCTGTCAATCCCTTGTTTGTGCTTTTCATCCCCTCCCAACCCCTCCATGTATTTTTGTCATTCTCTACCCGCCTCTCCCTTTCTTCATCAATATGCACTTCTACAAATGAAACACCTCAACCAACAATAATGGCACATATTAGAAGAAGGCACTCAATGGGAAAACAGCCCCAACCAAATCCACCATTGTAAAAGCTAAACCCACTCCAGCTAAGCCAGCAAAGGCAACTGTAGTCAAGCCCCCTATGCCCACCAAAGCTTCAAAGTCACCAGTGACACGCAAAACCCTGCTACAGGACCTGTTGTCTCTCACAAATGCAGCGAAATCTAAGCCCACAGCTGCTCCAGCTAAGAATGGCAATGGTAAACCAGCCGTTCAGAAAAAAACAAATGGTGCAGCTAAAACCAATGGAAATGGCAAAACATCTGCAGCTAAATCTAATGGCAATGGGAAAGCTGAGGCCAAGCCTACAGCTCAGGCCAAAGTGAATGGAAATGGCAAGGTTGTAGCTGAAAAGAAAATCAATGGAAAATCCTCAGCAGAGAAGAAAGCCAATGGAAAAGCCATTGTGGTGTCTAAGGTGAATGGTAACAATGGTGGTAAAGCTACACCTGAGAAGAAAGCAAATGGAAACGGCAAAACAGCTGTTGAAGTCAAAGCCAAAGCTAATGGCAAAGCTGAGAATAAAGTCAATGGTGCAGCTAAATCTAACGGCAAGAACAAACTCTCTGCTGCGGTTGAAAAGAAAGCAAAAACTGAAACCACTACCAAAGCAAAAATTAATAAAATGGAAAAAGCTGTTGCTGGTGCTACTAAATCCCCTGCCAAAATAGAAACTACTAAGGCACCTAAACCTACAAAAGTACCAAAACCAGAAAATAAAAAAGTATTGACAGCTGCCACCAAAGCTCCAGCAGCCAAAGTTCAAGGGAAGGCAGAGGTCAAAGAGATTACTAAAGTTAAAACTGTGATATCCAAAGCCCCTCTGATCAGACCAACAGTGCCCAAATCAACCAAGAATGCTGTAAAAAAGGTTCCCTTCCCTACAAAAGCAGCTCCAACAACCACCCCTGCCCGGCCCACTCCTCCCAGACCCACAAAATCCAGGGTGACGGTGGACTTAAATGTCAAATCCCAGCACAGACCTCTCCCACCGTTTGGCAAGACTATGCTGAGTGGAACTGCAGTCCCAGCGAAGAGAGTTACCAGCGGTTATCAACAGGTACAACATGAGGGCTCATGTTTGGGTCAGACATTTAATATCCCATCTTTCCAGTCTCTTTACCAGCTCTTCTGATCGTCCAGGATCAGCAACAAAATGTTTGTGAAACTGTTTCATGTTTATTTGGTCACCTTTATGAACAGTGTGAGCTTTCATTAGGTGACTGGCATGTTTTGATGCAAATCCTTGATGATGCAAGCTGGTCTTCAGAATGGAAGTTGGTTTGCAGCAACCGGATCTCCTTCTCTTTTCATATATCATATGATCCTCACCATCTTCCCAATCTCTCCATATGATATGATACAGCAGTGCACATTGGAGCATGGCTACATGTACAGCTTCACTGTTCTTTACTTGACTTCACACTCAGGCTGCTGAAACTGGATCTCAGAACCTGAATAAACTCCAGGGCTCTGCCTCTTTCATATGGGAAACCATTAATCTGCCAGTCAAATGAATGAGCATGGACAGAAACTATGAGAAAACACACACATTGTCACGTTTTACACATGTGCAACACAGCAAAACTGTCACTTTGTCATCTTATGGCTTTTTTTTTTAACATTACCTGTGTTTTCTTTCTGTTATCTATCTCCTTGTCTGTCGCCATATTTTATACCAGATGATAATCCAACAGCTTCACAGAAACTAGACTTAAGCTTTGTTGCTTTAATCTGCTTTAAGTTACATGTCACAGATCTGAATAAGTTCTGGGATCTGTTTATATAATTGTATTAATATAAAATGATAAATTATATAAATGAACTTAATCCTGTTCTGTGAGGCTGTTGATTGTGCTTGTCTCTGTTTTTTTGGTCTTGAGTGAAGCTAGACATCCTGAACCATCATCTCTGATGTTTCCATTGTAAGGATGGCTCGATGTGCTCAGGATGACTTCCAATAAGAGCAAACTTTGCCCTATTTATTTATCAGTTTTTGCTTATGAGCTTTAAAAGCAAAAATGGTTTAACTACAAATGAAAGGAAATCTCAGGTAGCCTCAATGACTTTCTAAATCTTGCACCGGGCAAAATTTACCGTCATTGCTAATCCGAAACTACCTGAAGTTTCTTTTTTTAATTGATTTTTATGAGTTTGAAAGTGTGTGTTGTCAGGGATAAAAACACCCAAAGCAACCACAACTTTAACATGGTTCTGTTTTCTTCTTTTAACTCATCATCACCCAGAAGCAGACTTTGAACTAACCCTGCTCTCCCAATCAAATCTGCTTACTTCCTTCCTGCCCCACTTCCTGTCAACCTGACCAATCAGGATGTAGACACTGAATATTCTGAGGCTGGCCACACCCCTACAGAGACTGATTATTACTATGAGGAGATGGTCCCACATCCAGAGGGTGAGGTGATTGGACAAGAAGAGATTACTGTACAGGTAAAAAATAAAGTGACACCCTGATCAATGACACACATCAAGTCATGACATTGTGAAAGATACCAACAGAAAACATTAACTTTAATATTTAATTACTTTTTATTTAGCTAAATAAAAATGCAACAAGGTTTCGATCAGCAAACAGAAATTGGTTTATCCCTGTATGATGGTGAGCCAGTCTTTGTAGTGTAGTTAAAGTAGTTTGAGCTTGTTCTTCCACACTTTTCTTACTACCATCACTGTTTCTGGCACTGAAACGTTCTTCCAAAGAGAATGCACCACATTCATCTGCTCGTCTTATCAGACTTTTTATGTGGGTCTCCTTTTCCCTAACAGCAAGATTCATGCTTTGTTCTCATCTCAGGAGCTTTTGTTGATCCCATGCTCATCTTGACATAAGAACAAAAATCTTGTGAAAAGTAGGCTCACATGGGAATATCTGATGTGCAGTTTTAACCACAGCTACAAAAAGTGATGAATATAATGCATTCTTGTTTGAAAGAGACGTACAGTTGATACTGTGGGCTGATTTACAGCCCATATTGTCAGAAGTAAAAGTATCTTATCATTATAAACTGTCTTTGATTATCTGTTTTTGTTTTTTACATTTTAATGATATTTTTTCCTGTGAAGAAATGTTTAGTATGATAAAAAATATTGAGGAAAAAAATTGAAGATAAAAATGGTTGTAAAGCTTAAGAAATATATATATTAGAAAGAGATATCTAAATGGTATAATCCCACTGGATTGATATTAGTTTGTATACTGCATGGTAAGTACACCAGTAAGATAACTGGTCTGCCTAGAATAGCACATAACAGAAGCTTGTTTTCCCAGAGTCTGTCATAATCACCTGTGTGTGCATCATTTCCTTTTATTATTAAATTCTTACTAAATCATTTTACTGGCTGCCACACATATGCTGATCATGATGTGCTTTGGTGAAAACCTATAAATTATTAGCTGGACTGTAGATGATCTGTGGAAAAGTTAGCGTAGCATGAAATTACCTTACTGGATCAACAACATAAAGGACAGTCTCTACAATCTGCCAGATGTCTTTTCTTTATCTGTTCGTGTGTCACAGTTTATTTAAAAAAGGTAAGACTCACTTCTTTGTATATGCCCTCTTCTTGCAAACCCTCGTTTTTCAACTCTGAACTAAAAATTCCCATCCTGCATACCTCACTCTCCTTCTTACTGTTCCACTGCTTTCACCTTTAATTCCCTTTCTTGGTTCTTTCTTTTCTGCCTTTCTTTCAATCCTGTTGCGGCTTTAATGAACCCAACGCAGCCACAGGTGGAAACAGCATTGGTGGGAGAGGAGGTAGATGCCACCAAGGCAGGCGGTGCCAACGAAGAGGTCTTCACAGAAGAGTATGTGACTGGGGAGTTGGGCTTTAAGGAATATGACTATTCCTACAAAGACTACAATGACCCTTTACCAGAGACTGGAGAGATTGATGGCTACATGGGCCCCGCCTTGTCCGCTGTGACGGACGAGGGTGGTGTAAGTAATTTTGCTTCAAAGGCAAAAAACACATAGATAAATAAAATTTAGTTTCAACTCACTGTGAATTCCAGTCTTTTTACCAAACTGTATTCAGTCTTTTAAATAACCTGTTTGAGTTTGCCATTTTTAAAAGATACTATTTTACAGGCATGTTTCTGTTTGTTTTAATTTTACTGCTCTTGCCAGCTAAACTAAACTAGATTAATTTGAGCACATGTGCACTGCAGCCTCACAAAGAGTTATTGGTTTGAGCCTCGACTAGGAGAGATTCAAACAGTGACCTATCTGTGTGGGGTTTGCATGTCATTCCATGTATACATGGGTTTTCTCCGGGTAATCCAGCTTCCTCCCACCTTCTAAAGCTTAATTGGTCACTTTAAATTCTCCCTAGGAGTGAGTGTGAAATCACTGGTTGTTATTCTCTCTGTGTTGGCCCTGCGATGGACTGGCGACCTCTCCAGGATGTACCCTGCCTCTTGCCTGCTAGTAGCTGGGATAGACTCCAACCCCCACAACCTGGAATTGGATTAAGCAGCCTGGAAATGTGCTACGAAACTCCAGATAAAAGCTAGAGATAACCATAAATACCTATGGTCAACCTATGTAGAATAAACTGTTGTTTAGGCACACTGTCCTTATGGTTATTTCATATAACAATCTTTAACATCTGTTTATGTTTTTCTTAATTAGTGTGTAATTCCAAATGACCACCATGGAAGTAAAGTTCATCATTAAATTACAGTTTTATATTTGGCAAGCTCAATCAGTGACAAAGAATCATACATTTTAATGACTTACTGGTCAAAGCAGTGGTTGAAATTGGATTTTATTTTATAGTGAGTGACTTGGGACCCCAAAACAGAACCATAGCTCCTGCCAGTGCAGAATATATTGATGGGGATCCTAACAAACCTAAAGAGTAGCTTAAACTGTCACATACACTGAATAAAGAGGCATTTGAAAGCACCACAGTCTTCAATGCCATTTATCTCTGTATATGGCTTTGTTTAGTAGTGTGAAGCCAAGATGATTCTCCAGCTAATCAATCAGAGGCTACAAGTAATGGACCAGCAGTGTGGAGATCCACATAGTCAGTGGTGTTTGGAGAAAATGCACCTGTTAAAAGCACAACAGGTGGTTTATCTTTCTGTTTTCAGCAGTACAGAATGATATGAAGTTTTTTTTTTATAATACATGCAGTTAAAACTCTGTTACATCCTTTAGGTGACTGCCTTTGTTTTACTTTTGGTTTATGTGTAGCGACATCCGTAATGACTGTGCTGTATTGTTGGCTACATGTGTGTTTTCCTCAGGCCGCCGTTAGAGGCCAGAAAGGAGAGAAAGGAGAACCTGCTGTCTTGGAACCTGTAAGTTATTAACTGTCCTCACATTATTTCACCTTAACAGGTTTATATAAATGTTAGGATTTGATCCCGTAGTACAGACCTAATTTTATAGGAGGTGCAGATAACACCAAATCCAGTTAAAGATGGAGGTTTCTGCTTTTCGGTCTGTCTATCCTTCCTCTGTTTCACAGAGTTTAGACATTGCATTTATAAACAGCTATTATGAATCATACCCACAAGTGTTCCCTTTAATATGACATCACAAGTATTCAAATGCACCTTGTGGGTGCAGAGATGCAGTAATTTTCCTAAAAGAATGCAACTTTTGAGGAAGATAGGCTTTAACTTTAAACTGTTATGTTATAAAAATTGTACCACAGATTCTATCCTGGAAGGACTAAATAAAATGATCTAATTAGCTGTTAAGTGCCACACTTATATAGTTTGATGCCAGCTATCTTTTCTTTCTGTGAAAAAAGAAAAACAGACAGAAGTGAATAAACAAAGATATTAGGTTTTATAAAGGCATTATTCATGGTTATTAATTACCTTTGATCATTACTAACATATGAACCAAGTTGATAACAGGGTGTTAATGATTAGTACTAGTCTTATTCTCTTCTTAACTTGTAACGATATGTGGTTTAAAGAGAAATCTCATTTATCACCTCATTTTTTTAAATGCATTAAATGCATTTATTTATATTAAGTAGTAGTTATGCCCAAAATTATGACTGCTACATTTTATCCCTGTGGTACTTTTTTTTTTTATTTCTAACTAATTAGTATAAAACATTTACACAAATGATGAATTAACAATAAGTAATAAAATGTCTTTGTTTCAGGGATTATAAAATGTATATTTGATATAATTTAATAAATAAAATGACCATTTTTATGTACTCTAAAATCAATTACCGGTAATATAAATTATAATGTACCTGTTTGGGTAACTGTTTACATGGCAGTTATAATTATACAGCAATAGTGAGGAGACATTTTTATTTTTTAACAGAAGCAGCTGCATCAGAAACTGTAGATTTTAGTCTCATAATGTTTTATATTTATGTACCTGAAAGGTAGTAGTATAGAACATGTTACTGGTGTAGGTACAAAAATGTTATAATGCAAAGTTAATTAAGTCTAAATAATATAGCATTGATTCCTTTTTCAGGTTTTTGACCTCATTTGGAGCTTTTTTTAATTTGTCTTAACTGTTGCAGGGGATGCTGATTGAAGGACCTCCAGGACCCGAGGGGCCTGCTGTGAGTCAAATATAATTAATTTTCTTAACAAAAAAGCATGTTTCTTCCATAAATGTAATTTTAGTTATGAAGTCTTTTAGCTCTTATATGTACTTGTATAATAATTTCCTCCAGTGGGATTATTATAGTATTTTATCTGTGCTGCTGTAATCAGTGCATTTAGGTGACATTATTATTGTGTCATATAATTTGATTTCTAGATGTGTAGAAATCAAACAGCACTTTCTATTAAAACAATCCTTTGTCTTCTTAGGGCCCCTCTGGACCTCCTGGCTCCTCTGGACCTCCTGGCTCTATGGGAGACCCTGGAGAGAGGGTGGGTGTTTGTCCCTTTATCTGAAGAACCACAGCTTTGTGCTGATGCGTGTCAGTTAATCTTTGCTCGACCTCATATTACCTTTATTTCTCTCCATCCTGCATCCTGCAGGGTCCTCCTGGTAAAGCGGGTCTGCCTGGTGCTGATGGAGTTCCCGGACCACCTGGAACCTCAGTGATGCTTCCTGTGAGATGCTTATCTTTCAGTACTCAGTTAGAAATACACTCTAAATATGAGTAATGTCTGCTTTATTGGCACATATTTTTTTAAGTGTAATATTTTATTGTCCATATACACAGCTGTTGTAGGAGATGAAGCTGGTTTATCTGCAGTAACATAAAATAAATACAAAAAACACGGGAGGTAACATCTAGATCATAACATGTGACCAGATAGAGATTTGTTTGTCATTTTTATTAGCTGGAGTATTTTTTCTTCTGCGCTTTCATTTATATTATTAACTTAGTCAATGTCATTGATTAGGCACAGTCGTCATCTTATGTTTTTTCTACTTTCAGTTCCGCTTCGGTCAGAGTGGAGGAGATAAAGGTCCAGTGGTTTCTGCACAGGAAGCTCAGGCAGCAGCCATCTTGTCTCAGGCCAGGGTCAGTTATTGCTTTTCCCAAAATTATATTGATACCTTCCAGTTGGCTGAGTTAATGTTTGACCAGCCTTATTAATCATCCAAACATGCCTAAGTAACTTAATTGGATAAAAAATCTGCAAAGTCGGTGCTGATCCTCATTGCTCAATCAGCTGCATTATGAACAAGCAACACAAAAATAAGTCATTACTTGATATGCAGCAAAATATATTATAAATGACAAAGAAACACATGAATGTTAAGAAAGAAAAGAAGGGTCTGAAAGCATATTTACTTTTTTATGCAGGAAAAAGGACCTCTGTGTTGTCTGTCATTAGTTATTCTACATTTTGCTGTTTTTAGATGGCTCTGAAGGGACCACCAGGACCGATGGGATTCACTGGACGCCCTGGACCTTTGGTATGTTACCTGTCATTTGCAGCTCCATTGGTTCAGATTACAAGTCTACTGTATACAATTAGTATTTTGTTCATATGTTCATCATATTTTAACTAAGATTTATGTAATAAAATGTTTTTTTTAAGTGATGGTGACTTTGTCTGTTTCAGGGAAGTCCAGGAAGTTCTGGTTTTAAAGGAGAGGGTGGAGATCCTGGTCCTCAGGTAAAACAGTCACTTTGACCTTCTTGACCTCTGACTTCAAGTTAGAATAATGACAGAGTCAGTTTGAGTAAATATATACTTTATAAATAATTAAATATACTGTCTAATAGTTGTTTTCATGACGTTGTAATTCAACCATTTCCACTAAAACCAATGAGATAACAAACATTATTTGTTTGTCAGGGTCCCAGGGGACCACAGGGTTTAATGGGACCTCCAGGCAAGTCCGGAAGGAGAGTGAGTACAAAGTGGCAATATTTTCCAATGAAGAATCAAACATGATTATCTTTAATGTTGGGGACTAACTGTTGACAGTGCTGTTTCCCATTCATGTTACATCTCACATTTACAATGTAACCTTCAGACATGTTCCCACTCTGCTCCTAACAGGGTCGTGCTGGTGCTGATGGTGCCAGAGGAATGCCAGGAGAGTCTGGAACTAAGGTATGAGCGTATCTGTCACTATGATAGTGATTTCTGTCTCTCAGTCTTTCTGTTTCTTTATCTGCTAGCATAAATGCCTGCTTAGCTTTTAGAAATAATACCCTCTTTTCCATTTGTTATGCATTTCTGCATTATACCTCACCTCACCGTACATCTTCATTAGGGGGATCGTGGTTTCGATGGTCTTCCTGGTTTACCTGGTGACAAAGGACACAGGGTGAGTCAGACGACACTATAAGTT
>JBAMHV010000018.1:21198956-21211024 GCA_037177535.1 Pseudomugil gertrudae
AAGCAAAATTGCTCAGCACAATATAGCAGCCAGACCCTCGTTCTGCCTGCTGAGATGCTGGACAGACACGTTAAAAATAAAAAAAAATAAAAAAGTTAAACTACATAGTGTTGAGTTATTCGTTAAAACATTGGTTTATTGGGTTTTTATTAATATTATAATTTCAGGGTTCTGAAATGTTGGATTTTTTTATTTCTGCTTTGCTCTTAACCCATAACCTCCTTCTCTTGCTGAAAACAAATTCTCAGTACCATTTAAAAGTAAAACATTTTGGCTCTGAATAAATAGTTTGGATTGTTTTAAATGTCATCTAATCTGGAAAGTTTAGAGTTTCTATTTTTATAAAGAGTTCATGTATAATCTCTAAATCCTGCATTAATGTCAATCTAATGTATTTCCCCACATCTCTACACAGTAACTTATATATGGTCACATTAGTGTGAAATATAATGTATACAGAGCTTTCAGGTTGAGTTAGTGAGTGAGTTCCATGCTGCCAACTTCCTCTGAACATGATTAATGTGGTTTCCAACAGATTTTCAGATCTACAATCACATCAATCACACTGTCTAAGATCATTATTAATATTCAGGTTTATGTGATTTTTAAAGACGGTTCATCATTATAACTCTTGTTTTTTCTCCATCAGGGACCCAGAGGACAGAGAGGACCGAGGGGGTCAACAGGAAAACCAGGAGCAAAGGTTTGTTTACACAGTAAATAAAAATAACTTAAAAACTTCTTTCACTTTAAGCTATTTTGTTTATTCTGATTTTATATGTTTATTTTGTCTTTACTGTATTGTCTGTGTTGTTTTTGTCACATATTAGTTTTCAAATAAAGTAATAAAAGTTAGAATTGAATCATTTCAGAATTCAGTAAATATTTTACTTTCAGAAAATTTTTCTTCAACACTAAAAACAGCTTTTATTTTATTGTATTTTATTTTATTCAGACATTATAATAACCTGACATATAAAATGATGAATATATTAAAGAATAATATTTTTTGTTTTAATGTAAAATGTATTTTATTTATTTTGTCATGTTTTTTCTGTTTAGGGAACGTCTGGAAGTGACGGCCCTCCTGGTCCTCCTGGAGAGAGGGTGAGTACATGTTTGTCACTGCAAGGTGCAAGTTAGTTATTTATTAGTTTATTATTGTTTATAAATCTGTTCTTTTATCCAGTTGATATGGGGTTTTTTTTTATTTGTTCTCAATGTTGTTGTCTTATCAGGGATTGCCCGGACCTCAAGGAGCTAATGGTTTCCCGGGACCAAAAGGGCCTCCTGTAAGTAAAAGCTGTTATTTAGCTTGCACTGTATAGTTTCAATGTTTTACTGCTCGGCTTGTACAAAGATGTTTGTGCTGCTTTATGTCATTATTCTGGGTTTGATGTTCTTTAAACATTATTTATTTTATTCTGTATGAATAATGTGTGATTGCAGGGACCGCCAGGAAAAGATGGACTGCCTGGACATCCTGGACAGAGAGGAGAAGTGGTACGTTTTTATTTATTTCTTTGTTTTGTTTGTTAGTTTTCTTTTTTGAGGACATCAGTTTAAAAGGAGAATTAATGAAGATTGAACAAATTATGATAATTAACAAATGCTGTCATTCAGGATTGGTTAAGGATTTTATAACATTTTATTTTTATTGCATTATATTTTGTATTATTGGGAATGTTTTGTTTTTCATCATAGAACTACAGATGGTCATTTTTGCTAAACATGAATATTAACAGATGACAAAATGTGAAAAACTCCACAGAATAACAATAAGACAAATATGATGAGAGTCCAACAGGGGATAAGTACATATTATGTGTAGCTATTAGAGGGTAAAAGGGAAACATTAAAATTTTTCTGTTTCCTTTAAAATACCTTCTTGTTCCACCAGAACATTATTCAACATGCTTTAAATTGATCTTTTCCTGCTGGATCTCTGCAGCAAAAGACTCTTTTAATTAAAACATTTTTATTTCTTTATACATCAGTTTGAGAGTAAACATGATGGTGATCTGGGCTGATTGTGGAGAGATGGACTTCATGCTTCATGCATCTAAACAGCAGAGAGAACGTTTAGCATTTATATTATATGTTCATTAAGTTTTTCTCCCACAGGGTTTCCAAGGAAAAGTGGGTCCACCTGGGCCTCCCGGAGTGGTTGGACCTCAGGTGAGTTCATGTTTTTCTCGTTACTGTTACAGTGAATCAGATCAACCTCTATCATTTTATTTTCTCCTCTTCTGTCCGTTTGTTGCTCTTTGACATTTTCCTCTCTCTGCCATCTCATCGTTCATCTTCTAAGGGTCCATCAGGAGAGACAGGTCCCATGGGCGAGCGAGGCCATCCTGGACCCCCAGGTCCACCTGGAGAGCAGGGACTTTCTGGTCCCTCTGGGAAAGAGGGCACTAAGGGAGACCCTGGACCCCCAGGAGGCCCAGGGAAAGATGGGCCCCCTGGATTGAGAGGGTTCCCTGGAGAGAGAGGACTACCTGGAACCCCTGTGAGAATTACAGCCTTAATCACCAGACTTTTAGAAAACAGTTGTGTAGTGGAGAATTTCCACCATAGATCTATAATAGCTAGAAAGTGTTTCATAATTTCCAAACTCAGAGGTGTTGTTCCTGTCAACGGCAGGCTGTTGATAACATCAATATTACATTATCAGTAGTTTGATGATGTAGTCAAGGTGATATGTTTTATTATTTTTTATTCTGTTTAAATGTTTAAACTTATTTATTTTTATAGAATAACTTAGAATATTTTAAATAATAATTTTATTTTAAAAAAGGACATTTTTATTAAAGTTTATAAAGTTAGCAATATGTGTTTTTTTTAAGTTTTATATAAAAGTGTTTCCTTTGTAATAAAAGTCTGAGCTGAGGTGAGATGATTTCTACTGATGTTCACTTCCAGGGTGGTGGAGGACTGAAGGGAAGTGAAGGACCCCCCGGACCTCCCGGACCTGCTGTATGTTTCAAACCGTCTTCAAAGATTATTTTATAAAATCCCAAACAGACACTCATCCAACATAATCAAGACTAAAGTATTACCTGAATGAACAGTACTTTAGCATTTGATGCTGTTTGCAGGGTTCTCCTGGTGAGAGGGGCTTAGCTGGAACTGCTGGGCCTGTTGGACCTCCTGGCAGACCAGGACCTCAGGGTCCACCTGGACCAGCTGGAGAGAAGGGAGTCCCAGTAAGTTTTAATATTAAATAACATCCCAAAGATACATTCATTCACCCGTTCAGGTTAAGAAACAAAGAAGAAACCATCAATTCCATTTTGTCCTGTTTAGGGTGAAAAAGGCCCGATTGGCCCAGCAGGTCGGGATGGAGTGCAGGGTCCTGTGGGTCTACCTGGCCCTGCTGGATCACCTGGAGTACCAGGAGAGGATGGAGATAAGGCCAGTAACTATTAATTACAGTCCTGACATTTTAACCCATTTTAACATTTTAACTAATGCATGTATATGTTTATTTGTTATAAAACACAAGCTGATGCAGAATTTTCAATGACTTTTATAATAAATCAATGTGTAATCAATGTTTCAGGGCGAGGTTGGCGAGCATGGTCAGAAAGGAGCCAAGGGAGGCAAAGGAGAGCATGTGAGTAACTTTATTCAGTTTTTACTGCTGATCCGTGTTCAGAACGTAACCGTACGTAACGTAAAATAGTCTGATGATGTTTCTCCTTTGATCACTGCTCTGCTTTTGTGTAACACGAGGTTTGTTTGTTGTTATTAGGGTCCTCCCGGTCCACCTGGACCAATCGGTCCCGTCGGTCAACCCGGTGCTGCTGTAAGTAGAAACACTAAACATCATTTAAGCTTTACTTAATTCTAAATGTACAACTTTGGAGAATCTTTCTTGGTGTTGCTCTGTGGTGCAGGGTGCTGATGGAGAGCTTGGTCCGAGGGGGCAGCAGGGCCCTTTTGGAGCTAAAGGTGATGAAGGATCTCGAGGATTCCCAGGAGCCCCAGGACCCATCGGTCTTCAGGTAAAAACATCAAAAGGATCTGCATCTGAAGCAATATTTGGTTCAGATTGTCTTGGATCTGTCCACATATCCTCTAAACTCTTTCACTGCGTTGCTAAATGAAGCTGCAAAGAAAAAACAAACTTCCTGCTTTGCTCTGCAGGGATTGCCTGGACCCCCTGGTGAGAAGGGAGAGACAGGAGATGTTGGACCCCTGGTGAGCTTTGAATACATTATTAATGCAGTAACTACCGATGTTGCTACATTTATTAAAATAAAAAGCTAAACTAAGAGGAAAATGTCTCTTAATGTTTCCAGGGTCCCCCGGGCCCTCCAGGACCCCGCGGCCCTGCTGGACCTAATGGAGCTGATGTGAGTCTTTTCTCCTCAACACGATGCAAAACGTGTACACTGTTTAATTAAATCATTTCAAAATATTTTAAGAAAAGAGACCATCTATAATGGTTTCTTAGTAGTAGTATAAATACTTCAAATACTATCAGAAGTACTCTGTCTAGTTACTTTCATCAGAGTAGATGTAACTAACCATTAAGTTTAGCATAAAACAAATTAGCACTTTGCTTTTTAAATAAGAATTTATGTAAAATATTCAAACATTAATGTAATACTATTATTTCTTTGTTTATTATTATTTGTTTGTGTTTTTCAGGGTCCTCAAGGTCCTCCTGGTGGTTTGGGTAATCCTGGACCAATCGGAGAAAAGGTGCAAACTGGTGGAATAAAACACTCTGAAAGGAAGAAAAAGTTAATAAAATTATTTTAATTCTGCCAATTTATTTATTTATGTTTTCCACAGGGAGAGCCCGGTGAAGGCGGACCACCTGGAATCGTAGGAGAGCCTGGAAAGAAAGTGAGTATGCTGCCACCAAACCCAAACTCTGTTATGTGGGACATAACTTCAGCGCTCCTTCACTGAATGGTTTGTAGCATTTATGAGTCAACAAGGAGCTTTCTGCCACTGTTTACAGGGTCCTCGTGGTGAACGTGGAGAGAAGGGAGAGGCTGGACAACCCGGAACCGGTGGCTCCCCTGGAGGACGAGGAAAACCTGGAGATGATGGACCCAAAGGAAACCCTGTATGACACACACAGTAAAACATGTATGCATACACAGGCTGCTGCTGCACCACAGATAAATGACTTTAAACATGGTTTCAGGGTCCAGTTGGTTTCCCTGGTGATCCTGGCCCCTCTGGTGAGGTTGGACCCAGAGTAAGTATCTTTTTTTATTTAAAAAAAGGCTCTCACTACATTTCACACCTTTTCTAACCAAAGTGATCAAAAAGATGCTAATCTGGATCCATTTTGCTTTCAGGGTCAAGATGGTGCGAAGGGAGAGCGAGGAGAGGACGGTGAACCAGGAGAGTCTGTACGTCAAATCAATGGTGATGTTTGATTTTAATGTTTCAGCTCCGTCCATCTGACTGAGCTGTGTCTTTCTGCAGGGCTCCCCAGGACCTCCTGGTGAGAATGGCCCACTTGGTCCTCCAGGAAAGAGGGTAAGTTCACCTCCACCAAAATGACCCATTAAGGAGTTTCCATGACAACAGCAGGGATGATGTGAACGTATTTTTCCATATTGTGTTCAATCTGCCTCTTTTAAATGCTGTTTATCACATTGTTTGTCTGTTTGAGCTTAAAAAAATGAGTCTCACCATCTTTTGACACCTGAAGCTGAAAGTGCTTAACTTTTTATGTTTCAGGGTCCTGCTGGAACACGAGGACCAGAAGGACGGCAAGGAGAGAAAGGAACCAAAGTAAATCCTCAGCATTAACTCTTTTCCAAGTCTCACATAAAATTATAGACATGAAGCATATCATATATTACATAAATGTACCATCACACTGCATCTTCATCTTCAATCTAAACCTTCACAGGGAGATCCAGGTGCAGTTGGCCCCCCAGGAAAGACTGGTCCTGTTGGCCCGCAGGGTCAACCAGGAAAACCAGGAACAGAAGGGCTCAGAGGACTCCCAGGATCTGTGGTAAGCTGTGCAGTCTAAGCAGCATTATGTTAGAGGGGAGTTTTAGGCCATATGTTGAAGATGTTTCACTGTGTTTCAGGGTGAGCAAGGATCTCCAGGACCTGCTGGTCAGAAAGGACCACCTGGACCTCTTGTAAGATGATCATACCCTTTTATTTTTATTTATTCCATCCAACATGTCAGTGAAAATAAACTGTATTGTGCTCTTCAGTCATCATTTTATTGTTACTCTCATCTCATCTTTCCTTTCTCCTCATTCTGCAGGGGCCTCCTGGTCTTCCTGGTCTCCGTGGAGATCCTGGCGCCAAGGGAGAGAAGGGACACCCGGGTCTTATCGGTCTGATTGGACCACCCGGAGAGCAAGGAGAGAAAGGAGACCGAGGTCTGCCTGGGCCTCATGGATCCAATGGACCCAAAGGAGAGACTGTAAGTTTGACTTACAGCTCTACCATCATCATCCTCATCATAAACATATTCATGAAAACTATTCTCCTGCGTGTTATTGTAGGGAATGCCAGGAGGAACAGGACCTCTGGGCCCTTCAGGTCCCCCCGGTCTACCTGTGAGCTACTGTTTTATCCCAGAAAACATCTTTCTCCATTTTTCCTGATCCATTCAAATTAAACATACATCTGATTTATTTTCCAGGGTCCTCAAGGTATCAAAGGAGCTAAGGGTGCTACTGTGAGTAAGCTCTGCTTTAACCAGCTTGTAACAGTTTGAGTTGAGCAGCTTTCCAACAGGATTTGCAACAACTTTACTTTTGTCTCGCTGCTTTCAGGGTGGAGCTGGTCCGAAGGGAGAGAAAGGTGTACAAGGACCTCCTGGTGTTCCTGTAAGTACTTTAATTCTCTGCTCATTCATGTCACATTGTTGATCATCAGTCAGATGGTTAAAATGTGAATCCCATCCCAGGGTCCACCTGGCGAGGTCATTCAGCCGCTTCCCATCCAGAGAAGCCCCAAGTCCAAACGCTCCATAGACGCCAGCAAGCTGCTGCCCGAGTTTGACCCTGACATGCCTGCGTCTGACACCGCTGGCTCAGAGATACCGATGGGTAGCGAGGGTATGGAGGAGATCTTCGGCTCTCTCAACTCACTCCGACAAGAGATCGAGACCATCCGTTTCCCTCTGGGTACCCAGGACAGCCCTGCACGCACCTGCCAAGACCTGCAGCTCAGCAAGCCAGACCTTAAAGACGGTACATAAACACTCATTTCTCATGTTTTTAGTTATGTAGCTGATAATGGGTGATGTTTAACACATTAAATCATTTCTGTATGCTCACCACTATCATATGATGCATTCATCACAAAGACACTGAAGCAAAGACGTTTCATGGTTCTGTGAACATTATAAACATGTTTTATGTGTTTTTCTCCCCTATCACTGCAGGAGAGTACTGGATTGATCCAAACCAGGGCTGCGCTCGAGACTCCTTTAAGGTCTTCTGTAATTTCACAAGCAGGGAGACGTGCTTGTACCCGAGCAAGGGCGTCGACTCGGTCAGTCCACCAATCAGCCGCACCACAGTCCTGTGAAATCAGGACATTATAGCAATACAGGGGTTTTTAATCCCTGAATTCAGTGTTTTCTATTAACTGTTTCCCCATTTCTCCTCATAAAAACCATTTAAAGTAAAAAATAGCAGTGAATTTATGTTTATTTATTTCTGTTCATCATCTCCCTAAACGTGTCTGATTTATAGCGTTTGTTTGTGTTTGTTCTGATGGCAGGTAAAGATGAGCTCATGGGAGAAGGAGACTCCTGGATCGTGGTACAGTCAGTTTGCTGCTGGAAGTAAGGTTAGTAATCTGATGTTACAAGAAGACTCGATGATAAACTTTAACAGTTTGACCACTAAAATGAAAACCTTTCTTAATGACCATCTATTTTTCTCTCTTCATGACTCCACACTTCCCCCTGACCTTTATGATAATCCCATCTTTCTGCTACACCTCCCAGTTCTCCTACGTGGATTCTAATGGCGAGCCTGTGGGTGTAGTCCAGCTTGGTTTCCTGCGTCTCCTAAGCGTCCAGGCCCGCCAGAACCTCACCTACCACTGCCATCGCTCTGTGGCCTGGGCTGACCGAACCGCCAAGAACAACCACAAGAGGGCGCTGCACCTCCGAGGTGCCAACGATGACGAGCTGAGCTACCAGACCAATCCTTACATCAAAGCTCTGGTCGACGGCTGCTCTGTGAGTTCACAGACGTGCATTTATTCTAGCGTTTAACCGGAGAAACATCGCTAACATGAGCGTTTCTGTCTCTCCACAGTATCGTAAAGGCTTTGACAGGACAGTCCTGGAGGTCAACACACCCCAGGTGGAGCATCTCCCCCTGCTGGATATCAAAGTGTCAGACTTTGGGGAGAAAAACCAGCAGTTTGGCTTTGAAGTGGGACCTGTCTGTTTCCAAGGCTAAACACACACACACACACACACACCATGCAGAGAGCAACACATGCAACATACTGACATGCACACACACGCACTTAGAGACACACTTATATATGATAAACATACCTGCCCAGTAATTTGTAAATTAACTTGTAAATGATAATGAAACACACACAAACCCACACAGACACACACACTTACAGATGCTGTTGTGAGACAAACACACACTTAACGTGATGGGGAAAGAAGCACTCTCCCAGCAACCAACGGATGGAACAAAGTAAAGAGAGAAGTAAAAAAAAAACTTGTGAAGAGGAGAACATGGACTGGAAGCACAACAACAGGAGGGAGTGTTTCTCAGAACAACAGCAGCAGGAAAACGGGTCGGCCCGAAGAGCGAGCTGGCAGCATGAGGCCTGAAACCCCCCCTCTCACTCCTCTCTCCTCCCCGCTGACGCTCCTTTTTCCCACTCATCTTTCCTGCTCTACCTCCCCTCCTCTCTCTAAAACAAAAACAGGGTCACAGTCGGACATAACTCACATTTCTTTAATCCCACGTCCACACTGCGAGGAGCATGTCTGTTTTAGTTCACAGCTTTTGTGTTTGTTGGTCCTTCATCCACTTAAAAAGTTGAATCAACTTTTTTTTTAGCAGTTTTCACCAAAGTTTTTCATCTTGAAGCAAAATGAGATCTAAATGTTTGTGTGCAGAGGATGTTTGTGCTTCTTTCTGCAGGTTAACTTGGGTGTGCAACATGTTAACATGAACATCTAGTGATTTGTCATGTTGCTTATAGAGTGAAGTCACATCAGAAAGAACCAGAGTTTCCACCACCAAACAGGGAACTGACCACATTTTACCAGCAGTCTTCCTAAAATCTGCTCATCTTGTAGAGAATTCTCCTCACACTTTTCTTTTTCATCTTAAAATGTGATCCCCGCCTCAAACTGATGGCTAAACCTGGTGGTGCTTTTTAAACTATCTTTCCCAAACTCAGAGCAGCAAAACCTTTTGTTATTATGGGACAAGCTGTAGCACGCAGTGAAGCTGGAGGGAAGAATTAAAGACTCGATCAGTGAAAATGAAGCCATTGTTTTTGTAAGCTTTGTAAATCATGATGCTGATGCATTTTTATGCTTCTGGGGTCTTTTAAATAAGGTTATTCTTTAATCTTTCATCAGGATTCCTGAGTGGCCACCACACACCACTGCAGTATTTCAGGAGTCACCTTCTGGGTACTTCAAAGCTCCCATTGTTTTGCTTTTTACCTGCAGCAGTGAATAAAATGCATGCTTTATGTGTGGCAAGGTGCTAATTATCCAAACATCTTCCATTTTCTTTACCCTCTTTACATTTACACGAAGCTTTTTACTGGGAAAATGTGCATTACACTCCATTTGTACAGAGATAGTGATATTCTATTGTATTTATTTAAAACAAACAGGGTGCTTTGAGATTAAAACAAGAAGAATCAACCAACATTTCAGTCAAATGCGGTGTGTTTCAGTTGTATTTATTTGCTGCAGCTCAACTGAAGCGACTGATTTGCATGTTTAAACTCACAGCCAGCTCGAGTTGTGATGCTTTTATTCAAACCCTGTCCAAAAAAAAAACAACCTTTTGTAAAACCAAAGAATCTGTGGCCGTGTCTTCTTGTAATATCCCTTTTATTGTGTTTTCATCAACTGTACTGTACTGTTCAATTTTGCTCCCACTGTAATGATTAAATGGTGACTCTCCAGTTCTGTCACATCTCCTTGTTGCTGCTGTTTCACTTGTTGGTTTTACTGGTTGTCGCTTCGCATCGCAGCAGTGCAGTTTTTTCCTCCAGACACTAAATATTATCATGCCATCATCTTTTCTTTTTCTGAGACGACAGCGGGTTAGAGAGCGGATGTGAGAGTGAAGGGGGCAAACATAAGCCGGGTTGGTGTGAGAGGTAAATAATAAAATTATGGGGTAATTTCATGTTATAATTCTGGGTTTATTTGTTTGTTTTACATTTGTTTTTCTTTTTAATACAACAGAAACTGGGGAGGGGTTGCTAAAACATGAAGTAACTAAATTAAAAAACCTGTCTTTCTGCAGAGAGAATGACCTCAACTATGTTTTTATTGTGTTGGAATAATTTCAACATAAACAAATATGGTGCTGAAAAGAGAAAAAAGTATTTTATAATGCTTGTAAGTAATTTTTTAAAAATTCTTGTTTCTGTAATATATAATCTTTTTAAAAAGAGCTGCCTGACTCTGTTTTTCTTCCAGACATCTCATCTAACAAATGACAGCCGGTTGCTGTTTTTCAGGTTTGCAAAACACACAAATCATCTACTATGTGTGTAAAACAATCACAAAGTCATGTTAAAATATACTTTTTACTAATATACATTTAAAATATTTTTTTATTTAGAAATATTGCCGATGGTGAGTTTAAAAGCCAGCTTAATTCAGCACACATCACAGCACAATAGCTAATAATTTACCAGCACTGTTAACACATAAGCACGTTAGTTCTCAGCATAGCTTACAGGAGTGATAAACGATATAAGTTTTGTGAATTAAAAATATAATCTACGTAATTATAGATCAGCTCATTTTGTGTTTTAGGCTGCAGTTTACCTTAAAACCAGAGAAATAGCGCCATCTTGTGGCCATCTGGAGGTTCTGCTTCTCTGGATTACACATCGATGTATTTATTGACTGGTTTGTAGATTGAAAAACGCAGTAATGTATAAAATAATCATTTAAATAAATTTATTACTATTTTCTTATTATATTATTACTTAAATAAGTTTAATTTGTATGATCATATTTGACCATGATGGCACGTATTGCACACATTTAATCTGATATGATGTTGGAGTGAAATATAATTTATTTGAAGTTTGTCCAACTGAAGTTTTACTTTTAATAAATTAACTACGTACGAGAGAGCACAATATCCTTGTTTAAATACGACAAACCCCCAAAAACAGTAAAAAGTGAGCTTCCACATGGCACTCAGAACAACAGGGGACCTACTCAATAAACCCACGTGACATCCTGGGTTTTCTTGAAATTAATCATGGTGTCATAATTAATAAGAAAAGTCCATTTGGGTGCTACTAAATGATGTATCACTAAAGCAAATGTGAATGTTGGGCAGTGTAATTACTGCAGTGACGTTACCAGTTTTAGGCTTCTGTGGCTGTTTGGTCCGATGATACGTTGGTTTCCGAGTCCACTTCCAGTGATTGTAGCTAATATTCGTTTGGCGCAGTATTAACACCAAGCACACTCTGATGTGAATCCAATGAACGCCATATGTATGTGTGCATGTAAATATATATACATGTTTGTATGGATGTATGGATGCATGTACTGTATGTATCTATGTATGTATGTATGTATGTATGTATGTATGTATGTATGTATGTATGTATGTATGTATGTATGTATGTATTTGCTTGTATGTATGCATGTTTATCTGCATAGATGTATTTGCTTGTACTTATGCATGTTTGTATGCATGTATGTATGTATGCATGTATGTATGTATGTATGTATTTATGTATGTATGTATGTATGTATGTATGTATGTATGTATGTATGTATGCACTGTATGTATGTATGTATGTATGTATGTATGTATGTATGTATGTATGTATGTATGTATGTATGTATGTATGTATGT
>JBAMHV010000018.1:21259187-21270163 GCA_037177535.1 Pseudomugil gertrudae
AGCTTGAACAGATTTAATCCTCCTGCATAGAGCTGTATTAAATAGAAAAGAGCTTACCTAACTGCTGAAGACATATTATACCTGTCACTCTTCAATACATAAACAAGCTGTTTAATTCAACAAGGTGATGGAAACATTTCTGAGACTTTTCTACATATGGACTTAGAGCATCACACAGCTACTGCAGATACGCTGGCTGTACATCTATAATGAGAATCTTATTCCACCACATCCAAAATGTGCTCTACTGGATTGATATCATAAACCTGGAAGTATCCATCAGAAGATGTTCCACTGTGGTCATAAAGGGAAGGACGTGGCCAGCATTTTATGCTTTCATTTTATGCTGCTCCCCTGTCCCTTTAAATTAACCAATCAGAATAAATAAATTATAGTGAATTGAAATCAACTGAAATGTGATATGATTGTTGTTGTTTTCCATTTTGGGATTTACTCATGAAAACTTAAATGATAGTTACATTATCAGGGAAATGTCTGTTTTACTTTCGTTTGCTAACTTTTCCTAATTCTGTTCTATGGGTGTCAGTACAGCATGTAAAGTGTTTTGCAAGACGCCAGTAAAAAGCGAAGAAGAAGAAGAAGCAGCCGCCACAGTGTTAGCGGTACATCCAATAGCAGGTAGCGTTACTGACTGTGGAACATCAGTTGACCAATCATACGCGTTGATGCAAATAGGAGTTTAGCGGGTACTCTTTCGGTCTCGAGTCGACAGCATAGCAGAGTTTACTAGCGGTGTTTTTTGGTTTTGGGAAGTTTTTGGTACGAAAAATATGGTTGGCCAAACTAAGTCGATTTAGCTTGCTTGGTAAAAGACGTAATAAATACAAAATGTGGCCCTTTTTGTAAAATTTAAAATATTTTTACCAGAAAAGGTCTCAATACTAACTAGCGGCTAATGCTAATTTCAGCTAACTAACAACATTTTTATTATGCACTGTTCTGGAGCGTTGCTTTAGTTGTCGACCCAAACAGCCCATATATAAGAGGTAAGTACTTTTAAAATATTTTATAAAGTAGCCCTCTTAAAGTTTGCTATTATGTTTTTGTCTGTCACAATCTGAGCCACCAGACCTCTTGTTAAGTATTTGGTTGATGTTTTATTTGCCAAAGTAAAACTGTACTTTTATGTCCTTTATATAATATATGGTTAAACTTTTTGTTAAAAACTGCCTTAACATTATTTTTAAACCGATCGTACTGTATTTAGTTATGAATCATATAAAATGGCTATCACAACTTCCCAGAGGTAAATCAGAGGAGCTGGGAACCGTTTAGGCCCAGATAACAGTTTATTATCGAGATAAATACGTACTTTTATTTACCCTTAAAAACTGGGAGTTGTTCCGTTACAGCAGCACAGTACTAACAATTATATAAAATAAAGTTTCTGGTGTACAAAACGATCATCTTTTTAAAATACAATATAAAATAGTAAAGGTCTTATATTATTTTAACGATCAGATGTTAATACAAACACAGAGGTGAGAGTTGGTAAGATGAGAGAAAGTTAAGATTTACTGAGAGAATCAGATTTCACTGTAAATAAAACAGAGTTCTGGTCAAAGAGCCAGAAATGTGCTGAAATAATGAAAAAATGCAATAGGAGTCTTTACATTCTTTTATATCTGAAGTTATTATAGATAAATAATAAAATTTTATTTATTTTTAACAGTGTTCAACATCTTACTTACATTTTTTAAGCATTAACAACAGTGATGGCACCAGTAGGTTATTATATTAAGGCCTGTCACAGTTACAGTCTAATAAGTTTTGTTTTTTTTTTAATAAATAAAAGATAAATGTTTATCTCTTTAGGTATCACACTAATTGTATGATTTCTCCTAACTGGTTTTGGTTCAGACTATATTCAGGTTTAGAGCTCCACAATATATTGTTTGAGCATTGTCATTGCAATGTACGTATCACATCGCAGGTCCTGCAATCTACAAATGCTCTCATGTTTATCTGTTCATCTACAACCTGCAGAAGTGGATGGACAGCCTTTCTATTTGTCTATAACTTCTCTAATGTGGGTAGAGTTATAATAGAATAAAACATTTACTCAGTGTAGCACAATAAATTGCAAGAAAAAATCCCAATGTCCGTTTTTCCCAGTATCATGTAATCCTGTACTGGTTACTACATGGCCACATAATTATTTTTACTTTATGGTTTTAATAATTAAAATTATTGTGCTGATTAATAATATTTCCTTATTTGTTTCCACATAATTAGTTCCTCTTTTCTCCTACAGGGTTTAATGGTACGTTTGGGGACATGCTGTTTATCTAGTTGATAAACAAATATTTGTTCATATTGTATTTATTGATATTAAAATTGTGGGATTTTTGTAGCACACTGATAATATTTTTTATGTTGGACAAGCCTAAAGAAATGCAGCAATCTAATATTATATATTCTTTAATATTCAGAGGCATTTTCTTTTCTCGCCTCCAATCTGTGTGTGACTGTGTGATTTTTGCTCTGACTACAGTCAACCTTTTATGTGTGAAAGCAGGACCAGCAACCTTTTTTGCATGACAGTGGATTCTGCCTCGATGGCAGATAAGATCATAATCCTTGATGATGATGAAGAGGAGAGCCCTCAGCCTTCTTGCTCTGCCACCACCTCATCTTCTGAGCATCAAGCCAGAAAAGCCTTGCTACTGAAAGACCAGCAGGGAGAGCCTACACACATTGTCCAGTCACCTTTTGCTTCAGCAAAGAAGGATAAAAAGGTTCTGCAGGCAGAAAATGAGAAGCTATTTGCAGAGGTGAGGAAAAGATAAACTAAAACTTGCTTTACTATCCATTAAAGCTGACTGAGTCAGGGGGGCATCATGCCATGTACCAGCCAGTTTTTATCTGAAGGATTGAGCTTTAAAAGTTTGGGTTTACCGTCCGATACATCACTGGAGGTTTTAAATAAACATGTATAAAAAGAGGAACGACTGGTCTGCACAGCAGTCCAGCTGTGTCAAGTTTACTACTAAATACATATGTCATTCTTTCTTCTTTATCTTCAGTTTGTGGAGCATTGCTCTTCTCTAACACAGGATTGCCCTGAGGTCATGACCTTCCTCCAAACAAAACATGCCAAGGCCACCCCTGACTATCTGTGCTCTGTGGAGTTCAGGAACTTCCTGGGACGATGTTTGACTCGCGCTCAGGCCAAGAAATCCAAAACATTTGTTTATATAAATGAACTGTGCACTGTGCTCAAGCAGCATGCTGTCAAGAAGAGGCAGAAACTCATCACAGTTAACACTTCTAGCTCAGGTACTCCTCCATCTACCTCTGTTTCACTGAAAAGCAAAGACAAGACTAAAGGTAAAGCGGACCAAGAGAAAAGCAGGACGGAGCTCCTAACAGAAGAGGAGCAACCTTCCACCTCAGGACTGCAGGCTAACAACGATGAGGAAGGTGAAGAAGCAGAGAAAAAGGCTAAAAGAGCATCTAGGAAACAGGTTAGTAGTGATTATGTTAGAGCTTTGGGGATTTATGATGTATGGGTTTATTTTAAGCATTGCTTTGTATTTTATGAAGGTAGAAGGCTGATTTAAGTTACCTTTAATGTTTCTGAATTACATGACAGATTGCCTACCTGGAGAACCTGTTAAAGGTGTACAACGATGAGATCCACCGTCTGCAGCAGGCGGAGCTGAGTATCGATGAGCTCGGTGCGGAGGACTCCATGTACATCCAGGAGCACAAACTCAAACGCAAGGTTGGGCTGGAGTCTAACGATCTTCTGTTTCAGCTCAAACATGTGAAAACATCTGACCGCTAGCGATTCCTTACCGGTATGCTCTTTCCTCTTTTCCAGATGATGAAGATCTATGAAAAGCTGTGTGAACTGAAAGACTGCAACACGCTTACAGGCAGAGTCATTGAGCAGAGAATTATCTATAGGAGCACTCGATATCCTGAAATTAACAAAAGGGTGAGCTGATGGTTCAAACATTCCTCAGTAGGCTTCATCTCCGTTTATCCTGATGGTGAATGATATTTCCTGTGGTTTAATGAGTCTTTGAATGTGCCTCCTGTCAGATTGAGCGCTTCATTAACCGCCCTGAGGCTCGCTGGAACCCTCCGGATTACCCAGACATCCTGCAGCAGGTTCTACGTGCCGACGAGCGCCACAACCTGGGCTTAAGCAGAAAGCAGCTGAACCAGATCGCTCAGGAGGCCTTCAGAGAAACCGGGACCTGCATTCAGGACCGGCGTCAGTTGGACTTGGCCTACAACTTTGGCTCACACCTCACAGACAACTACAGTCCACGTAAGGCTCATGTATTTATATCTGTAAGGATAGGAACACGGCTAACAGATCACAGATGCTGTTTTTGTTTTTATTTATCCAAAAACAAGTAAAACTGTCCCAACACTGTACTTTTACAGGTGACAGTAGGAAATAATAATTACAGTCTGTTTATGTGTTTGTATGTTCATGGCTGGCAGTAGGATGGGGCCGGTGTGGGGCCTCCTGCAGGGTTTGGCTCTTCTCATTAGCTTGCTGCATAACAGCTCCTTCCCACCACTTTACAGCACCTTTAAATTTTACTACTGTTCAGGAGAAGTTGTAGATATTGAAGTTAATTTCAAACTAAATCCAACAATATTTATGCCAGAATAGTTTCAATGTTGCTTTAAAAAGACTTATTTCTTCATAATTTCCTTCAGCATTCGCTGCCTAAATGCAGCTGAAACACAGCAGAGGGGGGGTGTAGGAGGGTGGAGGACATGTCAGATTAAAGCACTAAAAGATAAGAGCCTCACTCAGACTGAAGCTACGAGTTTATCACTTCTCTGAGGGAGTTTGTGTAATCTCTGGCTCGCTTCAGAGGATTTTCTTTTCATGCTGTAAATATTTACCATGTTTGTTTTATTTGTATCACTGCAAGAGAACAAATGAAGATGTGAACATGTAAGAAACATCACTAAATACCCAAGACACTGTGGATTCATTATTAGTGCATCTAAATTTATATAACGTGCAGATTTTAACACCGGATGGGTGGAAATGAGAGGTATGCGATCTGAGTGCTTTTGTATTTGTCCATAAAACTAGTTTTAACCTTAAAGGCTTGAGGCTTTCACTTCCTCACCAGCGTTTGTAGGATTGACCTCGTCTCTTTCAGAATCTTTGTATTGATGCGTCACTACGTGACAGAAAACTGTTGTTTTTTCTGCTCCATCGGCACCTCGCTGGGTGAAGCAATCTGTTGTTGTGTCCCTTCCTTCATTCTTACATTCCTTCATGTTTCTCTGCAGGCACAGACCCGGCTATCAGTGACACTACTCTGTTGCATAAACTGCGGTCAAACAGAGAACAGGCTTTATCTCGCCTGGAGGAGGTAATCACCAAATATGCTGTGAGACAAGAAGACACAGAGGAGCAGGAGAGGTTGAAACGACAGGAGAAAAGCAGCAAAGACAAAGAGGTACAGCAGAAATCATATGCAATAAATCTGTCTTATATACTGCTTATTCTCTGCAAGTATAAATAATACAAAACAAAGTAGCAAAAAAGTGTTATTTAACTAATTGTAATGAAACTTATTAAATCCTGAGCCTGTTTGCTTCAGCCAGTAATGAGTTATGACTGATGCTGGTGAAAATGGGAAGTAAAAATGAGACTGACTCTATTTCCAGAACCACAAATCAGACAAGAAAGCTGAGACAAAGGAAGCAAATGGAGTTGAAGAGGAGGAAGAAGAGGATGATGATGAAGATGATGAATCGTCAGACCCAGACATAGAGGAAGAGATCCAGGCCAGCACTCAGCACGATGGACCAGGTTAGTCTGGAGACGCTGATTCACAAAGTTAGATGTTAGATGTTAGATGTTGTGTAGCTGTGATCTCGACCTTTTTCATAAATGTGTTTTATATATAAATGTTGTTTCTGTTTATCTCTTTGTTTAAAAAAACAAACATGCCTGCGTCCACACGGATGTGTAGAAATACCTGCAAATGTTAAAGTTCTCCATAATCTTTCTGGCAGGAGGTCCGAGTTTCATGGCAAAAGCAAGGCTAACTGGAGGTTAGGGTTCATAATGAGACAAACATGGACAGAATAACGAACTTTGAGGGGAAAAATGGAATTTAAATATATAATAAATATAGTAAAATAAACAAATACTGTAACTGTAACCTCTGCTGGTCTGGAGCACTGAGAAAATGTTCAATCCTGGTTGTTTGTTTCTTTCTGTAGATGATGATGATAATGAGGAAGATGATAACAACGAGGCGGAGCAAGCGTGTGAGGGCGACAGCAAGGAGGATCAAACATACAATCAGACAGGAAGTCTTTCTGCTGCTGACGAGGGGAGCGTGAAAGAGGACGAGGGGAGCGTGAAAGAGGACGAGGGGAGCGTGAAAGAGGACGAGGGGAGCGTGAAAGAGGACGAGGGGAGCGTGAAAGACGAGGATGAGCCAGTCTCAAGCGGAAGTCCCATCTCTGATGAAACCAAGTCCCAGATCTCTCCCTTGTCCGACATCCCGTCCCCGAGAGACAGCCCCAGCCAATCAGAGCCCTTGCAGATAGACGACCAGCAGCCGCTGTCTAATGGTAACCCAGAGAAGCTGCAGGAGCCTGTGGACTCGTCCAATCAGGTTTCTGTTGTGTTTGTAAAGACCAACGCGGTTACCACGGACACCGCAGATGCTAGCCCAGCTGCAGCAGATGAGGAGGATGTACCTTCACCCCAAGCGGTCACTGTGCTACACTGTGATGTGCAGACAACAAACGGCACGTCGCCGCCTCCCACCATCAGAACCACCAGGAGCCAGAAGAGGAAGAGGGAGGAAATGATGTCGGATAACCCTAAAAGTACAAAGCACGTCATCATCCGAGACAGGTACGGCTGCTCTCTGTCTGCTAATAAGACAAATAATAACCAGGTTTTCCACATGACTTCCATTTAAAGGTTTCAGGTTAAATAAATGTGTTTTCATTTAGTTTTGCTTCTTTTTCTTCCTCCTGTAATGTCTCATCCTCAGTGAGACGGACATTCCTCTGGATATGGGCGTCATCAGCTGCAGTTCTCCGCAGGAGGCCAAATCCCCCCGAGCACAAACTCCAACTCAGGACCTGGTCAGCAGCTCGCAGTATACGCCGCCGCCCAAGAAGAACAAGGTGGGAAACATGGCCGCTGAATGCAGCTCAGGGGTCTGAATGAACACGAGAGGGGACATCGAGTTCACGTTGATCATTAAAGACTTCTAAAAACAAGTAGAATCTATTTTAGACCTAAATTATCCAGGTGATTTTTATTTCTTCTTTAAGCTGGTGATGTTCTTCAGAGTAGTGGTGAGGGGGGAAGTCCTCGTAAAGCATGTTTACAGACCATCCTGTTTAATGTTTTGTTGTACACAAAGGAAACTAAACCATGACATGATCCCCTATCTGACCAGTTAGTTTCTGGTGTGACTGGAAAGTTTAACTCCTCCCAGCATTACCTGGGTTAAAACAGTTTCCCTCGAACACCAAACATTTCCTGAAAGAAGCAGCTTGTTGAGAGGAAGAACTTTTCATGTTTCAGGTGTGAGGAGCTCTGATTCCTGCCTGCAGCTCAAATCCAGTTCATTTTATTATTACTGACTTTAAATACTGACTGTTTCTATAATGAAGTGATGAGAGGTGTAAAAACAAGATGTCCTGACTCTTTTATGTCTTTGACAGGGTGTCTAAAGTCAGTCCCCTCGATTCGCCGTCCTCCGGGGTTTTTTGGTTCCTGCTTAATTAAACTAACCGGATTAATTAAAGTATCCAAAGTTCTGCTTGTTTTGAGTCAGGCGTGTTGGAGCAGGGAAACATTGAAAAAGGTCGGGATCATGACCTTTGAGGATTACAGCTCTGGTCCAGGACCACATTCAGCTCAGTCAGCGACCCAAAGTGTTTAGAGGAACAGCTGAGCTGAGTGTAGAACACAGAATAAGAAGCAGAAGGACGTCTGCAGATAATCAGGAATGATGTCATCCTGATTAAGAGATTCTAGATTATAAATAACTCTGGAAATCCTGTTTTATGCATTTCTGGCTGCAACACCTCCAGTGAATAAAACATTTCCATCCAGGTGGGATGTTCTTTGCTCTCATTAGAGCATTTTAACCCCCATTTACTGCAGATGAAAGACGGTAACGTCTCTGTCCAACATATCAAATTAGCTTTAAATCCAGCTTGTAAAAACTGACCAGGTAGTTTTTCCTGCTGAATAAAGGATCCAACATGTCCTGCTCATGAAATCACACATTAATAATGTTTTACACTGGAATAAAAATGTTTTATTTAAACTTTACACAAACGAGATGCTGTTGATGTGAAGATTTAACTTTAAAACTCACTTTTAGGCTTCACAGCAGAGAAAATGTTTGTCACAGAGATAACTAATTAAACGTGATGAATCTGGACTCATGTTTACCTTCCTGCTGTCTGTTTCAGGTCAACGTGGCGACTCAGTGTGACCCGCAGGAAATCATCGTCCTCTCAGACTCGGAGTGACTCGGAGGGACTCGGGAGGCCGACCTGAAAACTTCTGCTCCATCTCGGCCGGCTCGTACGATGAAATGGACGAGTATTTACTACTAAGCAGCAAAAGCACTCGTGTAATTCCCGTTTAGGAGCTCGTTTCTCACCTGATTACAGATGCCAAACAGAAGCCACAACACTTGTTATAGGATGTGTGTGTGTGTGTTGGGTGTGTGTGTGTGGGTGCATTGATTGTTTGCCTTGTAAACTCGTCTCCATTCCCTCCCAGCACCCTGACCATGGCGGTCAGGTTGCAGTGCACACATGCTCAGCTCAAACTGTTTGCAGGAGGAAGCAGAGGATTATTTACATGTAGCTTTTTATTTCCACCCTGTTGGGGGGGTCTGTCTGCGACCTCTGCTGTCGGGTATACGGTGAGTTTTTCTTCTCAGACCCACAGTTTGTTTCCATGTTTGTATTTGCTGAGGCTTCCTTCCATGACTTAGTGGGAGTTTAACCTGCAAACTAAACTCAAAGCAGCTCAGATGTCTTAAATGATGCTTGTATTTATGGTGACTGGCTCATGGTGGACTGCAGTGGTGATACTGGCAAACAAAGAGTCTTTGCATCCTTATTTTTTTTATTTGGATTAAAAATAGATTTAAGGTTTAGAAATTAGATGTGTTCTCTTATTGTATAGTTTCCAGCTAGATGCCAGAAAGGTTGTTTTCCTTACTGCCAACAAACTCAACATGGACCACGACCTCTTAATGCCTATTTACAAAATGTTAAAAAAAATACTCTTAAATTTCCCCAAACTAACATTTCAGTGCCTGGGTGAGTCGATTGTTCCTTTGTAGAATAAACTACGTTATTTACAGCAACTTTACACCATTTAAAGCCTCCTGAAGCTTTTCTTTTGGGGGTCACTATTTGTTTATTTGCAGCCTGTCTGCAGCACACACTCCCGCCAGGTGATGGAAACAGTAAAAGCAGGAAAACTTCCCCTTTAGATGGAAACACTGCGAATGTCCTGCCTGGTGTCTTAATGCTACTTTAGACGTACGTAACTGGACATGTCCTGCACAGTGTCGGCCATGATGGTCGACATAAAGAGCCTCGTTTCCTATTTAGATCATTCCCACACATCACTTTGTTTATTATAAGGACAGGATTTTATCTCATGAAGATGTCAGGACATGTTGAAGCAGATCAAACTGATTATAGGAGTTGTTGGCAATAAGAAAACGTAGAGTGAAAATGTCTTTTTAAGTAGCTGTAGAGGAAAATGTGGATGTCTGCAGGACAGGAATTAATTTGTTCTGTAATCTGAAACAACTCGATCACTTCCTCCGACCGGCTCACATAAGGAAACAATCACGTCCAACTCTTTAAATAAAACTTTCTCCACTTTTATTTGAGCCTGGAATAAAAAACATATTAAACATGCTGAACCAGGCTGAATTTTCACTGCGAATAACAGAATTTAATTTTAACAAACAGCAACTCTGATAATACAGTTCAGATTTTAATCCTTAGTTTCTGTTTGGATTCATTTTTCCATCTGGATTATTTACAGTGGTTCCCAGTTTGCGGCTCTGGACAGAGTTGAATATGTATGAACCCTTTCTGTTTCTGTGTCCTGTGTTTATAATAAACCCGGGTGTGTGTGTGTGTGTGTGTGTGTGTGTGTGCAGCGGCGTTATTTAACGTGATTGTGGAACAAAGCACTAGTGTGGTGATGGATGCTTTCCAGTAACAACCCTCCCTGTCGTGTTTCCCGCTCTGAATCTTGTCTTTGTATATTTTTACCTCACAGGTGAAATATTTTGGGGTAAAAGCTCTTTTCAGAGTTGTGTAAATATAAATCTGGGACGTGGTTTCTTTGTTACAGTCTGGCCTCATTTATGCAGAGATGATCCATCATCCACTGTGAATTTTTCATTTTGATATTAAATGATTCATTTTGCTATAAATCTGCCTCCCTGGTGTTAATTTAACTCATTTTTATGTCATTTTTATCATTTTATAGTGGAAAACATTTAAAATGTGGACGTTTGTGTCAGAACGAGCAGAAAAACGACACTGTAGTGAGAAGCTAAAGTTCTGTAAAGAACATGTTGCTCAGGTGTGATATTCTCCTCTCAGTAATGCTTCAGCTGAAACAAACACTTTTAATCCCGCTGATAAACATTTATTTGTCTCCAGTGGAAAAAATCTGGTGTAAAACGGAAAAAACTTAAATGATTATAAATGGAACAAAGATTGTGCAGCTATGCTGTGTAACTGTATAAAATAGGTAATTAAATGGAAAATGTGCAGCAATAAGTTAGTTTTTTATGTGGAGAACCTTACTACTCATTCTGAAGCACCAGAACATCAGAATAAATCACTGTGCAGAGCTTCAGAAGCTGTTTAGCATCAGGTGTACCAGGGCTACACGGAAAACCTGCAGGATTCCTCACCACTGAGCTACTGGGAGC
>JBAMHV010000018.1:21279445-21297217 GCA_037177535.1 Pseudomugil gertrudae
GCAGACAGCGACGCGTCGCCTTTAACGTGCGGCCAGACAGACGAGCCAGACTTTAGCCGACAGAAAATACACGATTGAATATAATCGATATTTATTAGTAGCTGCTGCTGATGATTGCAGCGATGGGAACTTTATGGTTAATTTAAATAATTAAGAAAGTTATGCACGCATATTTGAGATATAGTATATATTCACATATATTTATGTACATATTTGACCATAGTTATTTATTCATTTCGACAGTTTTATTATATTTAAAGGTTGTCAGACAAATAGATTTAAATTAATATTTCCAGACATTTATATATTTAAATACCTTTTATTTATTTCTGTATCCACTTTAATCGGAAGGATTAGGAATCTTTTATTTAAATAAATTATTTTAAATTTAATTCATTTTTATGGTCTAAAAATAATTTAAGCAAACCTTTAAAAAATTAAATATAAAAGTCAAAAAGATTTGGCCATATTTATCAAATTATGACGAAAATAAATACATTATATTTTATACCCAGGGGGAGTAAAAAGGAAAAAAGTTTGAGATTGTTTGTGTTTTTAAATGAATATTTTGGTGTATGAAGATTTTGTTTCAATATCCAGAATGTGTTTTTATTATTTAACACATTTTGTTGCTGGTTGCATAAAAAGTGCTTTAAAAGTTTGATTTAAATAATTAAATATTCTCAACAGAGATTAAACTCCTCTTCTTTTCTGACACATTTTCATATTACTGGAAACAGGTTTTCTTTTAAATGATTTACATTTATAAAGGAATTGATGTAAATTAAGCAAAACATAATTCACATAATTCACACTTAACAAAAAACTGTTTAAATATTTTTTTTTTACCAAATACCAAACATCTTGTTTTAAACCCCAGAACATCCATCCATTTTCTACCGCTTTTATCCCAGAGCGGGGTCGCGGGGGGGGCTGGAGCCAATCCCAGCTCACCCCAGAACATGAATAATATAATTACACATTAAAAACCAAATTTGTGACATCAAGGAGTTTCCTTCTCTTTCTGACAAATACTGATTAAAAGCACTTCTTCCTCATCTGAGCATCTTTATTATCACATATCAAACAGAAAACAGTAGCAGAGGAATAAAACATAATAAAACAGTATTAATAACAACACTATTATTTGCAGTAATTCTGCTAAATATACGCGACATGAAAAAAAAGAGGAAAAGCTGATATTATGTAAATTTGTGTTATAAAAATTACACAAGTGACAGACTAAATGTTTTAAAGAATCTCTCAGTCTAAACACATGAGAGCGTAAAAAAGAAGTTAAAATATATACATGCACAGATCTGACAGGATCATTGAAAACATGTTCGGGTATTTACTGACGGCCCTGAGAGTAAACAGTTTTGGTTCATAGGGATGGAAATGGTTTATCTTATACTGAATAGTTCATGTTGGGACAGAATAAAGAAAAAAAATGTAAAAAGAGGGAGGAAAGGGGGCAAAAAGCATCTTCAGACAGATTCTGCTACTTTTTATTGGAAGTTGCCGTCCCAATCACACAGTCGTTCACCTACAGAGAGAGAGAAACTGGTTTTAGAGCAAACCGGATGTTTCAGCAGCAACGTGTCAGGAATCAGAAAAAAAGCATTTCATCACATCGTCTTCATGTGTTTTATGTGTAATTACACGTGTGCTCATACGATCCGGAGCCCGAGGGCTCACCTGCATCACTCACCTTGCTTGCGAACCTCAACGAGTTGAGCGTTTCTCCAAAGCTGTCCGGCTCTGGAGAAATGTTCACAAACATCAACCTGGAGACAAAAGCACAACACATCAGAGATCCAGCCAGAAGAGGGAAGCAACCAAAGCGAGTGATTCCTGAGCTTAGATGCACTGTGGAGACTTACGTTTTACTGTTTCCTCCCAGGCAGCCCTGCAGGAGGTAGGTCAGCTTGGAGTTCCTGTATGGGATGTGACTCTCCTGGAACACAGTCAGTTTATGTAACAAATTAAGGACTGAGATTTACCTGCATAGATGCCATCATTCAGCTACATCCATGTATAATCTCACTGCAAACTATGCGAGCGTGCTGCAGCCTCAACATTTGATTGTGGATGCCACCACCAGGGGGCAGCACTGAGCACACAAAATAACATTAACCAGCTGTAACATTTTCCCACCTGCTGCTAAATGTTTGTCACGGTGCAACAGGAAGCCATAAACGCATTCATCTGTTTTTATAAGAGCTTTAACACATACAGAAAGTGTTTTATATTTAAGAGATCATTTTAAAAAACAACTTCAGGCTTCATGCTTAGGTTTACATGAGCAGCTCTAGCGGTTAAGTAAATATAGCACCACTTGCACGAGACACGTTACCTTGTATGAGTGCATGCAGCCTATGTGCTAACGTACGCTAACAACACTGTGATAAAAATGCGTTGCCAGCAGAAAGTAACCCGGCCTAAAGGAACACTGTCAGGGAGCTGAAGTTAGATGTAAAACATGTATTCCCATGTGAATAAAACTCTGTCCACTTGTTCTCTGCTAGCTGCAGACTGAGTTGTTTGTTTGGGATGCTAACACACCTTGTTAGCGAGTGCAGCGATGACGATGCCCAGGTTGGACAGCGAGCTGTTGATGGACGTCATCTCTTTGAAACGCTCCCCCTGAGACTGACTCTTCATCATTCGCTCGCTGCCAGCCAGATCCACCAGGCAGAGGGTCGCTGCGGGAGGAGACGATACGTCACGATCATGAAGGAACGATGCTGCGCTAGGAGCCCGGATCTGCAGGCTAACACTCACATTTGCATCTGATGTCCTTGCCGGCATTCACTCCCTCGATGTGCAGCTGGAAGACTGAATGAGAGCGAGATGAGCGGTCGTTCTGGGCCGTCTGGGCCGTGGAGCGGTTCTGCTTGGCCAAAGCAATCAGACCAAGAACCTGACGGGACGGCATTTAATAAAAACACAAAACAAATTAATCAAAGCGATGAACGCATACGCATCATAACGATGTGGTGTCCCTCTGCCGTACCCGATCCTCGGTGTAGACCTTCTCGTAGGTGAGGTTGGTGATGGTCACCTCATTGGCGGCCGTCTTACGGATCTCGTGCTCGGGCCGCTTGCTGGCCTTGCCGGTGTACAGAAGGTCTCGCAGGGTCTCGTTGTAGATCTCAACAAAGCTAGCGGTGAAGGTGAACTGGGATAAAAACAAAGTGGTTCCCGTATTAACCAACCACAAACGGTACGCATTAAAACAACTCGCATATCAACATAAACGAGATAAAGATGTGCAAATCGGCTCCTGAAACCGACCTCCCAGCCTTGTGATCCCAGCTTATCGCTTGCTCTGAAGATTTGCTGCACAGCTCTGGGAATGACGCCTCGGACGTCATCGTACTCTTCTCCCTCCATGGTGTAGGTCTTCCCACTGCCCGTCTGACCGTAGGCGAAGCAGCAGACGTTGTATCCATCCAGAGCGGACTGCACCAGCAGCGAGATCTCCTCAAAGATCTGGTAAAAAGCAGGAATCCAGTTTAACTTCTGGGATTTTCATTCAGAAAAACGTGACATTTACTCGGTAAACGTGTGATATTTACCTCCTGCTGGGAAGCCTGAGGCCCAAACACTCGATCGAAGCTGAAGTTATAGTTTTTCTGAGTGTCTGTTGTTTTGCCAGTGTGAGACTGAAGCAGAAACCAGAGAAACCAGTCCGAGTTAGTGTTCACATGTTAAAAGCAAACAGATTTGATCCTTTATGTAATAATTCATTAAAAAGGTCTGATTTCTTTTGCTACTGCCTGCAGAAGTAACCGTTTCCTAATGGAAAAACACGTTGTGGGAAGCTGACAGGATTCTCACCTCCTCTGTTTTGGCCAGAATGATTGCTTTGTCATCACTGGGTGTGAGCTGGATGTGTTTGCTGAGGCCTCCGTCCACTAGAGGGCGCACTCTGCAAAACACCCTGATGTTACCCTGCATGAGAACATTGAGAATCAGGTTTTATTACTGATGGAAAGTTTCCATAGTTACCAGAAGATGTAGAAAACAGCCTGAGGGTCAGTAACGCCCGTGCTCTGCTGCTACACCTGCCTGTAACTCACCTTCAGCTCCTGGATGGTGTTATGCAGACGTCTCCGCTCCATCTCGCCTGCATGAAGCTCATCCGTCTGCTGGGCCACGGTGTCTTTGAGGGAGCGCACCTCCTCCTCTGTATCTCTGAGAGTGGCCTGCAGACGGGCCATTGTGGACTCCTGCACTGACATCTTCATCTACAGCAGAAAGAAAACACATACAGTAAACAGTTTGTTACTGGTAACCATTATAAACCAGTCCTGATGTGTTTTCAGCAAACAGGTCACTTCTTTGTCTAAACGCTTTAGTTTATCATTTCAGATGCTCAGATCTGTCCCATTCATCTCTTAATACAACTTCAGTACCAGATGCTCTGCAGCGGTGTGTTTACCTTCAGAGTCTGCAGCTCTGTGTCCAGGCTGTCCCTCAGCGTCTCCATGACCTTGTATTTTCCCTCCAGATTGCTTAACTCCCTCGTAAGAAAGCTCTTCTCACTTGACACTTTATCCAGTTCCTCGCGGACTCCAGACAGCGCCCGCACCTCTGTCTCGTACTCCCTAAAGATCAACGAAGAGGACAAAGCTTTTGCTGAAGGGAAAGGAGGAGAAGAACGAAACTGGCATACTGGTTTTTGCTTTCCATCGCACCTTATCTGGCTCCTCTGCCTCTCAACTTCGCTCTCCAGTTCAAACACTTTGGTTCGAGTCTGAGACATCGAGCCTTTCAGCACCTCATTCTCCTCATTAACGGATTTCACTTCGGTCTGGTAGTTGCGGATCTTGCACTCCATGTCGCTGACCCTGCCCTTCAGATCCCATGCTTTCCGTTTGGGGGCCCCAGTTCCACCTGCAGACAGGAATATTTAGTCTTTCTCACTTGTATACAAGTATTTTTACTGCAGTGAAAGTACATGTGTAAATAAACTCAGTTTTTCCACCAAAACTCCCAAATAAAACCTTTTAGCTTAGCTTTAAACTGAATTCTATCAGATTTGAATCATTTTAATCAGGGCAGCAACACACTAGCATGAAGGCTGTAGCGCAGGACAATAGCCGGTTGATTTAAGGTTGATTTACAGTTATGCTGCACTCCTTGTTGCATGTTAATGATGAACCTACACTGATCTTAACCTTCTCTGAATGTTATGAGTCTAGTTTTTGTCTGCAACAGATTTATTCTTATTTTCATCTTACATTCCTTGTTTTAATGAGCTAGGTCTTATGAAAACGTTTAATTGTGTTATGTGCAAATGTGTTTTATCATAAAGGTTCATTTAAAAACACGAGTCTGGCATCCTTCAAATTTATGATGTTGAGCTCATTTGCTTCCTATACTGTATATTGTGCAGCTCTTATGAGATTGAATAACAAACAAAAAGAAGGGGCATCTCACCGGTTTTCGTACTCGGTGGTGGTTTGGCATTGGCCCACTTTGGAGCGGTGGAGGCTGCAGCCTGTTTCGGGACACCTGATGGAAACACATTGTCAGACATTTTCATTTAAACAGCAACAGGAATTACATTGACAATACACCAGCTGTGGAACCAATGCATCTCCAACACAACAGGCTGCTTGTCTTACCTCTGGAAGGACCGAAGGCCACAGTGGCAGCTCCTGCACCTCTGACTGGCTTTGCTGTAGAACAGAGAATATGTCAGGAAAAAATAAATTAAAATGCACAAAGAAAACCTGACCAGTCATAAAACCGTCAAAAGAGTAAAGATATCCCTATAAAACCAAACATATCATATGTGAAATATAAAGTTCCTCAGACATTTTGCATCATTTTATGGTAGAAACTATTTATAATCCCATTGTGCACCATATAATACTGGTCTACTGCTCAAACACCAAAAAAAAAAAAAAAACAGAAGAATACACCACAATAACTCTGATCACATGGTAATAAATAGCAAATATAGCAAAAAAATAAATAGTTTTTTTTTCAGATTCTGTTTTCAAATAAAGGTTTTAGATTAGATTTCTCTGTTCAGCTGTTCTTAGGTCGAGCTTTAAAGGGTTAAGTCCTAATGTTAGATACATCTGCACAAACACAAAACTGGTGAGAAACGCTCAGCATTAGGCAGGAAACTCACATGGTGGCACCCTGGCTACAGCAGCAGGGGGTCGCCTGTCACCGATAACCGTCGCCGCTGTCTGCGGTTTATGCAGATCCTGGTCCCTCCGTAGTCTCTTCTGCAAATACAGAAATACTATAAAACATCTCTTACTTTTAATGCACGTTTATACAAAGTTATTCCAAAGATGTCTTTTAAATTCAGCAGAAGACATAAACTTACAGAATAACTGCTAACAAAGCAGGTCAACCTTAGCAGGTAAATGATCAATAATACAAACCTGAGCAGGTGCCAAGTCTTGTGAATTCTCCGAGCTACTGCTGGTGAGAACCCTCTTGCTTGTCATGACTGGCAAGCGGGACATTTCACCCAAAAAGACTGAAAAGAAATCCTGATCAAAATACACAATTACAGAGAAGAGAAAGCAGGGATTAATCACAGAGGATGAGTTTTTACAACTACCATTAAATTAAAGTTACAGATGTAAGCATCAGTTTTCTCAGATAAATAAGCAATGTTTAAAAACCGAGATAAATCTAAAACAGCCATCTTTCCAACACTTTCAAACCACTGTAGAAATGCAAATGATCTGCACGTTAAAAATGCATTTTTACATAGTATTTCTAAACACAAAATGACACTCCATTTATATAACACACAGTGATGTATGCCATTATTAGTTCTAGTTTATTCTACAAACGCCACAGAAGACCAGTTTTATACTCTAAACTTTTAATAGCTTTCTAGGTTATCGAACCAAGATCCATTCATGTGTTGGACCTTTAATCTTTAGATGTGAAGCTTAAATACAAAAAGGTCTAAACTGTGGCTGGAGCAGAGTTAACTAAAAGCAGATCACACCCAGAATTAATAATATGCTCATTTTTCCATCTCTGACATTTCCTGGAAATGCAATTAAAATCCGTCCATAACTTTTTGGGTTATGTTGCAAACAAACAGACAAAATAACCACCAGATAAATAAAGCTTCTCACAAATGCGACGGAAATCACGCGAGATTTAGCGAGAAAAAACAAGAATTCCGACTCCTATGCTGGTAGAACCAGTACTGAGCAAACACCAAAAATCATGTAGCCTAGACAAAAATGTGTTTAAAGCAGTTTTAAAAGAATATATTAACCAAACACTGCCGAGTATATGAATGGAGTCTTACAGAAACGCGTTAAAACACAATTCATTCCAACCAGGTAACGCTCATGTTACTGACGTTAACTCCTGTTCGAATAAATAGCAATATTAACTTACGCGAATTAATCTCGAAAATAATTTTCCAACCACCTTCCGGATTATATAACACACAAAATAAGTTAACTTGCTTTGATCAAAACAAATAACTTAAAATTGTGCAGCGTATTTAGAGTCTCTCTGGTCCGCTGTCTCCAGCCGTTTGAATTTGAAATCTCGAACTGTTTTGCTAGCGCTTCGGAGAAGCTGCCGTGATTGGCTGAAACGTTGTAGCCCCGCCTACTCATGTAGGGACGCTTGTTTCTGCTAACAAAGTGTGCCACTTGGGCGGGATATATACTGTTTGCACAGCTGACTCTTCGCTAAAGTAAAAAAAAGAGACGAAGGTGACTTATCAAGCGAAGCTTTTTTTTAAGTGTGTCAATGATAAAAATGACATTTTGCTTTTGTATTAGATTGAAAAAATATTTTACATAACACGTTTTTAATGTTTCTATTTACAAACCTACTAATTCTAAGATGCTTTCAATGTAGGATAAGGTGACTTAAAACTTATTTTTAAAAAACATGCCCATGTTCAGATACCCTGCACCCAGCCTAGTAGCAGATGGGATAAACTCGAATCACCTTTTCACAGCAGGAAATCAACATAAATCATTCACTCATCTATTCTCTACATGCTTACTCCAATTCAAGGTCATGAGGAAGCTGGAGCCTAACCCAGCACTTAGCAGGGGAGAGGCTTGGTACACCCGGACAGATCACCAGCTCATCACAGTCGACATAAATCTGCTCCAAACAAATCAGTGAAAGTTTATCATCATAAACAGTTTTTGAACTTTATTCTTCGTAAGGGAAGAAACAGTCTGTTCAGATGAGTAAGAGGTTTAACTGTGCATACAGTATGCAAGAGTGTAGCATAAGAGGGAAGTTAATAACTGTTATCAGGAGCATTGGTACATCATTTTTTCATAAAAAGACACAATGAAATACAAGGCGGAGCATACATGAAGATTATCAGCCTGATGCAAAGGTTGCTTAACGTTCGGATTGGATGGAGTCGGCTTACGTGTCCCAGGTCACAACTTTATCATGGAGAAACATCAGTAAACACTGATGTACTCTGCTTTACCTACACCTGAACAAGCAGGATGGATATTGAGGTGTAGCATTGTTACCATGGTTACAATGGTCTTTGGCCATCTCTCCACTCTTACAGCTTCCATATAAACAGCATTCATGTCCTACAGTTACAGTCATCATCAAGACATCCTTAAGTTAAATTATTCAAAACAAAATCCCCAGGAGCGACACGGTGCGCCTGGTTGTATTATAAGAAACATTTTACACCCGATCATCACCCGATGGACTTTATACTGAACAAACAATTCAGCGTGACCTGGGACACTGACGGTGATGTGGTACTTGTTAACTGGAGTTATTTTTTAATATGTTCTGTACACAAGACATACTTCCCTTTTACAGATGAAAAAGTGTCCTCTATCTATTTTATGTACAGCATACTGCAATACAATAATGCCTCAGATTGAATATAATGTGGATAACATTTGCAATACAGTTATAATGAAAGTAGTAATAATATGTATGAAAGGTTCTTAAAAAAGATTGATAACAGTACCTGTCAAGCGTTTTATCACACAATCATTATTTCCCATCTACGGCCCTGACAACAACAAGCCGGGCTCTTCGCTCACTGAAGGACAGAAAAATGCTTCTCTTTGACGGATAACATAAATGTGACACGACCCTCTGTTTCTCTAGGTTCCTATCGCATTCATCACCACTCTGTTTTCTCTCTGCATGTTCACACGTTCCTCTGTTGGTAGAAAAATACAAACATATGATATATAAAAAAAGACAAACAATGACAAACATAAGTGTGAAGTATAAGCTTCATCAAGTGCTTTCTTTACGACGCCTCCATGTCCTTTTCCCTGTCGCGCATCTCCACCTCGCTCTGCTGAGGACTGCAGTACATTCCTGAACCGCTCGGTCTCTTTTGATCAGTACTTTGTGCTCTGACACAGAAATGGTTCCTAAACTCGTTGCTCCTCTGAGATGAGTGTAAATAAGAGAGACGTGCTTTGTGAAATCCAGAAGCAGAGTTTAGCGCTCCACCTTCCTTGTTTGTAGTTTCAGTCAGGCTTGTCCAGGCATTTAAACACCACAGAGACACGTTTACGTTGTCTTTCCTCTGTTTTCATATGAATCCAAACACACTAGCATCTTAGTTGCTAATATCCCTCCTCTTCTCCCTTGTTTAAGCTTGAAGTAAATATGAAAGAATGTCATTTTAATGGGATCTGGATGTCATCAGTATTACACTAATCTAAGTACCATAAATGTGCAGTGTAGTTTTTCACTTCAGATATTTTACTTCCATCCCGATCGAACCCTCAGAGCAGCTGCTTTAGGATCATTGTAAATAATGTTAGTTTAACTTATCGGTGAGTACCTAGTCCCAGCTGTATGTTTCTGTAAACTAGAATAAAATTCATCCTGACAGGAATAAACATGCAGACAGTTTAAAAGCTTTACACACATCGAATCATTCGGTCTGAACGAGTCAATGTGTTTTAACTTCTGTCTCCTAAACCAGAAACTACTCTGAGAGTAGAAAGAGGATTGTAAAATATCTGCATCTAACAAGTAACACAATGCCATCTTCAGCATTAAAGCCTGTGAACTGTGTGAAATAAATCAGGTTTTTATACTTTGATTGTATTGCAATATCTTTCCAATCCCTTGTTTATCAACCTGCTCTTCACTGTTAAACT
This sequence comes from Pseudomugil gertrudae, assembly GCA_037177535.1. NCBI lineage: Eukaryota > Metazoa > Chordata > Actinopteri > Atheriniformes > Pseudomugilidae > Pseudomugil > Pseudomugil gertrudae. Next base: position 21,289,582 of record JBAMHV010000018.1, read on the forward strand.
CAGCGGAGTGTCTCTAAACCCGATGGCGTGTATTTGGCTAATAACCGTGGTAAAACTATTAGCCATTTCCTTATTTTGATTGGACTGTAATAATGAACACAGCTAAATGACTTGTTCAGATCTTTTTACATGGCAGACACATTTAGTACTCTGCGAGCAGAGCGGGAGGATGCAGCCTACGAGCTCATGTGCTCCACCTGTATGGCTGACGTGGAGACAGTTAGGCAGAGGTCTTTGTGGGTCACGGGCAGGTCTGCCACAGTGACTGGTTTGTACTGGATCTCGCTGGCTGCTACTGTCTTGTACTGATGCAGATCAAATGGACATGGAACAACAGATTCTGTTGATTGCTGGGTTGGCTGGTAGCTGCCTGGGGGTCCAGGATTAGGGTTCTGGTTGGTGTTGTTCGGGTTAGTTTGGTTTTGGAGCTGGCTCGCTCTTCCACCTCCTCTTCCTCGACCACGCCCTCGACCCCTGCCACCTCCTCCGCCTGGCGTAAGGCCCTGCGCCTGCTGAGCAGCTACCGTTGCAGCCACTGTTAATGGGTCGGGGTTGTGCTTCCTCATGTGTTTCATTAGATACGTCTCCTGTAGAAGGAAAAAGAGTTCAGTATTTTTAAATTTAAGGTTTTACTCGTATCCAAACATCGATATTAGAAACTATTTATTGCATTCTTTCAGCTGGAGATATATTGACTATCCTAGCCCATAATATGATATAAATTGTATAATAAGACGACAGAAAGGTGTGAGTGTGTACCGAGGTGTAGGATCTGTTGCAGAGGCCACAGGAGAACAGCTTGGCATGTTTGACAGTATGTGTGGACAGATGCACCTCCAGGCTGGCAGCATCCGTGTAACCACGGTTACAGTTGTGGCACTTATACGGCTTGTCTTTGTTGTGCTGCCGACGGTGAGACTATAGAGGAAAGAGTCAGTGAGCAACAGACTAAATAAATGTTAAAAATCAGTAAAAATGTGTGTTTGCACAGAGGGTGGGGGTGCCAGGAGGGTTGAAATGATGCCAGCAGGTGATTTTACTCACCTGTAAGTTGGATAACTGAGTGAAAGCTTTTTCACAACCAGGATGGTTGCACTTGTACGGTCGGTCACCAGTGTGAATTCTGAAAAATCAGTTAAATTCGTTGATTAGAGTAATAATTATAAACAAAATGTGCATAAATGCATGTAGTTTTTTCTATGTATGTTTGTTTAAAGCAACACATGGTGCATACAGCAGAAGTACGGCATCATGATCACAGGTTTTTCAGCTCAAATCTTTTTTTTCTCATATTTTAGTCCATCCCACCTCGACTTCCACTCACAGAAGGAAGTATTCATTCAGTTACACCGATCTAAGATATATTAAAATGCTGTTTATAATATATGTGTGTATAATGTGTGCTTTAAAAAAAAAGCAAACACAAAAAACAAACCAGACAAACCTTTTAAGCTTTCTAAATATGACTGAAGGCACAAAGAGGCAAATACTCAGAAAGCTGGAACAATGACATGGACATAATCCTCCACACCTGCTCCCATACATGCACACACAACACACCTGATCACTCAGACCCCAGCCCCGCCCCGGCCCGCCCAGTACCGTGTGTGCTGCTGTAGGTGACTGAGCTGCCTGAATGTTTTCTGGCAGAAGGAGCAGGTGTAGGGCTTGGCCCCGGTGTGGATGCGGATGTGCTGGGACAGGTAGCTGGAGTTGGCAAACGACTTGGAGCAGTGGGGACACTTGTGGGGCTTGGCCTCAGTGTGGTTTCTAACGCGGGAAGCCGGGATCGAAGGGTAGAGGGGAGGGTAGAGAGAGAGAGAGAAACAGAGAGAGAAACAGCGAGAGATTTTTAAGCTACAGCATGACCAAACTTCACGATGAACCGATGACCAAATCATGCGCAAATGCTGAGAGGATCTGCGATCGGCTACAGTGATCACAGAGGATTAGGTTTGACAGTGTGCTCTTTGTGCTGCGTCTGAGTTGTGAAAACACAGAACAAACATACAGCAAGCACAGTCACGCTTTACTCTCTCTCGCTCTCTCTCTCTCTCTCTCGCTCTCTCCACTTGGTGTGTCGAGCAGTGGGTGAAGTGTGAGTGTTTCTGAGTTTCTGGTTCGGCTGCATTCAGAGTGAAATGTAACTGAAAGGCGAGCGGCAAGCCAGCGGAGCACATCGTCCCGTTTGCAGCGCGAGGGCCAAAGCCCTCGTACAACGTCCAGAGCATGGCAATGAGAGAAATGGAAATATGAGGAAGGTGCATAACAAGGTCAAACAAAAACATCTCAGAAACATGACTGCATGACTGGGAGAGTGCTTTGCATCGTTAGTGCAGCTACTGTCTGATTAGTGGATTTAAAACTTCTGAGCTATAAAACATGCAAAGTGCAGGGAAAACTACAAGGATGGTAATGGAAGTACATTCAGGTGCACATATGCTTGTGGGGATTAAATACATGTTTATATGTCAAATATTTTTTAAAATACAGGTGTACTTATTAATTCCTTCTAATTAGCTGCTGAAATGTATTTAGTCTTTGTGCTGGAGACAACTGGAATCACACCCTGTTACTAAAATGTCTCACAGACACACAGAATGAATCAATCTGGTCTCTTTTAACCACAGTCTTTGCTTTTGGTTTCAGAAGCTGCATATAAACATTACAGTCCGTACATGAGCTCTAATAAAAGATAAATGTGAGCTTTGTATCACTGCCGTGCTAAGCGTAGCACTACTGGCTGTTATTAAAATGTGTACCAGGGTTATTTTCATCAATGCTGATCAGAACTGGAACGGATAAACCTCGATGGCTGCAGCAGAAAGACTGAACGCTGGACCAAATACTGGTCAAACCATTTCCCACTGCAGGAAAACCAGATGAAGGTGGGCTTTTTGATCAGTGGGAAGGGGGCATACTGTAAGAAACATGCAGTTTGTAAAATAAATAGCTGCCCTAATGTAACTAAAACCAGTTTTACAGTCTTCATCTTTACTTTCTACCCAGATATGTTGCATATTTAATAAATATTTAATCTAAACTTTAATTTACTGATAAGATTAGTCCATTGCAAAGAGGAACTGCATGACAGATCCACACGTTCTATGAAATGTTATATGCAGTTATATAAAATTGTTTTCTTAACCAACTGCTGCAGCACTGATCCATCACATCTATTTCTTTAAATTTATTGGAGACAAACAAAACTGTAAACTTCTGGAATAAAAAGATTAGATCAGTTATTAGAAAAATACTTTCAGATAAAAAAAACATTCATTTTTAGGTTTAGGGTAACTTTTAAAGTGACGTTTAAACACCTTTGTAAACCCCGCTTCACCATCCCACTCCTCCCACTGCCGCCACTACACAGAAGCACATGCACATGCTTTGCAAAAGAGATTACAAGCATAAGCAAGCGCACACCCAGACACACACAAACGCACGCACGCACAGGACCACGCAAAGCGGCCAGCTCAGTACCGTGTGTGCTGCTGGAGGTGACTGAGCTGCCTGAACGTTTTCTGGCAGTAGGTGCAGGTGTAGGGCTTGGCCCCGCTGTGGATGCGGATGTGCTGGGACAGGTAGCTGGAGTTGGCAAACGACTTGGAGCAGTGGGGACACTTGTGGGGTTTTGCCTCGGTGTGGGACTTGGCGTGGATCTGCATGTCTGACTTGCTGAAGAACGTCACCGCACACATTCGACACCTTGGCAGGTGAGGAATGACAAAGAGGAGAAATGCTTCATGGTAAATACAGAGTTGCACACATAGAGCCTGTAATAGCAGCTAAGACAACATCGTTAAACTACCTGTAGGATTTGGGCCCATCTTTGCTTGTATGATCATCCTCATCGTTTGATAGATCATATGGGTCAGCTGTGTGGTGCTGGAAGACAATAACAAGTTACTGAGGCAAAACTGACATGATAACTTATATGTATGTAAGCCCAGTAAGAGCAAATAAAGTCTTAAAATGCCCCAGTTAAAGAGAAGAAAGACCCTCACCTGTCCACCAGCAGCAAGGTGGGCCAATATTAATGCATCACTTCCTGGTGGGAGGACTCCACTCACTCTGCTCATCAGCTGTTTGCTCTTTCTGCCCCGTTTTGATGGCGTTGGCATGACAACTGCAGGAGGAATAGCAACATCATCCTTCTTGTCAGCTGGAAAATAAAAAAGGAGTGAAAAGTTTCTGTATATAGAACTAAATGTGCTTACATCTGCATGCAACGACACAAAAAACATTCATTTCAGGAGGAAAATAAAAAAACAGATTCAGATTCACCTCTGTAATTAAACCAGTAACACTTCAAAGCAAAAATAAACACCCAGTCTCACATTAAATCTATGAAATAAAGGTGAACTACACCTGTGCATTACCTGTGTTTGAGGGGTGCACTGCAGACACTATCATGGTGGTTGCAGAGGGGTGTCCAGCTACAAACGACTGTGTGGAGGCGGTGGGGACCAGTGTGCCCTGAGGGGTGGTAATCACTAATCCCGCTGAGAGGAAAGAACAGAAACTGTGATGTGACAGTCCAGATGTTGTAAGAACACCTAACAGGTGGCACAGCCACAGATTACCAGTCTGCCAGCGCTCAAAGCCGCAGCAACACTGTGCAAATAATAACCTTTAAAGTGCTAATGCTGCCACAGAATACAAAGAGATACCGAAAAACTGATGAGACACAGATAAGTGGCACCTTCGGATGAATATTTATAGTCTTCCTCTCTAAAGCGCCAATCTTAAAGTGATAAAGCACCAAATTTAAGAGAGAACACAGAAATGGCAACTTGGATGGAGGAAAAAGGACGCTCACCTGCAGTCATGATGCCCGTAGAGGGAACAGGTACAACTGTGACATTCTGGGAGGTGTGCGACTGATGTAGGTGTCCCCCAACCACACTCAATGATGCATTATTGCTGTTTCCACCACCCCCTCCTCCTGCAGCGCCCCCACCTCCTTCCTGTTTGGGGACCACTCGCACTCCAGCCCCTCCATCCACCGAGCTCGGGATTGCAAGCACAGCTGTAGAGTAATGGGGGGAGGGAGTGGAAGACGCAGAAGAGTGAGGGAAGGGGGCCGCGTTGTTCTTCTCTGGACCCAGCTGCTCCTTAGCCTTGTTGAGGAACATGGCGTTTTCGATCTAGAGAGTGGTGAATAGAGGGACGAAAGAAGGAAGGGTGACGTAAAAAAGGGAGAGGGGATGTTGGATGGTGGAGGTAAAATGGTTCATGAGGGTGGCCGAGTGACAGGTGATGAAGGATCAGAGGAAGTAGAAGCGAAGGAAGGTGAAGGAGGCTTGCAAAAATGAGGAAGCAACATGAGGTAAACATGATGTGATGACAATAAACAAGAGAAAAGGTGAAACATGTTGGAGGAAGCAGGTGAGATAAAATCATGCAGTGTGGAAAAAAAACTCAAGATGAAAAGGTCAAGGTCAAAAGATCAACAGCATGCGTCATGTGGGGACGATAGAAGATAGGATGATGAGTAAAATGGTAATTAAGGAAGCAGGAGGAGAGTGAAGGTAAAAGGAGAGAGGCCAAAGAGAAGAGATCAATGAGAGAGAAGAAAATACGAAGGCATGGTGAGATGCAAAAAGTAAATAAAAAAAGAACAAAGAAGAAATGACAAGATGAGAGAGGAGAGGGACAGGAGTGATCAAGTGAACGCACCAAGATATCACACTGGAGAGAAAAAGCTGTGAGCTTAACGTCAGCATCGTATTTGGTTGTGTTAAAAACATGTTACGGTTCAAAGTGATGATCGCTTCAGATCACTACACCATATGTATTTCAAGACAATTCCAACAATAAGGTTGTCTCTACCTGTCCTTGTACAGTGGGGACGGGAGACCAAAAGTATGGTGAGTTGAAATGGGAATCGTCCATTATTTCTGTAATTAAAAAGCAACACACTTAGAAAACACCTGTCCTCCCCCTCCTTGTTGATTTTTGAGCTTTTCTGTCACATGAAGGAAGACCATGCATGGCTGCATCAGAGCCATCTTAGCCTGTTTCCTCTCCTATAGATTCCCTCTTTCACAGGTTAGCGTGTCGACTGTCTTCAGATCAAAGTGACACGTGTTGCTAAAATTTTAGCAAAATGTTTGGTAATTTTTTTAAATAAAAATAAGAGGGAGTAAAAGGAATCAGACAAAGATGTTCATCCCAGGGGGGATGGATATACAAATGTATACAACACAGAGGTGAGAAAACACCAATGATCAGTATTTTCTCATGTTTAATAACAGCCCATGCACCTCTTCCCTGATCTCTTACACAAAATGTGTTGCTATAACACAATCTTACAGCAGTTGCTTCCTCAGCAACATCATTTAGGAGATTGACATATATCCCATATTTATTAACGCTGTAGTGTTGTTTTTTTTTGTGATCATTTCCCACTGAGACCCAGACAACATTTATTTTCTGAAGCACAAGGATGTTTCAGTTTCATTGCTCTGTTGCATGCATTTGCACCTTATTTTACACTTTTGCATTACAGAAAATTAGTTCTGATTAAGTTATGAGTGCATATTACCAATGTAGATGTCATGCATAACTAAACTGCTTACATACCAAAAATTCTTCTTTAATATGAGACATGCAATTACATGTTAGTTAGGCTGAATTTGCAGTTTATAGAATAAATATTCGTTAGGATGTTTCCAACAGTGTGGGAAGCACATGTAAAATTAACCCAGAAACGACACATATTTCATGCAATACAACTTAGGGCATGTTTTGAGAGGTTTTTCATTAACCTCTTTAGTCTTCTGCAGTTGCACAAGTAAAAAGGAAAAGTGAAACACCTCTAAGGCAAATAAATTAATGTCCTCAAGCTGCAGCTATTCAGTGGCTCGGTAACAGATACAAAGGGGAAATATTAATGCACTACAAAGTTAATATTTCAGAGCCATTTTTGATGAGAGGGCACAACCTGGCTCCAAAACTATGGCTCTGCTAGCTTCAGGCTAATGTTAGCAGTGATTGATGGCAGCTGTACTAAACATCAGGCTGGCATAAACCAGGCAACATCTCGCACTGTTCACTGGGAATATGTGTTGCACTGCAACTAACTGGTTGTCAAAAGCTAAAGGTGTTATCTTGCTCACATACGAACATGGCTAACGTTAGCTTTTTAACGCAACAAGACAAGGGGAGCTAGCTAACTTGCCTCCATTAATTTTCTCCTTTTGTTCGCTGGCTTGCTCTAGCTACAAGGAGGCCTGTATATTCATATGCTTAACCAGCTTGCCGCTTAGCAAACATAAACATCCTCGCTCCCTACGCCTCCATTCCTCACTCGCTGCTCATCTCGCTGAGAGAAAATAAAAAAAAGAGAAAAAAAAGTCTCGAATAAAAAAAAAAAAAAGACTGAAAAAAAAACGTCGACGCCGTTGCCACTGTAGGAGACGCAGCTTCATGCAGACTTCCGGCGACTGGGACGACGGTGCTCTCAGACACACTGAAAATAACAGTTAATTAACAACTGAGTCATAACTCCTGTGTTAATTACCGGTGAACTGGACTCCCCGGCAACCCCCCCGGAGCTTCTTCGGGTCGGGACAGTTGGAAAACTTTGTCCAAATCCGCCCCTTAAACCCCTCAGATATGCCTTTTTTTT
>JBAMHV010000018.1:21339570-21351387 GCA_037177535.1 Pseudomugil gertrudae
ATATTATATTATATTATATTATATTATATTATATTATATTATATTATATTATATTATATTATATTATATTATATTGATCTAATCCCCGTCTTCGTCCTGCTGTCCTTCTACATGCCTGTATGGTTGGGTTTTACCAGTATTGCCCTGCTTCCTGTATTTGGTGCATCTGAAGTGAGCTCAGAGCTCTGTTAAGCTGCATCATGGTTTGGTCGTCCATGCACAGCTCTGCAAACAAATGAACGATGATTCAGATCAGAAAATACTGAAGCTGAAACACGTCTACATTCTAGTTTTAATGCAGATGAGCTGGATGGATTACAAACCTGCCACCATGTCTGTCTTTTTACTACCACAGATGGTCCAGATGCAGCTTTTGCATCATTGTGTTAAACAAACTTTTTAACTTTAGCACATATATCTGCATTGTGATGCATCTAAATGTGCCCCTGTCATCTTAAAGTGTCACCATCTGTTAAACCTCAGTGATGAACTGTGTGCTACTCTCCCACAGATCCATTTTGCAACTGTTTTCCTGATATTTCAGATAAAACTTTGTCTCCTTCCCGTGAACGTTCTTGGACAGACTTGACATTTCTAAAATATAAAACCCTTCAGGCTCTGTGTCCTCTCAACCTCCACCCAAACTTAAGGACAAACATCTTATTCTTGTCGTATAAGTGTTTTATCTTGTGTGTATGTAGGAGCTCAGTGTGCAGTAAAATGTAACCGTGTCTGACTGTCGACTTCTCCTCTGGTGGTGTTTGTATCTTTGGTGACAAGCTGAGTGTAAAAGCTGAGCTGCTGAACTGTTAAGCTGCTGTGAACAGATTTTCAGATGTGTGTGTGTGTGTGTGTGTGTGGGTCTGCAGGTGGTCCATGAGGCTTACAGCAGGTTCACCGAGGAGTCTCTGACGCAGTCTGTATGTGATAAACCATCGGAGAGCACAGAGGTCACCATCAAGGTAAGAGCTGCATCCACGCTGATGGAAGCTGACAGCTCGTTTTCCAAACAGCAGCTGGGAAGCTTTCCTCATTTTACTTTATAAAACTGTAATAAATCTTTTAAAGGTATCAGATGAGTCCTTGATAGCTCTTCCTGGCTGCATTTGAATGAGTTTGTCTTCATTGTTGGCTGTGTGGCTGCAGCTTTACTTTTCTTTTCTCACATGCAGCAAACCAGCTTTGTCCAGAAAAACAGAATAAATAAAATCAGCTGGCAGATGAGCACAGTGTTGATAGTGCTGCTGACAGAATAAATACTGCACATGTGGTCATCAGACTAAGTAACTGTCCTTATTGTTTAACGTTTTATAATGTATAATGTAAAATAATGTTAATATGTCTGCAACTTGTTAAAAGAGTTCAAACTGCAGACAGCTTTAATGTTTAATGTTTATTAAGAATTTATTTAGAGTTTATTAATGTTATTAAGAAGCAGATTTAACAAGTAAGTTATGTTTTAGTTAATATCAAAAGTCATACAAACAATAAGCAGGTAACCATACAAACAATAACCCAGGTTTCACGCTTCTGAATATTTTCATGTTTTAACTCATTTCTGCTGATTATTATTAACGAAAATGACTAAATGTGACTAAATAAAGGTTTAAATGTTACCATTTATGAAGTATTATATTATATTAAAATGCAATAAGCAGTTTATATATTTCATTAGGGCTGTTGTTGCATGTAAAACTATTTTAGCACCATGTCTTGAAGTTCAGGAAAAATACATTTAAATATTTAATTCAAATTCTTATCATAAATCTATTAGCTTATCAGAAAAAAAGATCCTTATCAGATTTTCAAGCAAAAAAATCCTTAATAAAACTCTCCACACCTTCCTAAATGTTAGTTTTATTGTCCCAAAACGGTTTCCACATGTACAAATAAAGATCCAATTTATTTCCAATTTATATAAATTTATAAATTATTATTTACAAAATAATCTTTTAGCTCACTGTGTTTTCTAGTAGTTCTTCTAATTTTTTGTTGCTACTTTTAAGCCTAACTGGCTCCAATATGCACGTTTCAGTCTGTAGTTACATGCTGTGGCCACAAGAGGGCAGTGATGAACCCTCGTGGTTTGGAAACTGTATGAAACCTGTTGAGTTCAGATCTAACATCGTTGTTTTACTGATTAATAGCCAGTTATGTGCATGAACAATCCAAATAACGAATTCAGGACCATGATACAATTTAATATATTGTTAAATAGAACTCCGCTGGGATGACACGACATCGTACGTGACGTCGTCGGTACTTTGCCAAATAACTCAGTAATCACACAACAAATCTCAATGTAGAAAATAGCTAAATGTAGCATGCTCTTTGGGCGATCGCCTTTTAAGAAGTTTTTTTCACTCCAGCCGATTAGTGCGGCGTTTGTTCCTTGAACTTTGTATATTAATTCCACCGTGATACGGTCATTGTTAATTACATTTTGTTATTAAAAAAACGTGTAAATTATGCTAATGTCTTTCCATATTGAAGATATTTCTTCTTCTTTTGTTTTTATGAAGTTGACGTCTGTCGAGCACACAAAGATCAGCGTGAGTTGAGATAGTTATCTTCCAGTTTAGAAAAAACAAAGGAATCATAATGTCATATGGCCTAAACAAAGTCAAATAATGAAATTGTACACAAGCTTTACGCAGAAAGCCGTTTCAGGGACAGAAACCGTTTTAAGGAGTGGCTACTTTTAAGCCTAACTGGCTCCAATATGCACGTTTCAGTCTGTAGTTACATGCTGTGGCCACAAGAGGGCAGTGATAAACCCTCGTGGTTAGGAAATTGTATGAAACCTGTTGAGTTCAGATATAACATCGTTGTTTTACTGCTTAGTGGCCAGTTAATAAACTTAGCTTAAGTTTACTGTACATATGCCACCGTATGGTAGCTTTACTTTAGCTGTTATTACTTATTGATTAAAAACGATCGCTCATTTTTGTAAACTACTTTACACATTGTAGTAGCTGTAGTTACCTGCTGTGGCCACAAGAGGGCAATGATGAACCCTCGTGGTTTGGAAATCGTATGAAACCTGTTGAGTTCAGATCTAACATCGTTGTTTTACTGATTTACTGAATGGCCAGTTATGTGCATGAACAATCCAAATAACGAATTCAGGACCATGATACCTTTTATTATATAATTTATTAAATAGAACTCCGCTGGGATGACACGTGACATCGTCGGTACTTTGCCAAATAACTCAGGAATCACACAACAAAACTCAATGTAGAAAATAGCTAAATGTAGCATGCTCTTTGGGCGATCTATAGTGAGCTCGTTCCAACTCTAGCCTTTTAAGAAGGTTTTTCACTCCAGCCGATTAGTGCAGCGTTTGTTCCTTGAACTTTATATATTAATTCCACCGTGATACGGTCATTTTTCATTACATTTTGTGATTAAAAAACGTTTAAATTATGCTAATGGGTTTCCATATTGAAGATGCTCTGATTTCTTCTTCTTTTGTTTTTATGAAGTTGACGTCTGTCGAGCACACAAAGATCAGCGTTAGTCGAGATAGTTATCTTCCAGTTTAGAAAAAACAAAGGAATAATAATCCCATATGGCCTAAACGACTACATTGTTCATTACATTTTGAGATTAAAAAAACGTTTAAATTATGCTAATTAGTTTTCATTTTGAAGCCTTATGACACACGATGATGACTTGCGTTCTGTCTCTCGACCAATGAGATGCTCTGATTTCTTCTTCTTTTGTTTTTATGAAGTTGACATCTGTCGAGCACACAAAGATCAGCGTTAGTTGGCTTTAATTAGGTTTTTATTTCATTGCTCTGTTCTTACACACGTCTCCCATTCTGTGTTTAAGGCAGATTGTAATAATAATCCTAATCCACCATCTTTCCTAAACGCGTTAAGCTCCTGGTTGCTGCTTTTCATCTTGCCAGAGTTATCGATGTGTTGTGTTTCTCACACCTGGCTCGGTTCTGAATTCAGCTTTAAGTTCATCTCAGTGATTTAATCCCTGATTTTGATCCCCTGTGTAAAAATAACACACCTTGGATTTACCTGGCTGAAATCTGCTTTAACTTTGTACGGCAGACTGGGCCTGATGGGAGCTGTGGTGCTTTTAGCATCTTCATCATGTGGGAGAGGAGACCCTGCATCCAGATACAACCCTCTGAACCGGTGTGATGCTTTCTCAGACCTGCTCTGTAATAAAATGGATTTCTAGTAAAAGTTACAGCAGTAATCTATCACTTTATGACAGTGAAAACACAAATCCTGCTTTATAGCACAAGCTACAGCTTAATAAGTGAGCAGGATACCAGGGCCCAATAACTCTGATAAAATATGTAGAAACTAAAATAATTCCAGCTTTAATATGAAGATCTGAAATGTGGATTTGGGGCTGAGTTAGAGTCTGGTGTTGTCGGGGAGCTTTTCTGCTGACGGATATCAATTAAAATCCAATAACAAGGCAGAGAAACGGAGCCTGCGCAGCAGAACCTACCTTCTATATAACACCACTAAAGTGTAATTAAAAAGCAATCAGCCTCACGAACTGAACTCAGATTAAAGTTTAGAGGATGGACCTGTGGTCAGAGTGAAGTGTCAGGGTTCAGAGGGCTCTTTGAGCTGTTTGATTAGAGCTTCTGCAGCAGTCATAACTCTCCAGCTGCAGATTAGAAATGTGTTTGGCTCCAGTGGCCTTTATGGTACAGCAGATAGACAGAGTTAAAGGCTGGATGGGGGGGCGACACGCAGCTCCCAGACCAGCGTTTAAACCTGCAGCGTCTGTAAATGAGCCGAGCGCTGCATCAAACCACCACTGCTTTACTTATTTAGCTTATTTTGACATAAGATGTTTTTTTATTATAATATAACATTTAAAGTGAATTTATCATCAAATTATTACATCTAAATAGATTTTCATGATCTTTAAGTGCTTTTTATTTATTGTTTTTCATCTTTAGCTTAATATGAATGAATAATAACTCCATGACACACAGACAAGCATGTTCAGTCAAACCTCGTCATGTTCAGCATGTTTAAATACCAGTAAATCCAGTTATCCCAGTTATGGACTGGCAACCTGTCCAGGGTGTACCCGCCTCTCGCCCCGTGATGCTGGGATCAGCTCCAGGCTTCACTGTAAACAGAGAATGGTATAAATGATATCATAAATGATATTTTCAGAGTAAAATAAAGTGATAATTGATGAAATGCACTAATAGAAAAACTGGGACATTTCTTACACATTGCCTGGATATTCTCCTCCACACTGAAAGGACCCCCTTCCTCTGTGGGGGGGTCTTTATACCAGCCTGTTTGCAGATTAAACAGCTGTAGCTGCTATTTATTTATTTGTACATGTGGTCCTCGCTGCCTCTTTTCCGCTCCGTCGCCGTGCTTGTTTGCACCAATGTTTTATTCTGAACATGTTAACAAGGAAAACAGCAGCAAAATGCACCTCAGTGGCGCTCAGCTGTTTTTAAATGACTTTAAAATATGCAGCAACGTGTTTGTATCACCAGAAATGACCTGCTTTGCTGCCACCATGCCTCCACGGGCCATACGGGTCTCTGCTTGTTAAAAAGAAACAAAAACTTTATTAAATAAAGCAAATGATACAACACAAGCAGCAGCACATGTTACGTGGATGTAATAAGGAACATTTCTGCTGATTCACGTTGGGTTTGATGAAGTTTTGCTCAACATATTTTCACTCTGATCCACTTTCTGAATCCTTGTTGTGTCCATGTAAACATGTTAAACCATTTCAGATGTGCTGAGTAGCTTAAATAATGTAGTAAATCATCAGATAGACCTGAAAATAATCATCTGTTTAACTTAAACTGAATGAAACTTGAATTATTTATGTATTTATTCTAAAACAATCATTTTTATTACCCACTTCTAAATACTCTGTGCTGATTGGTCAGCTTCTCGTTCTCCATCTGCATCACTGAAGTTTGTTCCTGTAAATCAGTGCAGGATGAGTTGTTGATTTGATTTGAATTTCATTAGAAAAATACTAAAAATACAATAAAAAAAAAATACCTGCAGAACTTTCCATCTCACTCAGCAGGGTGAAAGGTCACATATAGGTCATATAAGTCACTGGATAAATATTTAGATACAGATGCTTTATTCTTCTTCTTGCTGCCTTGCTTCTTGGTTATGTTAGTTTATATCTTTATGAGTATTAAAACATAATGTGTAGAGCTTCCTCATTAACCTGCATTTGGTTTAAACAACGTGTCTGTTTTCATGTTTTATTCTTATAAAGTTGTGATGCTGTAACGTGAAGCTGCAGCTGGATGCTAAATCTATAAATATGAACCCAGGAACATGTATGTGAATTATTTATATCACTGACCTCATTTCCCCCTTTTCTGTCCCTCCTCTTCCCTCCTTTCTCGTCCAATCTGCTTCCTCATATCTCTTCTCATGCATGCTCTTCCTTACTTCCTGCCTCTTCTCCACTCCCCCCCTGTTGCTTCCGGTTTTCCCTGCAGGGGCTGGAAGTGTCCAAACCAGGCCGCTACCAGACCCTCGCCTCAGACAACTTCTTAGAAATGAGCGACTCTGGAGTAGAGTTCACCAGCTCCGGCCTCCCATTAGACAGCGACACCGATGCTGCGATGACCTACGCCTCCCACAAGCCCCTCTTGAACGCCGCCTCGCCTCCTGCTGTGAATGAAGAAGCCCACTCCGAGAGCCCGGAAGCTACCGCGGTCCCCGACGGCGACCTCAGCGCCATTCAGACCCCTGACTCAGTCATGAGCGCCAGCCCTGCTTCCAATGCTCGCTCCTTTGCAGCTGCTACCCCTGATGGCAGCCTGCATGGGGCTGCATCCCCGGGAACGGCCTCTAGGGGCACCCCCGAGTCTGATGCAACCAAGATGGAGGGAGTGGCTGAGAGTGAAGGTGTGCAGAAGGAAGGATGAGTGGGGAGGAAACACCACAGTGTGTTTACTTCTTTTCTATTTTTTTATTTAGTCTTCCTCTAACATCATCTAAACACTGGCACGTCTTTCATTTCTAACTAAACCACAGGAACATACTGATGTCTGGGTGCACACGCTGCCTCAAAGGAAAGGCGGCCGCACAAAATGCACAATGGCGTTTAAGTCAGCACAGAAAGAGCAACTTCAGGCTCCATTAGAAGAACAAAGCGAATGCATGCATTTCAATTAAACATGAAAGAATCTGTGTGCAGACATTAGAGTAGACTGCATGCATCAGGGGAAAATAGATAGAAAACAGCATTTAAATCCAACCGAAATGACTGAAACTTCTGTCAAAATGTGAAAAAAGAAGGAAATTATGAAGGTTTAAGGGTGACAGGCGCATCGGGATGCTGCGAGGGAATCAGACACTGTCTCCGAACAACATCCAGCCTCTGAGCTGCATCTCTGACAGCACTTTTATCTGCTCTCTGCATCAGGCGAACACAGCCATGATTGCATTTCAACCCGCCCCCGGGAGCTCTGTTAATAACAACACACGCATGTCGGCTTGCATCTCCCCTTCACACATAAAATTGCTTGTATCAGCACTCACTCATTGTATTTGCAGAAAAGCTCCTCGCTGTGTTATTTTATCCAAAATATGCAAACAAGTGGATTGCAAAGCCTTTTCCCTCCCTGTTGTCCTTTCTCCCGTGTTAGATGTCAAACTCACTCCATTTGAAGGCTTCATCTAAAGAAATGTGCAAAACGTTCACCTCATTTCACTCGTAAGAATGATGAATGTCATAAAAAGCTCCGCAGGAATAATGTCAGCCTGTAGAAAGTGATTTCTCCCTCTGGTGGAGCTGCCATTCACCCAGTCAGAGGGAAATAAAACACTCTGAATACTGTGCAGTACTTTTTGGATCAGCCTTCGGGGGCATAATTGGATTCTTGGACTCTACAGATGGACCAATTCACGGACACCGCGGAGTGATGTGCGGTGATAAAAGAGATGGAGAAGTGCACTATTCAAGGAGCAGATAAATGACTCGCAGGATTCAAAGCCTCTTATTTTCATCGCAGCCCAGTCCGTCTCATGCAGCTCTGATTACTGCGGCCCAGTTGTTTCCAAGATGAAGTGGCTGAAATGATCGCTCTGTAATAATGATGAAGCCTTCAGATGCTACAAAAAGAAGTGTTCATCAGAGATATGTGTGTGAATCACAGAGATTTATGCAAACTAAGAGCACGGACAGCCAACCAGGGGAAAAGAGAACGTTCTGGAGGGTTAAGATGTTTATTTAGAGCTGAAATGAATAGTTTAAACCTAAAAACTCTGATTTTCAGACCATGTTTTGTGATTGTGACAACAATGCTGTCACATCACTGACTCAGTGTCTATTTAGCTCAAAATGTTACAAAAAAAAACCCAAATTAGAGGCTTTGGTGTTAAAGCAGGGCTTATTGGTTAGTTTTATAGCTTCTAATTATGCAAACAGGCAAACGCTTCGTCTTCATCAGAGTCAAAATGAACAAACTACTCAAGCAAAGAAACATTAACGGGTAAAACACATGGGTTCACAAACGTTTGTCCATGTTTTATAAAAGGGAAAATGTCACAAGGTGGGAAAAAAGCTGAAGAAAATGAGTAAAGACTCGTCTGAAACATCCAGAAACCTGCTTTAGATACTGTCTGATGCCATTTTTCATGCTGTTTCACAGATCTGTGACAAAAATATCCACATTCACATCTTCTTCATGTCCTTTGTAACCACAAAACCTTTATTAAAAAGTAAGTTAGAAGGTAAATTATCAGCTGAATACTTTGCCTGAGATGATTCACATGTTTGAACACTCGATGTGCTGATGATGACTTACAGCTTCAGCTGTATCAGAGGGAACAAGATGTAATCGTACAATTTCTGAGCCTTCATTAACAAACTGATACAGTTTGTGCTGTGCAGAAGGGTTTTTATATGAGTGTAATAAGATATAAAACGAGATATTTCCTCTGAAATAGTAATTCATAAACAGATACGGTGTATAAATACATGCTAATACATGCAGCGCGCTCATCCTCCTGCTGCTTCGTGTCTTCAGGGTCATTTCCCTCAGAGAGGAAGCATCTCAGACGGTTCCATCATTTAACCCGATTTTATGTGAAGCTGCTTCACAAGCAGCCGAATCTGATGTCAAACTATCTGACAGCTAACGGGGGGCTCGCCCCACTAAGAGGGTCTGCACCGCTGACATGCAGACACATGTGCACATCTGCTGGTGGATAAGCATGTGAGAGCAGAATACACACCTGTGCAAACACAGCAGGACTGTGTGAAGAAGGAGAGAACTATCTGATTATGCAGAGGATGGTTTTATTTCATACTGGGGAGAAAATTAGGTTCACTTTATACTTTCATGGCTTCAAAACCTGCTTTATGCCGACTTTTACTGCTTTCTGTGTTCAATTAGACTCCGATGAAGACGTCCCAGTGCTTAAATTAGTCTGTTTGCGTAGTTAAAGGCTGTGAGGCTGATAATTGAGTCCTTTTTATTCTTTGGAAATTTGCTTTCTTGCAGCTGAGAGGCATTTAATTCAGCTTCATGCTGCTGGAAGAAGTGCACAGAGCTGTTTTGCTCTTTTAAAAAGAAATCATTGTGAGCGTAAAAACGAGCCTGGAGGCATGACAGAATATGGTGGCGGCTCTTTGCAGCCTTAATATTCTGAGGATTTCCTCCTCACTGATGGACAAAGTCTGCATGTTGCAGCCAGTGAGAATGAAGGGGAAACAAGGGGAGAAATCTGAAACACTTGCTTCCCCTTCCTTCCTGTTTCATCACAGGAAACTGATTTGCACCTATGATTCATGCATTTCACACTCTGCCAAGTGAAACCTCTCCAGACGCCATGATCAGAGTCAGAGATGCAGCCTAACGGCATCACCTGCCAGTCATACGAAGGCTCCAGCATCCCATCCATTAATATCTCAGTGTGATGCTGCCGGGTGTGTGTGTGTGTGTGTGTGTGGCTGCCTCACGCTGTCCACCTGGAGGATTTACGCTCATCACGGTCACTAACAGAGACTCATGTTTTCTATCTGAGAGAGGAGAAGCACAAACTTTAACCTGTGGCTGCTTGTAAACTGAAGGGATTCACATTTTTACTGCAAAGGATGAAAAACAGAAATTTCTATAAATACAAAATAATGATGTGTAGAAATGATGAGCTCCCCTTTTATTCAGGAAAAAATGAAACAATGATGCATAAACTTCTATAAATATACAAATAAGATTGAATTATTTAACTTTATGTAATTTTTTCTTATTAGCTGTGCAGGGATTATTAACCTGAAAGTGAAAAGCTGTAGTTTGTACATATGAAGCGGGTTAAAACAGTCAGCAGGGTGGATTTTAATCTGAAGCAATATTAACACCCAAAGCACTGAGACATCCCATCCAAACACAAAAACACCCGTCTCTCTGCTGTAAATATAAACTTATATATCTGCATGAGGAAATGCGTATATGTAAGGCTTTTTTTTATACGCTGCATTTATCCACAGTAGGTAGAAAAGTTTTCCTCCAGCTGGGAAAACTCTCATCCCACTGATGTCATGTTTACATGTTTGGATCTCAGTGATGCCGTGTGAAATCCTTTCATCACCCCGGTGGAGCTGCGGGGAGCGCTGACGCATCGTGTTGCTCATTTAACCAGGTACGCTCAGATCCGGCCTCCCAGGCCAAGCCCAGAAAGTTGGATCTGCAGCAGAAATCCAACTAAACCCAAAAGATTGGAGGATACTTGCAAACTGGCAGACTTCTGCAAATCCAACTTTCTTCTTTGAAGTGAAGATGAAACGCTGGATTGTGAAGAGAGGCGATAAACTCTGCGAGGTGAAGGAGCTTCCTTTTGGTTGCTGCTGGAATAATAACTGTGCAGGTTCGCTGTCATGATGTTTTCTGTTTCATTACACAGAGAGAGGAGTGCTGATCCTGGTGATGAAGATGAGCTTTTAATGAAAATGTTCCTTCACTTGTGCAGGATTCGCTCTGTAAGTCCAGGAAACATAATGAAACCCATGAATTGATGTCAGACCTGCAGCACTTTGCTAATTCCTCTGATAGTAACAGGAAATCTGCTTTAACAAAAACTATCTGATGTGTCAGGTGCGAGTTTGAATCCTGAGATTGATTAGTTTGAATGAATCAGGGCTTTAATCGTTGATTGATGGCAGATAACTGGAACTAGAATTGGAAAACACTTATCTGCATGACAGTAAGCGCGCCATGTACTGGTGCTGTTTCATAATGAACACCTTTTTCTGAGTGATGACACATAAAGTGGTTCTGGTTCTGCAGCGCTCTGGGCTCTGGGCTCCGGGCTCTGGGCTCCGGGCTCCGGGCTCCGGGCTCCGGGCTCCGAGCTCCGGGCTCCGGGCTCCGGGCTCCGGGCTCCGGGCTCCGGGCTCCGGGCTCCGGGCTCCGGGCTCCGGGCTCCGGGCTTCGAGCTCCGGGCTCCGGGCTCCGGGCTGTTCTGCTGAATTATTCAGATGCATTGAGTTTATTTAGCCTGAAACTTGTTTTGTGGTCTCACATTTGTCCCCACCGTGACTCTCCCAGCACCGGAGAATGTTTTTATACAAGAAAAAAAAAGTTAGATTATTTTATTATATCATCTCTTTAAATAAATGTAATCCTATTATAAACATGTGGATTAAAACACAATGAACGAACATTTAAATCTAAAGACATTTTGTAGCATTACATTTAGCACCAAAAGCTTCGTCTCTCTTCCTGCTGATACTATAGCTGACATCTACTGTCCCATGCACATCTACTGTCCCATGCACATCTACTGTCCCATGCACATCTTCTGTCCCATGCACATC
>JBAMHV010000018.1:21351416-21376336 GCA_037177535.1 Pseudomugil gertrudae
CTGTCCCATGCACATCTACTGTCCCATGCACATCTACTGTCCCATGCACATCTTCTGTCCCATGCACATCTACTGTCTCATGCACATCTACTGTCCCATGCACATCTACTGTCTCATGCACATCTACTGTCCCATGCACATCTACTGTCCCATGCACATCTACTGTCCCATGCACATCTACTGTCCCATGCACATCTTCTGTCCCATGCACATCTACTGTCTCATGCACATCTACTGTCTCATGCATACCTGAGAGTTTAGCCTACACCTGTCCCATGCTGAGAGTTAGCGTAGCTGCAGCATGTTGACCTGTAGATTGTAAATAATGAACTTTTCTATTTGGTGAGCCTCGTGATGCCTTCCTGATCTGTGGTTTCCCATAATGCTCATGAAGGTGAATTTCTGCTTTTAGGTCTAATTTAGTGGAAATAAAAACGTCTGCAGAGGAATTTGTTTCTTGCTGTTTGTTGTGCAAAGGGAAGTAAATGATGAAACTATAGAGAGACACAAGACCTCCTGTTGGCCTTATTTTTCTGTTCCACGTCGTCCTACTGAGAGTTTTATTATGCAAACAGCATTCCCAACGTCTTTCTCAGTGAGGGGTAATGCTGCATTCACTGTACCTCTGAAATCCAATCACGTGTTTGACCTTGAGTTTGAGAAAAAGAAAAAAGTGTGTTGTATACATTTGGACGCCTTGCTGGAGTAACACATTTAACTTTCTGGGGCTTTAAAAGAACATAATTCTTCCTAACTAGAGATTGGAAACTTAGTTTGGCCCAGGTTACATCAACGTTAATTGAATCATTCTGTATCATTTCAAGGTAAAATATGTGTTTCATGATGTTTTGTAGAAATTCTACATGTTAACTTCAGTAAAAAGTCTCAGATTTTGTGTTTCTAAACCTTCAGAGGTTGCAGCCACCCACCTCTGAGACACGAGCACGCTGTAATCTGCTCAGTAAACCTTTAGTTTAATCTCTGCTGTACGGATCTGGGATGTGTTTGGAGTTTGACACGTCTCTTCTATTCTCCATCAGCCTAAAATGTGCAGCAGCTTTAATTCCCATCCATGATGCAGATGTCAGAACGGATTCTGCTTGCATTGTCCGGCTTTATTTCGCTTTACATGGATTCAGTTCTGCACTGACATGTTGGGAACAATAATATGTGGACGAGCAGGGCTTCGGGGTGTCTGTTCTGGTTTTAATGGGATTTTGGGAAACAACAGAGTCAGGCTGGCTCCTGAGGCTAAATTAGATCCTCTTGTTTCTTTTATCCCATCACAGAGTCGGGGGAAGTATTGCTACTGCCAATATTACTGTAGCTGCGGCTTTTTGCTTTTATGAAAAGTCATTTTAACCTGTGTGGACTAAACTAAAGGACGATGTTAGTCTGAAAATGCCTGGAGGTGATGAGATATCTTGATGTAAACATAAAGTCTGGTTTGTTGCCCATATGATGTGGAAAACAAGCTTTATATAACAAGACGGGTTTTAGGTCTGAATCCATACAAAATGTTTTTCAGCTTATATTTGCATGCTTTAAAACGCAACAATGCGATTATAATCCCAATTAAAATAACAAACATGCAGCTCTGTGTTGAGTTTTGAGTGTTTTTTTGGAAATGTTCAAATATAGTATAACTATTATAGGCTCAGGTTATTGTTAGTGAAAAGAAAAGAATAAAGATTTAATTTAATTTAATTTAATTTAATTTAATTTCGGTGTTTGCTTCTCTCCATTAAAATATATCTCTAATAATTTCAACTTTGGTATTACATTTTATTTAGTTTTGTTTATTTTTATTAATTTTTATTAGTATGGTTTTATTTTGGTATTTGCTTTACTCTATAGTAATATTGCTTCTTATAATACCACTTTTCTAATTTAAATTATTTTAATTTTATTTTACTTTAAGTAAATTACTATTTTATTTTATTTTATTTTGCATGGTTGTTAGCTTTCCCTATAAAAAAATTAGACTAAGATGCTGATTGATGTTTTATACGCCGTCTTTATTGGCTTTAACAATGCTTCAGTATTCCCTTCCATGTACGAGTCTTGTTTGCTTGGAAAATAACTCAGTGATTATTTATATACAGCAGTCTATAAGACCTTTTGGCATCTTTTTGTAAAGCTTCTCTTTTTATCTGTAATGAATGAATAAGTCTAATTAAATGAATTTTCAGCAGAGTGTGAATTAAGAGATTTATTTTGTCACTGCTGTTTTGGGAACTGTTTCATCCAAACTCAAACATTTCATTTTCAGCTTCAATAAAGGATTAACAAGCTTTTCTCAAACATGCCAAGAAATCCTCGTTCAAACAAACAGTGTTATAAAAGCAGCACACACACACACACACACACACACAGCCCCTCTGACCCAGAATTTCAGCTACATGATTTATCTGAATAAACCCAATTAAGCATTGTTGTTCTGCACTTGCACCAAGGCAGAGGGACTTCAATGCTTTCTGCAAACGCTTCAATGCTTTCACTTAAGTTTTTGACACCAGTTCTCTGCAATGTTTTACAGAGTCTTACCAGAAGAGGCACATTTATTTAGCTTCTGTGGATGTCCTGTCTATTTAACATTAACACTGAAGCAATTCAGGGTCACGCATTAAGCATGGTTGCTGCAGGAGACTAAAAAAAACATACATCCATTATTACACTGATCCAAAATATACAAAGAGGCTGAGGCTTTGCCAGTTTTTGCTTAATGAATGCAAAAAGAAATCCTAGTTTAGATCAGTTTGATGTGGTTTGGCAGCCAGTTACATGCAGAGGATTTATTCTCATTGCATCTTTTGTTTTTGGATCAGATGGCTCCTGTCTTATTACCCAGTGTAATCTAGTACTTCTACTGAAGTACAAAAGTACATGTGGGTGCTAATATTAGAAAACGTGACTTCAATTTATTCTCCATAAATACTCAACATATCAGTGCATCTCTGTTTATACTGGAAAGATACGTCTGATATACTGTATATATACAGTATATACACACGTCTGATTCACCAAAGGTGAACAAGCATAAACAAATAAAGACATTAAAAAAGAACAACAATGTATTTTAACACAACTTTGAAGCATCCACACATAAGGAAAAATGGCTGCTAATGAATAAACCTAAAGAATAGCTCAGTGACTGTGTCATCATACAGAACCTACAGGGGAAATATGTGCTCACAGAAAAGTGATCGTTCTAAGGCAAACCCCTCTACCTAAAGGTCCGAGGCAGGCCGGGATGACCCCGAGACCAGGGAAAATGGTAGTCAGCCCTGAACAAGGACCCCAGCCACTCCACCCTGAAGCCAACCCAGCATCTGCCCAGGAGGCGGCAGAGGGAGGTCCTAGCCAGAGCCCCCCCAGGGGGAATGGGCCACAGCGGGCCCAGATCTGCAATCGCCAGCCGTCCAGGGCGGGCACAGCACCGGCTCAGGGCCCCAAGAGCCCGGCCACCCTGCAGAGGAACCTAATTTCTGTCTCTTGCAATCTCATTTTAGTCCTGACCCACAGCTTGTGACCACAGGTAAGAACTGTTAAACAGGAAAACCTTCTGGTTTTCGGCTCCTTCTTCATCATGACCGACCAGCACAGAGTTTGCATCACTGCAGATGCTGCACACCTGTCGATCTCATGCTCCATCCTGCCCTCACTCATAAACAAGACCCAGAGACAGGGCTTCATTCCCGACCCGTAGAGGAGATTCCACTCTGTTCCAGATGGTTTTATATGCAGTCTAAATGAACATTTTACTGTTTCAGTGATAAAACGATGACCTCCCACACTTTGCATTTAACATTAACATTATGTATTCAAACTTAATTATGCTGCCATCTATCCTGAGGTCCAGAAAAATGTCTCCACAGGACCATAAAACACTGATCTTGTTATTTGTAAGGAAGCAAAGCAACCTTCAGGCCACTTCAGAAGAAACTCAGAGCCTGAAAGCTCTTCAACAGCTCCACATGACTGCAACAGCCTCTCTTCCTTTGCTGTGATAACCTCATCAGCTTATACTGCGCTAGTGAAGTGTCTTTATTGGGGGGCACAGAGGCAAGGTTGTAAAGCGAGTAAACAATAAAACAAAACTAACAAACAATAAATAAATATATAAAATGCTTACAGACCACCTCCAGAACCACGTCTCTCAGCCTTCAGCAAGCCAAGGTTTCATCTGCCACAGGAAGGAGGGGCTTTATAGGTGGGCACACTTTTTAGATTTATGAACATTTTCATACAAAACTTTGTGTAAGGATTTATGTCACACTATGATCTAAATCAGTATGATGAATGGATGAATGGAGGGAAAATATGTTATATTTTAGCCAGAAAAGCAGAGATTCAGTTATACACTGGGACTGTCTCCAGCTGGAAACCAGTTCACTCACAGGCTCGGTGTCTCTTTAAGCCTCCTGTACACAGAAAGGAAAACCCACTCCGATTGCTGATGTGGCAATCAGGAAGCTGCACGTTGCGGCTGATCCTTTCTGGTTCCCCGTAACTAGCGATCAGTTCAGTTACCTGCTCATACAGATCCACAAGGAAGCATTCACCAATATTATTTGTATAAATGTATAAGAAATGTATACCTCCCTATAACCTCCCTAAGCACAAAAGAGTTCCTCCACCACAGAAACCACAAGAAGCAAGGCACCACCTGGTGCTTGTTTTTCAGCTCAAAGGTTAAACACATACCTGAAAATATACTGATAGTTATCTGAGGTTTGAGTTGAACTCTAAGGAGGCAGGTGGCTCTAAAAGGGGTTTAGATGCACTACATGCTGCACAAGAAGTTGCTTTTCCCAAAGACCCAACTGCTGATGAAAGGTCCCAGTATGTCCCTTCTCTGTGCTTCTGAGGGAGAAGATACAGCATTACTACACCACCCTGCAGTTTGATGGCTTTCACATGAAAGAGCTTCGTCATGTGTGATGTGCATAAGTTTTACCACTCTAAAAGTGTACAAATCTGCTGAAGTGACCATTTCTGGGTTCCCAAACTCACATATCTGAATGACATTTCCACTGAGCTAAACAAGCGCAGCTGTTAGATGTAAGATCACAGGAAACATAATGGTCCCTGCTCCATGTCTTCATGCATTTAAACAGGAAAGAGATGACCTAGTTTAAACACACTGGGTTTAAATTAAGTTAAAATGTGAAAAAAACCCAAAAACAAACGTACATTTTACTGGTTCTTTATTTATGCTTTACACAGATTATAAGTGTGCTTTTCTAACATCTTACTGGTGGATAACTTTATTCTGTAAACAAGTAAAACCAGTCTGACTCCTAACTTTTAGCTTCAGTCTCTCTCGAACAGGGCGGAGCCGATAAAAGGCGCCCTACCTCTCATCCAATCACAACAAAGCAGGACGTGACGCCACTTCTCGCGCACGGAAGTCTCTGGACTGGCGCGCCAAATTTCAAAGGACTTCCTCCTGGAAGGAAAGAAGGTGAAAAGCTGCAGCGAAGCCTGGCAAGTTACCGGGATAAAATACGAAGTAAAAAATAACTTCAGCCGTGATTTGCTGAGCAGACATGGAGGTTGAGTTGTGGAAGTCGCTGTTGGGCGTCGCGTTGGAGTGAAAAGTGTGTTTTATTGTGTAAGTGGCAGCTCTGACTTTCATTCCGTCCAACAAGGAACTAACGTCAGCTAGCTGAATCCTGTTTGAGAGCGACGAGACCAGGACGAGACACTCACCGCTGTCATAATATGGTTTTAACTGCACTTAATATGAGTTTAAAATGATCATATGTTAGGTTTTTCTCCTTTTAAACAAAAAACTGTTGATAATTTGGTGGTTATTATTTGTTGCTTTGTGTCGGTCTTATGATGCAGCCATGTTGCAGCCACTTAAATCTCAGAAAATGTACATTTCCTGCTCATGCTTAGGGTTGCTTTTCATAATATCTTTATTAATCCAAACTGTATAAAGTAACTGTTTTATGCACAACATTTAGAATAAATATTCTATATGCTATTATTTAATCTAAATGGTAAATAAAATGCTTTTTAGTATGTGAATAATGAACGAAAATACCTTTTTATAATATATTTTCTTATATTTTCTTGCAGATTTGACAGATGTTGCACCCTGTCAGACTTCCACCTAAACTCTGGCTGGATGCCTATGATTTTAATTTCCTCAAACGCCCATGCACGCACTCATATTTTTAATCCTTTTAATAATAAATGTTAGATTTCAAGCTAAATGTAACAGCTGCCACTTTTTAAGCAAGTATACTTTATTTTTTTAACTGTTTAGTGCTTTTGCATTAGCAGCACAGTAGGACACCTGCCGCCTACATCACAGCAGCTTTTTAAGGCTCAAGCACACAAATCTGCAGCCTTATAGTCTCCACTCCATGGGGGATTTAGTCCTGTTTGAGCTGGGGTTCATTTCTACACTTCAGCATCTTATACAGGGCTTTAAATCCCCATTATTCATTAATATATGCGCAGCAAACACCATCCCTCCATTCTAATGCAAACACCTGTTGCTGAAAGCTGCTGCACCTGCCTGTGACCTTCACACATTGGGCTTTCAGCCTTCTGTTTTATGTTGCGGATTGATTTTATGTCAGCTATCAGCACTCAGCATCAGTGTTCAAACGATCCCAGTTTAGCTTCTCTCCATTAGCACAGAGTTTCATCTGCAATGGATCGGAGCCTGCTGTAACTCGGAGGCTGAGACAGATTAGGGGTGGCCGCTGGGTGGGTGTAGCAGTGGCAGACGTTCAATCTCCAGCCATGCTGTCCGGGGCGCAGCCGTGCTTCCAGTTGCTTCGGATCGGCTTGTCCACCGGCGTCTCTGCACGTGACCTGTACACATTCAGGCCGGCACTGAGCCACTCGGTGTTCCGCCTCGGGCGGGCGGCGGAGCTGTGCGACGTCACCTTGGACTCGAGTTCGGTGTCGCGGATCCACGCCGAGCTGCACGCGGAGAGGGAGTCGAGTGAAGGTGATGCAGAGCAACAGGAAGAGGGCTGGAGGGTCCACATTAAGGACAGGAGCAGTCATGGTGAGAAGAAGGCTGAAACACACAGTCATCACGAGACTTAATCACACCTCTCAACAGTCATGCAAGAGAAGAGTACAAAGACACACCAGCTTAGAAGAAATATCTACACATTGATGAGGAAAGACCACCTCACACACACACTTCACACACTTTTATGTCCATGGAGGCATAAATCACATTAGTACCCACTTTTACATAAAAGAAAAGAACATGCTGGTCTGCTAATTACACACAATTCAAAGATGATTACACAAACATGCAGTGTGTTGAGCCACCCGTCCTTTCTTTATGCTCTGCCTGGAAACAAATGCAGCAATTTATGCACAAAATAAGACTTAATGCAATTCTGACACACGCTGCAGTGTTTAACAGCTTTAACCCGGTTAGAAAAATGTCCTTTTATTGCTTTTCTCTTTGCTTTTCTTTCTTTTGCTACATTTTCCAGCCAGATAAAACCTGATACTACCATACTTGGTGTAGTGTGAGGAGAACTTATCAGACAAATGGATTAAAGCATTATTTATATGTCAGAAATAAACAATAAGAGTCATAAACAGCAGCCTGAAGTTAACCCTCTAACTCCCTTCCTCACAAGCTGAAGATTTAAACATTTCCTGATTAAAAACAGTCCAGATGCTGCATAAACGTCGACATTATTCTTTGCCGAAAAGCATCCAGAAACACATCAATGCTCTGAGAGCAAGTTTAGTAAACTGGAAGAGCTGATGCTGAACACCAGACCATTACTGGGAGTGTCGCTATGAAGTGGTGGCTCAGAGGAAGTGACGAGCGGTCAGCTTCATTTTTAAAAAGTTAAAGTTAAAACCATTTGTTAATTCCAGAAACACGTCTGCTTATTTTACATATGATGATATAAGCACAGACAGTTTATGGGATTATGTTTGGGTATGGCACAGGATCAGGTTAGATGTGTCTCACACAGGATTCACAACAGGATTAATCTAGTTTTATGCACTTGATGGTAAAAAGATGCTTCATCATCATCATGAGGTAATAAAATGACAGAAAGAAGACGATCTAACTGCTTTAAGTGATGATGTGGGTTCTGGGGAGGATTCGTGCCTCCATCAGACCTCCTGTTGCTGCTTTGCAGTCCATTTCTACCGTTATGCATCTTTCCTCCTGCTGTGCTGTTCCTCCATCATCATCATCATCCTCTCTGACGAGGCTTCAGCCTACGTAGATGGATCAGCTGTTTCCAGATGCATCAGGCTTTGTGTCTTCCCTGGATTTGTTCTTCCTCTTTCAGGACTTTACTTTCACACCTCGTTACTCCGCTGTGGATGCTTCTGCTTTTGCCAAATTCTCAGGCTGCAGTTAGATATGCCAACAATCTGAAACATAAACAAATAAGAACAGTTTCTCTCTGATAATCTGTGTTTGGCAGTTTTCCTAAATACAACTAAATAAAGGTGAGGCTTTGTCTGAGTTTTGCCTTTTCATCTTTGAATAGTTCATATATTAATGCCGAGTCGAGTTTAATAAATTGGGCTGCAGATAAATTAAAAAAGGTCTTCTGATCTTCAGAAATCATGGGAAAATATTTCATAACATTGCTTTGAAAGAGTGTTGCACATGAGGAGAAATATAAGGAAATAAGGTGTCGATCAAGATGTTTAAACACAATTACATGCTTTCATTTTAAGGGACACAAACAAACAAACCACTGAAGCCACAGACTCAGTATCACCTGCATTAGGACCAAAACGTATCTCTGGAGCGTCTGGATTTCACCCACAGGCTCAATATTTCTCTGAATTTCCCTGAAGCGTGTAATCCTCTGAGATTGATTCCTCTAAGTGAATTCTGTGAATGTATTAGTTTTGGGCTGCAGTCTATAAAGCAGCCTTAAAAAAAACACTCACCATCAATGCACAAATCCACTTGTGCTCAAGGTCTAATTTCTCATCTGCAGCTCAGGAGTGTCCAAAGTCCTCCAGCTTCTGCAGGTTTTCAGTGCATCTCCATCCATTTGTCATACCGCTTCATCTCATTCAGGGTAGCTGGAGTCTATCCCAGCAATCACTGGGAGAAAAGCAGAGTGCACCCTGGACAGCTCTCCAGTTCATCAGTAGTTTCTCTCATTTAACATTTTCTGTAACTGTCTATTCAAAGTGACGTCATCATAACACTTTACAGTTTGGACCGCTTGGCTTCAGACTGGAGTCACGATTGTGGTCCTCGGGGACCGGAGCTGGGTCATATGTGCACATGGATCAATACCCCAGTTCTATTCTATTCTATTCTATTCTATTCTATTCTATTCTGCAGTCATTTAGCAGATGCTTTTATCCAAAGGGACGTACATCAGAGAATAAAACACAAGCATGAAATCAAACAGGGACAGCATAGATAAGACTCAGACTACTGCCAGTCTGGTAGGGCACGGGTGATGTCCCGTTAAGTGTCCTGAAGTGCTAGAGGCATTTTTTATATAGATATTTCCCAGTTGTTTCCCAGTATAATCAGTGCTGAGTTGTGGCAAAGAGCTGGATAGATCTAAATCAAATAGAAGAGTTAAGCTGAGTCTTTAGCTTGTTCTTAAAAGTAGATGCAGACTCTGCAGACCGGACAGAGTTTGGTAGTTCGTTCCACCACTGAGGAACAACAGAGGAGAATGTGGCTACTGGTTAAGCTCCACGTAATGGTGGGAGCGCAGTTGAGGGAGAAAAAGGATAATTCTTTTCCCCCTAAATCTGCCCGCGAGCAAGAGAAATAATGATCCCTGTTTTAATAAGTATTTCCCTTTTCTTTATTACCACGATATCTGTGATCACAATTATTCCCCCGTTATTAAACTGTCACACGTGCATATCTCTCTGGCTCTGTCAGATGGTTCCCAGTGATATCCCAGAAATAAATGTTTAAGCAGCGCCTTTCCAAACTGAACGCTTAGGAGCCGACACAAAGGAGGAATTACTAAAACAAAACCATAAATCAGGAAGTTAAGGATAAAAACACACTGCTATTTTCCCCGTTTTGTTTTATACGTGTGCTTTTGTGTTTAACTGCAAAACAAAGAAATGAACGTGTCATCCTGGGTTTTAGAAAATCATTGTGATGTTTCTCGTTTAGTCTCGCTTGGTAAACCGCTTGTCTTTTAAAGAAATGGAATAAGTTTGAGCGCTCCTGCGGGTGCGTTTAGATGCTGGAGCCGTCCCACTGGTGCCTGTGACAGCAGAGATCTCATACTGGTGCTGCACATGAAGGATGTGCCCGGGGGGTGAAGGTTCAGACTTACTGACTGACTGACACAATCAGTCACAGCCTTACCGCCTAATTTCACAGCCTGTTTCACACACTTTCCATTAGTCGTGCTTTAATATTCACCCTGCGTTTCTCCTTCTGTCACGGCTGTTTGATTTCTTTGTAGCCTTCCAGCTTTTCATTTCACAGACATTCTCTCTAAATGCAGGAAGCTGTAAACACACTGATAGCCAGCAAATGGCTTTATTTCAGCTTCCGTGTCTGCTTGATTATTTCTCTGTTTGCAGACGTTTGGACATAATAAGTGTGATGATCAGGTCCTAGAAAGATT
This sequence comes from Pseudomugil gertrudae, assembly GCA_037177535.1. NCBI lineage: Eukaryota > Metazoa > Chordata > Actinopteri > Atheriniformes > Pseudomugilidae > Pseudomugil > Pseudomugil gertrudae. The sequence goes on from JBAMHV010000018.1 coordinate 21,362,012, forward strand.
TTACTTCCTCCAGAGAAGGTCTTAAAACACTTTCCTCCTGTGGAACCAGGTACGTGGGTCAACGACGTCCGCCTCCAGCTGGGCAGCCTGTGGGAGCTCTCGGACGGCGACGCGCTGACTTTCGGAGGCCAGACGGCTCCTGGAAGCCCAGAGTTCTACTTCCTCTTCCAGAAGGTCAAAGTTCGGCCTCTGGATTTCGATGCCATCACAATTCCAAAGGTAAAATCATAAAAAGGTGGTAGATGCAGCAGAAACCCACATGAAACATTTAAATCATGGCTTTTAGTCACACATTTAGATATAATTCATTATAGTACAGATCAAACTGCCTGAGGAGCTGCCAACATCTTCTTGGCTTTGAACACCTGCAGACGAGCCGTCACTAAATTATTGACACATTTTACTGCTTCCCTGTGAAATAAACTTGACTCATTTATAAATTATGGGTTAGAATATAAACTGAGCACACAGGATTTTAAAAACAAAGTTCCTTTAACCCAACAGAGCTCCACATCCACACACCAGCTCCTCTAATCAGTCTTTATGTGGACCGCTGAAGACATGGCCTGATAATGATCAGTGGGCCTTTTGTCAAAATCATCCTCCCACCACAGCGTCGCTGCACTTCACAAAGTAATCGACAGCTGATAAAGATGGGAGCCGATGAGCCGGGATGACCGACAGATTAATGCTTTTTCTGGTAGCTTCTGATGCTGCTGTGTGAGCTGTAACATATGCAGATAAATCATGGTGTGGACTCTTTAAAACTGGTTTTCAGATCGAAGCCGTTTGCAATCTTCATTCTTTAACTTCCATCTAAGGTTGTGCATCCTCGGTGTATGCAGACATGTATTCATAATACAGGAGTTTGGTTCACCTCACAGTGAAGGATTATTAACTCGCTCGCTTCCAAAGACGTATTTAGACATGTTTCTGAATCCGAACGTTCAAGACGTCTTTTTGTGTTTTTTCTTATTATGGAAAGCCAATTTGGTGCATTTGCACGGCAGGTGTGTACATTAAAGCGTCCCCAAAATGCCCTCCGAGCACACACCCACCATGTTATAAATGCGCTACAGTGTCAGTGCTATAAGATTCATCACCATCCAGTGTTGCATACGTGTTTCACAAAGACCATGCATGATGTCAGACCACTGCGATAGGCAAGGCAAATTTATTTATATAGCACCTTTCATGTACAGGACAGCTCTAAGTGTGATAAGCCTTTTCCAGCACATCCCACATTCTCAGTGGGGTTCAGGTCTGGACTCCACAGGTCTGGTTCCCCGAACCACAATCTGGGCCTGATGGTTCCTGGTATTGTCATCTTGTATCATGTTGTCAGGGAAGATGGAATAACTTGCTCATTCATTATATTCAGGTAGTCAGTGAAGCAAGTGGAGCAGCTTGAGATCATAGAGCGTCCCTACATGATGCATCACTTCATCTTTAAATGACCAAACAGAGCAAATGTGCAACATTTAAGCTTCCAGTGTTTACTGTTTATTCTGTTTTCAGCATCTTATTACAATCATTAGTGCATCATAACTTTCTGCTGTGACTGATTTAATCAGCTGAAAGCAGAGGAAGCGTTTAGATGCAGGAACAGAAGCTTTTTAGGTTTCATATCGTTAAAAGCTGCTAGTATCTGAATCTTTAACTGAAAAAACAGTTTGCTGTATTATTAAAAGATCTCTACTAATTATGTCTTACTTAAATGTTCTATATTCTTGTTTTCCAGGGGGGGACCTTCTCCTCAGACTTGCAGAACCGGATTAGGACTAACTTGGACCGTAAGGTGGCAACCAACCTGGACCTGCTGTCGATCAACCGGGCCACGGTCATCCTCAACTCCATCGGCAGCCTGAGTAAGATGAAGGGCAGCGCTTGGACCTTCAAGAGGAGCCACAGCCATGAAGGAGCCGTCTCGGACCCCGGGACATCCTCCTCGTCCCCCCTTCCATTGGGCTTCACCTCCCTGCTGCCTGCATCAACGCCCCCATCGTTCTCCTCTGCAGCTTCAGCGCCTTCGACAAAGCCCCTCCAGGTGGCTTCCAGAAGCAGGAGGAAGTCTGCGCACACAGTCCTCCTGGAGGACGACAGCTCAGATGAGCCCAGAAGTCGAGGAGGTAAAGCTTAAACTGCTAGATGAAGAGGAATTGGTTTAATTTAGTTTGAAATGTCTGAATGTGATCTCTAATCATCAGCCGTGACTGGAGTTGCTGACGACGGACAAAGAGCGAGACCAAAGAAGAGGCGAAAGCTCTATAAATCTGAGTCCGAGGCTTTCAGCTCGCCTCCTCCTCCTCCGCTGCAGCCCAAGATCCACAACGACATCCAGCGGCCGCTGGAAGCCAAACCCTTCCCCGTCGGCATCCGGACCATCGGCAGCTTCCACGGCGCCATGACCAACAGCAGGCTCAACCACCAGCTCCTCGACACCTCCTACGCTAACGTGGCCAAACAGGAAGTGGAGACGTCGCATCGGGTCAAGACTGTGTTGCATGGCAACATCGCGGCTTTTCGCCAGCAGAAATCTGCTCATTGCTCCCCCGCTGCAAAGAGAGGCAGGCGGAGAGCCAACAGCTCACCGGTCTTCTCCCCTCTGGTGGTGGGAGGAGAGCACTACAGCCTGGCCTCGCCTTCAGTGAGGATCCGCACCGAGGACAGAAGCCGAGCGCAGTACGGGCGATTTCATCATCCCACAAGGTGAGCGTGCTCCGCTGGAGTCAGATCCACACAGCAGCTGGAAACGAGCTTTTCTAAACACAAACTTTGAGTCATTATGATAATCAGAGTACTCGTAAACAAGCTGCTGATTTAGCAGATGATGAAAAACTAAAGTCCCTTTGAGAGTCCTGGGCAAGAAAAGCACCTTCACAGCCCATAAACAGGACAATCACAGCTAAAAGCAGCTGCTTTTATTTGGTCTGAAGAAGTAGTGACAGGTCAGTGATTGCTTTTCTGAGTCTCCCCATAAAGATTAGAAATTAAATGACATGTTTTGTTGGTTGTTCCCGTCTGAAGGGAGCCCAAAAAGAAAGATGAGGAAGCCTCGTTTGTAATATCTGGTCCAAAAGTTGGCAAAAAGTAGCTTTAAAGGAGCAACTTGTTGTTTTTATTTAAAAGTAGAAAGCAAGTTTGACCCGCTTTATGTTGGATTTTAAGAATCGACACGTCACAGTGTTAACCTCGGCGCCTGTGCCATCATAACTAACCAGTAAGGGAAGATTATAAATCCTAGTTTTACTGTCCGAGAACAGCTGATGTTTGGATTAAAGCTTAAACTTGCTTAAATTGTTGTAAGGTGCTTGTACTCGTGTGGATCCATGAGATAACACAGCATCAGCATCAGTCATGACATTAATTTATTCATTGTAGTATCCTGTCTGTTACTTTGTTTTAACTGTCGTCGTATAAAAGAGCTTTATAAATAAAGTTTGTATGGTATATGTGGTAATTTGTATCTGCAGAGGCCTACATCATTTATAGAGATGGTGAAAGAACTGGGACCAGTATGGAGCCAGTTCTTTCACCATCCTGTGGAGAACATCAGAGCAGATTGTTAAACTTTGTTCTTCTTCGCTTTCTCCTCTTTCTGTTTCGCTTCTCTGCATGAAGTAAACGACGCGGCCGACCCAGGAAGCATCCTCTCCCTCCGCGGCCATCCCTGCCCTCTCCATCTTCCTCCTCCTCCTCCTCCTCGTCTACATCCTCCGCTTCCTCCTCCTCCTCCAGTTCTTCATCTGGCTCCTCATCTGATGACGAGGATGACGAGGAGGGTGCGACGGTCGGGGCGGTGGAGCCGTGTGCAGCGCTGCGGTGCCGGCTGCCCCAGCAGGACACGGTGCAGTGGATCCAATGCGACGTGTGCGACGCCTGGTACCACCTGGACTGCCTGCACGTGGACCGCAGGAAGCTGCAGATGGACCCCAACGCAGACTTCCACTGCGGGTGTCGCTGATGATTAAAGCTTCCTGCATTTGAACTTTTCAACTTGCCGCATTTCATCTTTTACGTGTTGATTTGTTTCTGTCATAAAGTGGAAAAAGCACCGGAGACGGGCTTTCGCACGGCTCCAAAGCAGCTGATGAAGGACGGAAAGCGATCTCACCCGGCCTCCGAGCTTCGGCCTGACAGGAAGAGGAAGAGCGAACTTTAAACGCCTCACTCTTACTGATGCTGTACAGAGAAGTGAGACCAGCGTGGGAAAAGCTGGGATATATGAGCCGCTTCGAGCACAGAGAAGCGTTCAGGGAGATGAATAAAATGTTGCTGCGCGCGATGCTTTAACTTCCTCACATCGCCTCCAGTAAACACTCTGCTCCTGTGGCCACCTCAGCACCCAGGAGTCCCTTTGTGATGCTTCCAGGTAGTTAAATGCCACAAGTGTGTCATTAGCCTTCTGATGCTGCTCCTCGGAGGTGCTCGGGACGATAATCAGATGTTTCAAGGCACTTGTGCAGAAGCAGCTGCTGGATTTCAAGAGCATTGTTATCCGCGGCCGCTGGGAGGGCTCATTACCAGTAAGATGCCACCTGAAGATAAGATTTTCCTAAAATGCACTCATCTTCTCTGACTGGTGATGTTTTCAGGCCTTTTTTAAGAGGTGACTCACACTACTGAACTCTGATGCGAGATGAGGGTTGCAGCTGACTGAGCTCGTACTGGTGAAGGTGATCCCACCATTGCAGAGCTCCAGTTTCTCCTCTGAAGCATCTTTTCATGTGATTACAAACTGTCTTTGTGGGAAAAACAGCCTGGGATTCTTAAAGCTGCACCACTCGTCTTTATAACCGTTCTGCCTCTCAGCTTTTCATTTAAATAATTACTATAAATAGGAATTTACAGCTTCAGCATGTGGAAAATGAATAACTTAATGGGTAAAAATAAAAAAATCCTAGCTATATTTTGATGTTTATTGTTATCTTGTTGACATTCTGGGTTACTGGGACCACACTGCCTCATCCCAGCGGTGCTAACTGGAGGATGTTAAAGGACCACAGGACCCAAAATCCAATAAATAAACAGTTTAAGTTGCCAAAAGACCCGTATCTATTAAAGTCCTTACTATATTTAATGTAACAGAATGAAAATGCATCATTTACCCCGTCAGGTACGCATCCTCAGACTACGACCCGTTTAAAGGCTCGGCAGTGCACTGAATGTAATTTTTTCTGATCTCTTCTGTTTTAAAGAAATATTTAGTTTATAAGTAACTCATGGAATCAGTTCTGTGTATAAAACGCGAGCTCTGCAGATATCAAACAACTTCACATCTTTGCAGCGTTACTTGAAAGAAAGTGTTGTTGTCGGTGCGTCAGAGCTCCAGCGCTACGTCGCTCTGCGCTAACGCACCTCCACCTGTTTGATGTGGGAAACCAGGAAGCTGTTTTCTCCAGCTGAGTGTTGAATGAGAAGCCGGTGACAGTGAGAGGTTTTAATTGCAGCTGAAAAAGCTGCGAACCAGACCTTTAGAAATAAACAGTTCAGATTAAAACTCAAAGCGAAGCCTCAAAGGGATTGTAGCGGAAACGCTTCATGCTTTTGTTGATTTAAAGAGATTATAAAGCTGCCTTTTTGTTTGGTGCCCTGGAAATGCTGCTGTGACTTTTAAACTCTGGACCGTAATGGCCCCCCTGCCCTGCAGGTTTTAGATGCTCCTCTACTCCAATGCATCTGACTGAAGCAGGGAAACATCTAAAACCTGCAGGACCAGAGCTCTCCGTGTAAACAAATGAGGCTTTATTAAGTTGGGATGAATGTTTTAGGAGCAGAATTCCTTCTGGTGAATTTAAAACGGTTTTAAGCAGCTTTTATTGCTCTGCTGTCTCATTCAGCGATGGTTGGGAGGTCTCTTTATGAGCAGGAAGAGGGATTTTTCTCATTTGCAGCTGGTCTTCTGGGGCTTTTATTAAAGAGGAAGTTTAAACAAAACCTTTGTATGTCCAGCATTTTGCTTTGCATGCTGGGAAATATCGAGCTGCATAAATGTTTCATGAGCATCTTTTCCCACGGGGCTCTCGGCTCGTTCTGCAGTTCAAAGTAATTCATCATAATTAGCAAAGAAAGCTGCAGATCTGCTCTCTTTGTGAACATCTTGTCTGATCAGATGTTTTCATCATTACGATGCCGTGGTTTTATCTCTGAATCCTGATCTTCTCCCACCTTGCTACACCTGTGAGCTGATCAGAGCGGCTACATGTAGATTTGTTTTTGTGTAAATCAGCACATCAAGCTTCTCAGCACTGTGTTTTTTCTACACTGCCTTCACTTTATCACACTGAAATGCAGCGCTTTTCATTTGTCTGGTGTACAGAATTAACGCTCCTGTAATCCGAGATGCCACACAAGCATCAAAGTTATCGGAGGGGGAAAATAAAGAACATTATTTGGCATTATCTGCGTGTTTCATCTTCACAGGCTTCATTTTTCTGTTTCAAAGAAATAAGTTTGAAGATGATGAAAAGCACATGTATTATAGATTCTTCTGCATCCAGCTCCAGTGGAGATGGATGAACCCGTAGAAATGTAGCTTTTCCTCTTTGGTGTTTTAAAGAAAATGACAGAAGGCAGAGATGTGATGGATCTGATTATTTTTTAGCCTTTGAAATGATCGGAGTGGGATTCAGCGAGCAAAGAGAGCATCGCTTTCCCTTCAGATTGGATTTTATCAGGATTCTTCATGCAAGAAGCTGCACTTAATCAGACTGAACACATATAAAAATAAAAGTTTAATGATTCACATCTATGACATAAAACCCTGTGATTTTATTATTTTTTACAGCTAATTTAAAGTGAACATGTTGTAGTTTAATGTAACAGTCCTGCTTAAATGTTTTTGTTCTTTTGTGTTTGCACTAATTTAACAGCCTCCCTGTTCTGTCCTAGGAAAACCTGTGCTGTGTTCAGCCAATCACAGCAGGTATCCACCTAATCGGATCATGTAGTTGCAGGACAGGTGCTTCCACCTCACCAGTCCAGCACAAACTTTATTCTGCAGATAGAAGAACTCACATCTGGACTAAATTCGACCTGCTTTGTGCTGCAGGTTCAAACTGTCGGTTTGTGGACACATTTTATTTATTTAAAACCCAACAGTAAGTTAAACGGGGAGAAATGTAACTTTTTTGGACTCAAAAGTTCTTGTTTATTAGCAAAATGTAAATATAAATTAGGATGAATAATATTTGTATTTTTACTGTGGTGTAATGCAGAAGGTGTCCACCAGGGGGCAGAAGACAAGCACATCAGAGTTTTTAGCTATTTTTTTTTTTTTACCATGCAGTGATGCAGGAAGTCTCAGAAACAGGAAAAAAAAGTTAATGTTTTTAAAAAGTGAGTTTAACAGCTTTTATTTTGGACCAAATCTTTTTTTTTTTAATCAAATAAAGGAATGAGATGAGACGTGACGACAGAACGACTTACTGGCAGAGAAAAGCGAAAGCAAAGGGAATAAGAACAAATGTTTGTAGTAACGTATGAAATGTTACCAAAAAGAAATGAAAAAGTAAAACCTTAATGAGACTGAAGAAAACAACAACACTGATCCATTTCTGTTTACAACAAATAACATGTTTATCACTAAACCTCTGACAAAAACCAAACTTTTAGATCCTCCGGTTATTTTTTTGGATATGAGCTTCTGCTCCACGCTTAATGTCTCATTATTTTGATGAAGTCGTGTTAAATCAATGAAAATATGCAATCTTATCAGACCAGGAATAAAAAACTGTGTACTGGAAATCATATTTCCCTTTTTATGTAGGCTCTCTGTAATTTCCCAGTACTGTCCTGCATGTTTTAGGTGTTTTCCTACCTCCTTACACCTGATTCAGCTGGTTGTGGAACTGCAGAAGTCTGGTGTTGACCCATTCATTAGGCGTGGAAATGCAGGGACACAAACTGGTCCTGCTGGTTTTAGATGCTGCTTTGCTCCAGCACACCTGCTTTCTACACAATGAAGCATTCATGCGAGTGTTTGTATCAAAGCGGAGAAACATCCCAAACATGCAGGAGGAAACAGATTAAGCTAAAGGTCTGCTTCTTTGTTATCAGTCTTCATGTAAAATGTGGACTTTCCATCCTTTATTGATCCAATCTGACTTGAGTGCATTATATTTAGGTAATGATACAACATCTTCATATTACAGGATATCTTGTTGCAGATATGACGAGTGTGGAACGAGCTGCTGACTCGTCTGTGAAACAGAGGGCGTGAGTGTGTTTTGGGTCGCATTGATGCCGAATAGCTGCTGAAAGGAAAACATTTCTGATGTGAGTTTTCTCTCCAAGTTGCAGGATTATAAATTGAACCTCACACGAGCACCCACACACGCTGCTGATGGAATTAGCTTATATATCACCCACCATTTTTAGTAATTCACAACTCCAGAAAAGCCATTTCCCCCTCACGGGCCTGTGGGTAGTTCTAAAAGAGATGGAGAGATTATGGAGCTGTTATGCCCACTGCCTTGACCTGCAAAGATGGAGGGAGACAATTACATTTGTCTGAGCTGTTACCATAGAAACAGTCGGCCTATTTTTTTTTTCCTGAATCGTGGGACTGCAGGACACCAGTCAGACTGGCTGACACCTTACTTCCTATGATGATGCATGTACTGAGACAGCAGGAAGGTCCAAAGCTGATGATGTTCATTTGGAACTGAAGTGGAGGCAAGTGTGTGTGTGTGTGTGTGTGTGTGTTGCAGAATACTCACTAGTAATAACCGATGGTGCTCTCGTCTTGCCTTGAAGCTGGAGGCGAAGAGGAAGGTCACAGTGAGATGAAAGCAAAGTCTGCATTCACATCCAGCTGCTCTTTGGCCACTCACACACACACACACACACACACACACACACACACACCATTATTTTCTCTCTGTAATCACAGCACTCAGCAATAAGCCTGCACTCCAAATAATTTGCAGCATGTGTCTGATGTGACATTGTGACGGGAAGGAGATGTGATTCCTGGGCGCCTGTGCCTCCTCTCCTTAATGAACCACATAAACGAGTTATGCAGGATTCAGGGGGTATGCTGTTAGAGATGGCAATCTAATATTCATGAAGATGTTTTTTATTGGATTAGGATGATGTAAAAACAGTTCTCTGTCATATCTACAGATGGGCCCGCCTCCGCAGATTCTGCCATGTTTTCACAGGAGCCAGGATGTTGTGTAAGAAACGCTGGCTCAGCCTGGAAGCTTTTCATTCACCGTCACAAGATGCAGAAACTACACAGTGAGCAGAAGAAAGAAAGGAAAATTACTTTAATGCTGAAACATTAGAGATGACCCGTAAGAAGAGCTGGTTTCTCTGCACATACTACAACTGTTATTATCCCGCTTTTAGTGGAAAGTAGATTAAATATATTTGGAAGTTGGTCCTTAATAAGAATCAGCACATAGCAATGCATCCAGTTTCAGGGGATTTAGACCTGCTGGGATCCTCCACTTTGCTTATTTTCACCACATTTATGACTCATTTTCATCCATAACCGTTTAAATGTCTTCTTCACTCCAACCTGATTCCAGCACAGAAATCCAAAATGATCCCTTCCAGATGGCTCGTAATTACAATTAATCTCCTTTAAATACCTTTCCATCAGTTTGCCTCAGGTGTGATGAGTCCTTGGTTCATTTCATGTGATATTTGTGGTAACAGATTGTGTCAGATTGGAGTCGGCCCTTTATCACCGATTCTGTTAATGGCCGGTGTCTCCTTTAGAGAAGCTCGGCCATCCGGGAGGAACTCAGAGTAGAGCCGCTGCTCCTCCACATGGAGAGGAGCCAGATGAGGTGGATGCTGCCCCCGCGACCCGACCTCGGATAAGCAGAAGAAAATGGATGGATGGATGGATGGATGGATGGAGATTGACAAACTATTTCATATCTTCTTGGTATTCAACAAGGCGTTTCCTCAAAAGAAAAACATGAAAATTGTTTAAGCCTCTCACTAGCATCATTTTGTCCGTGAGCCCACCGTAGGATCAATTCACTAATTCTCTGTGAACGTACATAAACCATTTGCATTGTACAGTAACGTCAAAAGGCAGCGTAGTGATCGTAAATAGTTTTTAGTTTGGAAGCTAAGTACACATGAACACACAACGTTGCAACGTTATGAGAGATGAAGGTAGAAGAGCGCTGTGCCTTCAGAGGGCGTGGCTTTGACTGTAACAATGAAGTGTCCCTTGTGCAGCTTCTTCACCTGGCCAGGCGGTGGCGATGTTGAGTTTTTTTTATTATTGAACTATGAGGAGCAGTAAATAAATGAGAACTTATATTATTTTATTATTATATAATTATAAAATATTTTGATAAAATACAAATTAATTATTCAAATGAAATTTTTTTCCCCTTTTGCCTTGGATAGACACCGTTATGGCTTGTTATGGTTCTGTGTTGGTCCTGTAACAGTGTCATGACCCCTGCAGGGTGTCCCATGCTGCTCGCCTGATACCTGCTGAGGTAAGCTCCAAAAACCTGAATGGATGAATAAATAATAAATGTTTACTGTAAACACACACACAACTATTTCGTAAGCACAATGGGATGTTTTCCTCCACTTTGCAAAGCTTCCCCTGGAGCCGCTGAAGCTATTATACAGCTGTTGTCACAGGTGGAGTGGCAGAATACCTGAACGTGTAGAGACAGCGAGGATGCTCGTGGCTCTTTGGGTAAACAAACAACCTCCATAACAGCAAACATTAAACCAGCAGCAGATGGAAAATCTACCAAACTCCCATCCAGAGCAGCTTATACTGATCAAAGCAGTGATTTTAGGTGTTGCTCCCTCATGACCCAGCAGGGGGCAGTGCTAAACCAGCAGAGCCCAGCGGACCCCCACAGAGAACACACAGAAACAAATGTGTGCAGCCACTCCCTGCACATTACACCCAGACTGGAAATCACAATGGATCACAGTGACTCCTTGTTCCAATCAGGGCACAGACATCACCGGAGCAGCTCCTAGTCTGCATGTTTTCATCTTGTTTTTACCTGAGCTGTGTGTGGGTGTGTGTGTGTGTGTGCGTGTGTTTGTGTGTGTGTGTGTGTGTGTGTGTGAGAGAGTGTGAGAACACCCCTTCCATGCTTTTCTCTGCCTCATTTTGATCATGTAAAGCTAAGTGTTGCAGCATGCAGGGTTCAGATGTGTGTGTGCATCTTTTGAGTGACTGAATTTCCTGTTTGTGCACATCTGTGCTCACACACTTTGAAAGCATCTTTGTGTGCACAGCTCAGTGTGTGCGTGTGTGTGTGTGTGTGTGTATGTGTGTGTGTGTCAGAGCTTGAGCTCTAATAGAATATAATTAGAGGAGCAGATGTTGATTTGTACCAAAGGCTCCTTTTCATCTCTTTGTCGCCACCGTCCTCTTTCATCCCATGATGTCCACCATGCTGTCCACCATGCTGTCCATTATGCTGTCCATTATGCTGTCCACCATGCTGTCCAGTACGCTGTCCAATATGCTGTCCACCATGCTGTCCATTATGCTGTCCATTATGCTGTCCACCATGCTGTCCATTATGCTGTCCACCATGCTGTTCATTATGCTGTCCACTATGCTGTCCCCTATGCTGTCCACCATGCTGTCCACCATGCTGTTCATTATGCTGTCCACTATGCTGTCCCCTATGCTGTTCATTATGCTGTCCACTATGCTGTCCCCTATGCTGCCCACCATGCTGTCCACCATGCTGTTCATTATGCTGTCCACTATGCTGTCCCCTATGCTGCCCACCATGCTGTCCACCGTGCTGTCCATTATGCTGTCCCCTACGCTGTCCACCATGCTGTCCACCGTGCTGTCCATTATGCTGTCCCCTATGATGTCCACCATGCTGTCCACTACGCTGTCCACCATGCTGACCACCATGCTGTCCACCATGCTGTCCCCTATGCTGTCCACCATGCTGTCCACTATGCTGTTTATTATGCTGTCCACTATGCTGTCCCCTATGCTGTCCACCATGCTGTCCACTATGCTGTTTATTATGCTGTCCACTATGCTGTCCACTATGCTGTCCACCATGCTGCACACTTCTTTGTCCTTTCACTTTGTCCTCCTTGTGTCTCCTTGCATTTCCCCCACACATGTCCTCCTCTCTGTTCGAGCTGTCTTTCTCCTCTTTTAACTCATTTAATTTGTCTTAATATTTTCAGTTTGTCATCATTTAACTCGTCCTTTAGTCTTCTTTCTGTCTGTCCTCCCCCCATCATCACCTCCTCTCTATCCTCCCCTTTTATCTTCCTTCATGCTTTCTTTCCATGATTTGTCTTAATTCCTCTCATCTCATTTTCCTCATACCTCCCTTCCTTTATCTCCCCCCCCCCTCCCCACCATCACCTTTAACCTTGCCACCTCTGCTCACCCCCCTCACCTCTGTCCCTCCTTCATCCTGGCTTTCTGTTCATAGTTTTTACTCTTCCTCCTGCTTCCTCACACGTCAGACTCGATCAATGACATTCTTTCTTTCTCTCCTTTTAGCTGTCTTTTTTTAAACTTGCCCTCCTCTTTCCCTCCATCATTCACTCTTTCACCCCTCCAGCTCACAGGAAATGAGATTCTAGCTTATTGGCTTATTTCCACCTGTCCCCAGTTTGACCTATTGCATGTCTCACTCTTACAAAAACACACACACACAGTCCTACAAGCCTGTGTCTGTCCTCACACGTGTGATTTTCTGGTGAACACACACATGTAAAACACAGTCGCACCTTCTCTTTTTGTTTCACATGACTTCACAAAGCAACCATCACACGTACTCAAACACTCCAATGTGCCACCCACGTTCACACACCTACACACACACTCTCTCTACTTCATTCCACTACACCGTTTCACCTCAAAAACCAACCTCAATTGGCTCCAGCCAGAAGAACACACAACCTCTCTGAAGTGTTTAATAACGCCATTAATCATTACGCTTTGACGTTGGCGCAGCGGCACTATAAGTGGCCACAAAGTCGGTTACGAGGTGGGGCCCCGAGCTACGACAGGGTCCCCTCAGAGCCCTGTATGTGATGCTGCACAAGGCCATGGAGCGGGAGCTAAAAGGCTCATTCATTCAGATGAGACGTGCAGAGAGGAGAAACAATGGGATGGCCTCCTGTTTCAGCTAAATATGATAAGCTGCAGAAACACACCTGTAAATAAAGTTATTCTATTTTAAGTGTTTGCTGCAAACGCTTCAGACCATCATCTAGTGAAGCGAATTGCTGATGCAGTATGCTCAGTAAGACTTCCTGAATAAACTATTTTAGGTTTCAGGTGAGGGATTAAGATCCTAAAACAGGTTCAGTCCTGGAGAGCCACCATCCTGGAGCTTTACATGCATGTTTTCTCCATCGCACCTCAATCAAATGGCTGAATTTTCCTCCTCCACATGTCCTTCAGCTCTGCAGAAACCCGGTAACGAGACATTCATTTCAGGTGTGTTGGATGCATCTAAAAGTTGCAGGTTGGTGGCGCTTAAAACAAACGGTGAAACATTTATTTCTCTCACGCTGAGAGGACAGATCTTCTGGAGGACATTGAGGAGTTTTTGGTCACCGTTGAGATGTTTTAGCCTGGATCAGGTGGTAACATGTAAGCAGGGATCTTACCTGCAGCACCCAGTGCTCTGATGACACAGTGGGTAAACTATGTGTAGCTGCATCTCACAGGGCAGACTGACAGAAACATGGCAGGACAATCTGTGGAACCAAACATTCACACACTCCAATGAAGGCGTACTGTTTTCACTGCCACTGTGGAGAGGGATCCACCCATGAGTTTAGATAAAACTCTGATGCATAAGGAGAGATCACAGTGTCACACAGACATCAGAATGAGCTCTAACCAAACAGTGGATGTGTGTTTATCTGCAGGCACTGGGAAAAGGAAAGATGAGAGAATAAAAATGTCTGTGATGAAGGCCGCCGTTATCTCTGTACAAAGAAGGCATCTGAAGACTTTGGTTCATCCGGGAGCAGAAATATTTTCCACCAATGTACAAATCAAATCTGCTTTTGCTGCACCCAGAACTTACCACACAAACTGGTTTGCATGTAGGGAACATTCCCATCACTCTGTGTGAGCAGGTGTTTAACACAGAAGATTAAATTACATGATTTTTATTTACAAGATTTAGAGGAGATCTATGATGCTTTTAAATACTTTTAATGTGTAAATCATGAATTTATTGTCTGTATAAAGCAGAACCGCAATGCTTTGGTCTGAATTCCTGCTTATTCTCGCTTTACACACACCTTATAACCCTGTTCTGAGGTGTGTCTTCAGAGCGACTTGTTTTGGTGCCGTCTCTTTAAATGTGAACG
>JBAMHV010000018.1:21380021-21399870 GCA_037177535.1 Pseudomugil gertrudae
GGCAGACCCACAGCAAATACTGTGATGTAATAGATAAAAAACATAATAGAGAAAATTAAACAGACTGAAAAATATGAGCACAAAGAATATAAAGATATATATGCAGCATCAGGAGGGAATACATTTACATTTCTGCATTTAAACACTTAAAAGGGCACAAAAACCTGGATTTAAGGGCTAAAAAGTAGATTTTTCATGATAAGTCCACTTTAAAGAAACAATCCTCCTTTTGCCTCATCACACTTAAAACAACAACAATAATTTTTGGATGTAAGATTCTACGATTCTCATGTTTTACAGCCTGAAATGAATTGAATGAAAGTAGAGGATGAGGTAGGATGATCCCTCTGAGTTTAGAAGCTGAGTGTGAGCAGAGCATCAGGAAGAAAACATATTATGACATGAGGAAAAGGTGCATTTAGAAAGTCCTGCAGTCAAAACAACCAAACTCAGCAGGCTGTTTGTTTAGCCTTACGACCCATGCTGCTGCTGTCTCCATCGCTCCCTGTATGGGGGGGGGGTTTCTGCCATGATGGGAATGGCATCACAGAGACACACATGGTTAACATGACGCCTTACTGAAACACTTTCCTCACACGTTAGCAGAGTTGTGTTTAAAGCAATCTGCACAGTTCTGAATGCACAACATTCAGCTCGGTCCAGAGTTGCTGTTGTTTATCTCCATGATGCTGAAATGAAGACGAGAAAGCGGGATGACGGCAGGGACGAGCATCTCTGTCCTTCAGGTTTTAGATGTTTCCCTGCTGCAGTTCAACCTCATTTAAATGGCTTGTTGTCTGGTTCTGCACACGTCTGATTCCTTCATTTGAATGAGATGTGTTGTAGCAGGAAAGCACCCGGTGCCTGCACCGGTTCTTCAGAACCTGAGCTGGACTGAATCCGTTCCAGCTTCTCTCCTGTCTCAGCTGCACATGCAAAGGAAACCAGTAACAACTTAAACTGAATCATTTCAGGCTGAGAAGTGAACTTTTCTTTATTTCAGGTTCAAACACATTAAACCACGTGGTTTTTTCCCCCCCTAATCGTTTGGTTTATCGGTTTTCTCTGGTATGAATATTGATCGTCCCAAAAACACTTTGCCTTGTCCATCGATATATTCTGAAGAATGTTCTTAACCTTTAAAGTCTGGCTGAAGAAAAGACCAGCAGAACATGATCATAAGTCCTTATTTGGCTCTTTTAGTGCATATTTAATGCAAAATGTTTTCACTAAATGTGGCTCGGGCTGCATACTGCAGGCTGGGAGCAATGCTTTCACCACAATGTGATGCAGAAGGTCTCAGCATGTATCAAATATGATACAAGCAAAAATTTCAGTCCTGTCTCGTGTTGCTCTTAAGACATTTTTAGAGTTATGAATGCTCGTGTAGATGGTAAAGGGATTCATGTCTTTGCTCTTAGAGCAACTGATGTTAAACCGAAAGGACAAGCTCACTGTAATGTGCAAATAAGCAGCTGAATACGGTAGTAAATGAGACAAAAGGGTCATGTGCAGACAGAGGAACAGGGATGAGGGAAAGGTCAGGGGTGGTGTTTACTAGAGAGCCATGATAAATCCTCCATCTTCTATCGGAATTACAGGCCGATGCTGCAGAAAATGTAGAGTATTTAATATTCACACCAAGGAGTCGCCAGTTAAATGAGCTGGGCTTTTATAAGGAGGTCTGTGCTTGGGAGTGGATCTCATGAGGGTGTTTTAATGTGTGTGTGTGTGTGTGTGTGTGAGAGAGAGAGAGCATGATATTGTACCAATGGTTTCAGGTAAAGTAGCCACTGAATTAAATCCTGTGGAAACTTCATGTATCTTGAATGGGTGATTTACTGCATCCACATTCAGGAGTGCAACTTAGATGTCCCCTTCCTCCCCCTGCCTCCCCCTTCCTCCCCCTTCCTCCCAGCTCCCACATGTTTCAGTGGCCATCATCCAGTGCTCCAACCCTGGACTGTTAGGTATGACGTCAAATGGTGTCAGAGGTGAGAAGAACTCCTGGTGGCCAAACAGGGACTCATTACTCGCTGCAAATAAATCTGCATGGCATGAAATATTTCTCCCCTCTGTAGGGCATAATCTGCAGGATCTGGCAGCAGCAGTAAATAAGATTTAATGTGCTGAACTGGGGTAGAAAAATGGTTTGCATATAAACAAGGTGGGACCACCAACAATGGGGCAATTTCCATTTCATTACAGTATTTTTGTAATAATGTAATATAAAACAACACATTTAATATAAAATAAATAAATAAAACAATTAAAACATTTAAAAAATAATAAATTAAATAAAAAATACTGTATAAGTAGCACAGAAAATGACACAAACATAAGATTTAGCTTTGAATCATCATGACAGGAAATTTCTGAATTTGTGGATGTGTGAGTAGAAATTAATAACAAACCCATACTGGGATCTGGGAAACGAGGCGTACTGGGACCAGAAGTTCCCATCTGCATTATAACACGGGACAGTTATATAACAGGGATCAGATTGATTTTACTTCTGAGTATAAAATATGATGGAAAAGACTCACAGAGAGAAAGAGCAGTGTGTTGAACTTCCTCTTCTTCAGCTTTTATTATTTCTCTTTGTATTTTCTGCAGATGTGTGATGAGAAAACAGAAATAAAAGCCATGCTGATTCTTATCCGGCCATTTATTCAGACAAAGCAGCTGTTACAGATAATGTTTTACTTACTGAATCACATATTTTTCGCTGTCAGTGTTGACTTGAGCTGGATTAACAGAAAGATAACCTCACAGAAAGGATGAGAGGAGCAGACAAAGGAGGGTTAACTATGTTTGTGAAAATGACTTCCGCACTTTGCAGAAGGTCTCTTCATGTTTGACTTCTTTTATTTGACTGGAAACAGTCATCAAACACAATCATCATCCTGCTATAGTGCAGGGAAAGCAGCTCTTACGTCCATGACCTCAGCATGTTGCATTGTTTAAAAGTTCAGAGGAGAGATCTCTGCAAATTACAGCCTGTTTTTGCAGAACCAAACTCTGTTTACCAGCCAGGTGAAATTACTGCGCTCTTTCCAATGCAGCCATATCTGCTTACAAGTATAGACTGAAAGCACCTGCCATATATTAGTAGAGCAAAACTTATTGTTAATCAGATGCATGCACATTTATATTGTTGCATAATTGCACAGTTTTATTGATCTGCAGTTGTTAGCGGTAACAGCTTGTGGCTTGCTCACTCAATAAAACTCAGATTTCAAAGACTTTTGCACTCATGAATAATGAATAGTTCACCTCTAAAATCAGGCAAATAGAGCTTAGGTTGAACTTTTTCCCTTTAAATAAGCACTAACATTGATTATAATGCTGCTGGATTCTGCTGAATGCAATCAAACCCTCTGCTTATATTAAAGCTCTTGGACTTGCTCCATGTCGGTGAATGAATGGAAAGATAGGAAGCAGGGCATATGTTGACATTATAAACATTTAAACAAACCCACAAACTTTCAATTTCGGTACACAGAGACTTTTTGTTGCCCAAACGAAAGCAGATGTGGGACTTTAAATGTGAACCATTTCTTCCCCTTCGAACAGCTTAGTCACCAAGCACAAGAAATAAAGATTCTTCTTCCTCTGATGATCTTTTTCTTTAAACAAATGAATCATATAATGGTAATCTGTGAGTGATGGGCCAGAGCTGACCCCGTCTCCTAATGGCTCAAACTGTAAAG
The DNA here is from genome assembly GCA_037177535.1 of Pseudomugil gertrudae. Classification (NCBI taxonomy): domain Eukaryota; kingdom Metazoa; phylum Chordata; class Actinopteri; order Atheriniformes; family Pseudomugilidae; genus Pseudomugil; species Pseudomugil gertrudae. The sequence goes on from JBAMHV010000018.1 coordinate 21,383,735, forward strand.
AGGAAATGAAGAAACGCTGCGTCACCACAGGAATGTACAGTCTGAAAAGCAAGAGCTGCTTTACTTCTGCGTCTAATTCTCCGAATGATTTCACCGATTAGATGATGTTAAACTTTAAACTGTGTTTATGTCAGACAGTTGTGGTAAAGCCAGTCCACCCCCCACTCCCATTTCAGGCTCCACACTAATTAACACGATGCAGGAAGAGGCCGAGACTGATCCAAGTTTCATGTTCACAGTGCGGTAAAACACTGGGGGAAATCCCTACATTTAAAGAGAAGTAATTATATAGAAATTTCAGGCAGTGGAAACCTCACTTAGTTTCCAGTAAACACAGGAGTAATGGTTGTTAAGATGAGGAATGAGAGCCAGAACACAGCAAAACACCAAATGCTGCATCCCGGCTTGCTGGGAACAAATCACAACTCTGCCTTCTGCTATTTAATCTGACCCCTGTCCGTTACTGGTGACCGACTGGAAAGCAAGTCCGTGGTTAGATGGAAGCATGTTTATCTTTATCTGTTAGCAGACAACAATCCTGGACTGGATCCTAAATGTGAATTTGGTGTTTGGATGCTGTTGCTGTGAAACCACAATGTGATGTGGGAAAAAAGAGCTCTTAGTGTGAAACAGACTGTCTTCTGTCTGAAAGTACAGAAAGAAAAACAAACAAACAGATAGAACATTAGTAGCAGTGATACATGCGCTCAGGTAGAATAAAGCTTCACATAGAACAGTGAGAGGTTTATTTATGTGCATGTAAGGGTATTTTTCTGGTTTTTCCAGCTTCCTCACGCCTAAACACATGCACATTACGATAAATGGTGATCCTAAGTTGTCCTTAGGAGTGTCCAGGGTATACTTCACCTCTCACCTACCATGCAACAACATTGCATTTGGTTTGGATGATTTGTGAAGAGTAATCGTTTTAATTATGGAGACGTATCTGCTCTGCAGGGTTTCTCCTGTCTGTGATTGGTCAAAACGACACAAACTCCGCCCCTTTTCTGTGAGCTCGCATAGATCAAAATGAGAAACCATTGGGTTGAATTACAGAGAGGACGAGCAGCTTTACTTATACAGATCCTGAATGTCCCGGGTACAGGTAGTTCAGGCCTCAGGTTTCACACACACCTGCTTTATTTGGATCATTACTTCACTCTGTATGCTTTCTTTTTCTCTGTCATGTTCCCACTTCTCATCAGGCTTCTTCTGAGCCCAGTTTAATGTTTTTATTGTGCCCAGTTTAACTTCTGAACAACCGTTTTGTGTTTTATTGTATTTTTCTGTTTTGTCTGCCTGATGGGTAAAGGGCTTGTGTTTACGTCCACCATGGAAGTTTTCCTCCAAATGAGAAAAGACAGGTTTAACTGTATGGAACGTTCTAGCTAAACTCGATGTTAAACTGCGCGCTTGTGGACTCTGGGTCATCTTGTGCAGAAAAAAACACACATTCACATGAAAGAGAACTGGAATATCCCCACGGCAAATCAAACCTTTGACCCTTTTGTCTCTGATTTTCATCACCAACATCCTCAAATGTAAAGCGTCCACAAAAATCTCTTAAAAACAAGTCTGTGTGGTTAATACAGGAAGAGACGTTTGCATCAGTGCACTGATCCTACTGGAAGGATCAGCAGAATCGGGTCCTCAGGAGATTCAGCAGTTCTGCCGAGCACTTCTCGGGAGACCCTAATACGCGCTCTGATTTGGAAACGAGCTTCCTGTGAGGCAGAAACGTGGCCTTCCTGTGCAGGGGGACATCAGCAAATTAGCAAAACAAAGAAACCCAAGGCTAAACATGTTTAAAACAAGTCATTATCAAAAGGGCAGCTCCTCCCTCATACTTCATCACTTATCATCAATCCGCCATATTAAGCTTGTTTTCATGTGTTTTGGTTTAGAGAAGAGAAGAAAATGAGAACTTACTCCATCCTTCCCAGTTAGGGATGAGTTTCTGCCTCTGGTTGGTTAACAGTGGCTGTTTCAGGCTGCTTCAGGTGTGGCACACCTGCAGGGTGAGCTGCTGCAGGACGTTTGCAGTGAGGTGACGTCCTGTGTATGCAGAACAGATGATGTTTCTCTAAAACATCTTTATTTATAGAAGGATCTGATATTTGCATCACCACGTAACAGTTTCAGCATGGAGACTGGCACATTACACGTTTTCCTGGAGGGGAGACAGACATGAGATTATTTCAATAAGAGATTAACGTACAGAGCATGATGAACCTGCAGGGCATTTGCATCTCTAAAGAGTCTTTCTTTGCACTATGTTGGAACATTTAATGCCTTCATCCGCCACGGAGGTTGAGACGATACGGATCTTCGTGTGCAAATTTGATCACCACACCTTTACTCGTGCTGAGATGTTCCAGAGCAGTATATGCAAATGTCTGCAGCACTCGTTACTGGTTTCTTAGTATTTTCCAGCAGAGCCTTTGTTTCCAAACATGTTCTGTATGAATCAGTGTGGTCCTGTCTGCTGTTTTTCATTCACATTGTCTCAGCTGTGAGACAGGCTGCGGGCGGATGAATGTCCAGGGCTGGATGTGTGGAAAAAGTATGTTGGTGAAGCTCTTTATTACCCTTACTGAGTTTATAAAACATATTCCATATAAATGATAATAGTATGTGAGTGGAAAATCCGTAAACAGAACAACTGAAAGTGACAATCACACACACAGATGTAGTTTTAGGAGGAGACACGTGGGACATGTCCCCTGCACTTTTTACTGTCCAAAAACAATATTTTAATACAGAAAACATATACATGTCAGGCACTAGGACCAAGCGGAAAACGCAAGCTGAAGCCCGTTTTTCTCTGCGTTTCATTGGTTCTGATGTTTCTTATCTGATTGGCTGTCCCCGCTGTCACTCACCTTACCTAGATTAGATTAGATTAGACTTTATTACCTGCAGTTTAATGTGGAAGTCACGTGGTTCATGAAGCTACCGATAGTTCCACCATTGACCGCAGTTTATTGTCTGTGTTTTGGAAGCATTTTCTCTGGTAAGTTGCTGAAAGTGCGACAATTCTTGGCATTGTGAGGCATCATCTGAATATTCAGCAAGAAATGAAGTCAGCTGTGGTATTTTATTTGCTTAGTTTTACCTGTCATGTACATGAAAGGTGCTATATAAATAAACTTGCCTTGCCTAGTTTTAGTTATTTAGTTATGTAACTAACAAGCTAGTGCTAATTTAGCCTGTGGTTAGCTAACAGGAGCCAGACTAGACTGGTGTGTTTAAGGTCTTCTTTGTAGAAACATATAGTTAGTATCAACCTAACTTACTTTGTAACTAACCAGTAGATTGATGAGGATGCTAACATAACAGCTGGGCTAAAAACATTAGCGACATGAAACAACAGATGTGAATCGGGGATGCAGGTACGTCCTGATGCATCTATGAGTTGTTCACCTTTGTTTTATGGGTCCGATAAGAGTTAAATGTACGGTATTATTGACCGAGTTAATTAGGTTTGTTTACGAGTTCTGCTGCTTGTGTGAGGAAACAGCTGATGTGCACACTCCCACTACCGCTCTGGGAATTGACCAATCAGATGCACCACATTCTCTTTCTGCTTGTTCAATGTGACATAAATAAATAAATAAATAAATAAAGGGGTTTGGGGAAAATGTGATTTTAATTCATGCCTATGGGAACACATAAAATCCATTTAGCTTGAAATGTGCATAAAGTTTAAAAGTAGAAATAGGAAACCTAGAAGAACTACTGGAAAACACAGTGAGCTGAAAGATAATTCAGTATTATTTCATGTTCATCAGCTCGGTTGCTCTCAGCGTTTCATCATATCGTCTTGTTGTGTGCATGCACATGTCTGCCTTTGTGTGAACACGCACTTCTAGTTATGAAACTGCAAACAGTTTTAAGCATCTGGCTCCCGGTGTTTTCATCAGTCAGAAATGGCGCATAGTTGATAGTGATTGACCTCCACTGGCTACCCACAGCAGCTGAAATCAAACTCACGGCACTAATGCTGACTGCAGGGCCTGCAGCCAGCTGTCAAATGGACTCCTGTCCCTTTTCGGCCACTGCCTTCCAATCAGGACTGTAGACTTCTACTTCCACTATTGTAAAAACCTTGTCCAGTTCATTTCCCTAATTTTAATGAATGCTTCAAATTTTTTCCATCCCTTAAGTTTTATTGTTATAGAAGGACCTATTCAGTAATGTCTGTAGAAGAAACTCATGCTAATATGAAATGTTATGCTAATAATTCTGAAAATGCTTATTAGGAAAGCATTAAGCAACAAATCTCTTGGATTTTTAATCAATAGTTCATGCAAATTTGAACTCAGTCAAATTATTAATTAGTTAAAAAATTAATGACAAAACAAGTAATCCAAGTAAAACATCGCTGGAGGCACACAAGCCTATTAAACAAGGGCGACTTACAAGGGGAAGTATCAGAGTACTAACATGTTCACTTCCTTTTTACATTAAAGAATATTAGTAACAATATTAGTTTCCACTGGTCAATTAAATGAGCTTGTATTAGCCGCTGATGCTAACTAAGCTAGCAAGCTAATATTAGCAGGCACCTGGACTCTGCACTCTGAGCCAATCAGAGTTCAGCACACAGCTTTTGTTTTACAGATTCTGCTTAAAAAAAGTTTGTATTTTAATCTGAAAGTAGGAGTGAATCAAACAATGAAGCCCCTTAATTTAAACTACATTAAATCAGCTGTATAAGGTACAGTTAAACCCAAAACACTGCTCATGAGTTTGTCACTCTCTAACCTGAACTTTAAGGAAGTCGGATGAACATCTAGGATCATAATTCCAGGAAGGGAACTTTTACAAATGTAAGACATGAACTAAAAGTGCTTATATCACACACACACACAGATCGACCTCTCTTTTTTAATTTCCCCCCAAGACTAAAATGTGAATTTCTTAGCTCTTCATTAAGAGCTTTAATGGTGCAGAAAGGCATATTTAGTTGCCCCATGGCAGAGCCAGGCTAATTGTGCCCCATTTTTCCTCCTTTTTGCTGAGCTGTCTGCTCCAGCTATACATTTACAGAGAATAAAAACACCAAACTCTTCCCTCCCAGCCACTATCCTCGGCTCTCTTTAAACATGTTTTCTTGCTGCGTCTCTGAAAGACGTCTATTCTAAGCAATATAGACCACTAATGTGCTTTTAGGAAACCGTGGATGCATTTGCTTTTTATTCCTGATGTGGTATTGTCAAGGCTTTTTTATTTATTATTTTTTGCTTTAAAAACAACATATTTTACCATATTGTACAATTCATATCTGGGAATGAGGGTTTGGTCCTAACCATGTAAATTCCAGGTCTCTGGCATTGTCTGCCATCTTATAAAACAATCATATCAGCACCAGAAGATGAGATGTTTTAGGACACAGACAATCTGTGCAGACAGGTAATCTGTTTATCCTGGATTTAGTAGCGCATCGTTATGATATTTGAATAATTTTTCTGACACTCATGACCCTTTAGATGATAAACAACGCAGAGGTGAAGCTACCCACAACATCAATTACAGCTTTAGTCTTTTAGATTAAAGACAGATAAAAGGGCTGTCTGGCTGATATATGGTGTGTTTTTTTTAAAGATAAATAATAATAAACGCCACTGAAATCTATTTTTTGTTTTATAGAACATGAAACCTCGCTGGACCAGGTAAAAGAAAAGAAAGATCTGGGAGACAAAAGAAGGTAAAAGCTATTTTTCAGCAAACAAACCAGACAGAAGCACCATCCGGTCATTTCTGGTTAGTGGACGCTCACTTTGCTGCACCTCGTCCTCCAGCATTTGATTATGAGAGCAGAAAAACACAGAGGAGAGAAGCACCAGGCGGCACTGAGCGAGGCCAATAAACAATAAAGACATCTATCTGTTGGAGAACACTCAGGCATCAGGAAAATTCATACCTTTCAACAACACTTGAGGGTACTCTTCAAATTTGGCTCCTTTTTAGCAATTCATGAGGGATGTTTAAGCACAGTGTTACTCCCTAATGGTCCAATTTCACCCGGAAAACAAAGGCAGAGCTGCAGCCTGGCGAGGCATCAATTACTACTGCAGCCGATACAAAGGCAGGTGAGGAGCAGCATATGTGGCTGATACAGGATCGCCTTGCATGGTCGGACTTGCTTTCAGGAGATGAAAGCTCAAGAATATCTGCTGTGTGTGTGTGTGTGTGTGTGTGTTTGAGAGTCAGGCAGAGAGAGGGAAGAGGGGGACTGATGAGTTAATTGAATGGATCCACGTTTTCATTTTCTCTGAGGAAGTTGGAGGGGACAGGTCGCCACAGGAGAGAAGCGAACGAGAGAGACGAGACAATGAAAATGAGACAGAAGAGAGGGACTGGGATAAAAACTGAGAAGGAAGCAAGAGAGGGGAAAAAATGACCTTAGAGACAGACTGTGCAGAGAGAAAAAGGCTGTGGTGAGTCTCCAAGGCTCCATTAGACCCGCTCTGACAATACATTTTAAATCCACTTTGTAATCACACAGATGTGAGTGTGTGTCTCATGCATGGGGATCTTATAGCATTTAAAGCTAGTTTGCTCTGTGTGCATCTGCATCAGGCTGCAGTGGATATAAATGTTATGAAATGTGGCAGTTGTTCTTAAACTCTCTCTTTTACGTCCCCTTTGGCCAAGAAACCATGCGTCATCATCCATCACAACACATCTATTTTTATCACGCATTAACAAATGGGGGGAAACTAGCAGCGAAACGGATAATCTTGTGGACGGACTGAGGCAAAAGACGCTTTTATCATTAGAATTAAAATAAAATTTCCCAAAACTGTGCTCACTGGAGCCGTTATCCTGCCTGTGCTTCACCAACCTTAATTCAGGGTTTTATATGCTTTAATGCAACATGGCTGCAGTGCTGCAGCCACTCTCGTCTGAAATATTTCATTTCCGCTCCTACAAAGTCCTCTGAAAGCTCTATGAACTGATAGGTTTAAGAAGAAGATGAAGCATTAGGCAGGGGCTCGTTTTTATCTGAACTGTGACAAACTAATCAGGCAGCAGACTTTGCAGGAAGGTGTTTCATGGTGATAATAATATTTTTTACTTTATTAATCCTGATGGGTAATTAAGCTGTGCATTTGAACTATCTTTAACATTTGCATGAGAGCAGTGGTCCGTCATGTTCCAGCACCTGAGGAGCAGTTGAGGACTTTAATTGGGGGCTCATAGTGGTTCGCCTCACTTGGCAAACTGGGAACTTGAACCTGGCTCCACCGCTGTAATAAGGGGAATTAAAGTGGAAAAACCTCAAAAATGAAGCAGACCATCCCATCATTTCACCCTGCAGTTTATCTTTGATACGACAGAGTCCTTTCTGCAGGAGATGCTGTCTTTATTTGTGCTTAGTGGAGCCGTGAAAAACCATCATCAGCTTCCAGGAAAAAGCTACAAAGCTGAAGCAGAACTGGTGAACACTGGAGGATTGTCTCACTGTAACACCCCCTAATGAAAGCTGTATCCGTCTCAGATCCGGGATCTTCTCTGAGCTCTGATTAAAAGCCAGTCGGATGCTGTTTCATGTCTTTCTCCTGCATTTCCTTCTCAGCCACAGAGAGGATTGGTTAATATCCAGTTGCTGTCATGTGACGCTCTGGCCTGGGAGAAACAAGGTTGGGAAGTGCGGTTTGTTGGCCTCAGGATGCTGCAGGGCAACAGCGGCTCCATAATGGATATCTGGTCCCATCAAGAAGCAGAGGTGATGCGAGGGTCTCTTGTGGCCTGAGGCAAAATCTCACAAAGAGCTTCTCCAGCCGCCGTTTACCCACACTGATATTATCTTTAAATGCTTTGTACTATAGCATTATGTTCCTCTAACGCAACATATGATCATTTGGCTGCTTTCACTGTACTTACTTCTACTCCATTTCCTGTTTTCAGTGTGATTTGCTGTATTTCCACTATGGAGTGTTTCACTGTGTGTGTGTGTGTGTGTGTGTGTCTGCAGTTTGCATTTACAACAAACACATCACATAAATAAAAACCATTTCAGATGCATAAAGAGAACTAGAAACATGTTGAAAATGACCTATAAACAGTATTTACACACAGTAACGTCCATCCAGGTACCTGAGTGGTGCATTATCGGATTTCATGTCCATAAACTCATTTACATTGTTAAGCTAACTGGATACAGAGCTAATGTGATAGTGTCCAAGTTTATTGTTTTTATTTTCAGCCTTACTCAACAGGATTACAGACTGAGTAAATGAGCTTCACGACCCTTTTTCTTCTTCTCTCTTTTGCCCATGCAGGCAGATAACCTCTTATAATTGGGACTATTGTCGAACATTGTCACGGCTGTGTTTGATTCAACGTTGGTTTGCCCTCTGGGGTTTTCTCCTGACTGAGGTTCCAAGCATTTGCCTGGTATGCATGTGGTGCCTCTGTTCGGATGTTTTAAGGTGTGAAACTTCTAATGTTGCTTTAAAAGCTCACAGTGTAACATCACTGAAGATTAAAGAGCCTAAAATCATAAAACATCAAAAACTGGATCCATTCATATCACATCACTGTACTGAAGCTGCTGGGTTTTAATTTATTAGATCAACTTGTAATAAGTCCATATCAAGCGGTAACCATGGACAAAGGTGAAGCCTATGCAGAAGTTTTGCAGTTCCTCCTTCCTCCACTAGGGGCTCAAAACCAGAACAACTCCCATTTAATCCAATGTTAGAAAGAGCAACTTCACATGCTTACAGCCTGGTACAAAAAACATTTTAGGTTTATTATGTCAAGTTTACTTCAAGACACCTGTGAGGAGGGGTGCATTATTTTATAATTCATCCATTTAGAAGTTATTTAATCTTGAAATTTGGCATAAATGTGTCCTTTAACTGAAATCCATCCAATATCTTTGGCATAAGGCAGAGGTATGCCAGCTAGCGGCACGCTTTAGTTTAAGCAGTTTCAGCCCACCTACCTCTATTAGCTGTTTAGCTCCGTTTAGGTCTGAGTTAGCTCAGTTAGCTCGGAGCTACAAGCAGTTCAGCTTGATAGGTGTCAATCATCCACCCCTACGCTCACAACCACCCTCTCAGCTCCACCTCTTTGCTCATTTTCAGGAGCGACGGCACACTTCAAGCTGCCAAAATGACGACGGTGAGAACTGCCCACTGCGGTGTTTTCTTAACCTGCACATATGTTTGTGTCATTTGCACCACCGTAAAATCCAGCCCACAATGCACTGTGGTCCATAATGACTAGTGACCATCAGTGCACACTACTTTCAAGATGCATTGTGGGTAATTTTGATGGCACCCCTTTTCTCTTTCTGGATAATCGGATACGTAGAAAATAACATTATGGGGCGCTACATGTGTAGACAAGTCTAACCAGACAAAGTTGCAGATGATTTTCTTGATCTTCCTTGCAACACTTATCTGTGCTAAAGACAATGAGCATGTGTTTGAGTTTCTGAAAAACAACTTTCTTGTGTTTTCTTAAGTTGCTTTGCAGAACTTTATCCCTGCAAGGAAAGAAGTCACAATTCAGAAGTGTCTCATGAACGAGTTATGTCTTTTTATTGTCTGCAAACCCATGTGTTAGGTCTGATGTGTAAGTGTTGTCATCAGACATTACCCTCAGTCTGATTTCCAGTACCACCTCTGCACATTTAAACAGAACATCTGCCCCCCAGTAAAGGCTGCAGAAAGCACATTTTAACCCACTGATTCTATCTTTAATGGTTTATTTATAATTTACATTTCAATTATCACATTTAACAATTTCTGTTTTTAAACAGGAAATCAAAACATTTTAATTAACTATAAAAACATCTTATTTACTGTACTGATTTTATCATTTAAAAATGTAATTAAAAAGGGTTGTTTCTCAATGATCTCCAAGTTAAATGAATGAATGGATGGAAATAAAAGTACTTAGAATACAAAGACATAAGTGCATATCTGTGTGTGTGTGTGTGTGTGAGTGTGTGTGTGCATGAGCATTTAGCATTGCCGTGGTAACACAGCTCTGTTGCTGGTCACACTCTTGTTGTTTGCAGCAGATCCATGCATCACATTGAATATTTAAGCATTCCTAAGCCCCAGAAACATTTCCTTTCTGCAGATACTTCTTTCATTTTGCTCTGGTTCTGGTGCCACCTCTGTTACTGAGAGCATCTTCTGCCCGTCTCCACTCTGACAGAGGAGACGAATGGTTTGTAAGAATCTCCATTGGTCTTGGCTGGAGCTTTTAACTGGCAGCAAAGTATTTTTAACACTAAATGTAACAAGACTTACACAGCTAGCTTGTGTTTTCATTTCATCAGTTCCCATCAAACATTACCTACAGGTGGTAATTTTAAATCTTTAAGGACCACTTTAGTCAGTAGCAGGGGAAACCTACCTACTGCCTGCTTTTCATTGTCTATGAACCTCATATTCTTCTTCTGAACGTGGTTTTTCGTTTGTCTGTGAGCACTGAAATAGACATGCAAGAAAAGGGGAAGAAATTAGGTGCAGCAGTGTGACCGAGGGAAAGTTATTCACACTCCACAGATTTCTGAACTTGTGCAACCAAATTGGTTGCACTCCGAGGCCCTTCCTCGGCTTCTGGACACGGATTGGGTGCTTTAACAAGTGAGGCATACATGCTCTCTGTATCCTTCAACTACGGATTGACTTCGCATTTGACCTTTGGAGTCATGTGCAGCAGCCTCTTGTGACTTCATGCACCCTTCAGGGGTGCAGCAAAGCATGCACCATGAAGCAAACGCTTCCTCTGTGAGTAACTAAAGATTATTAATATATTAACTATACTGTCAGTGTGTATCTCTTGCTGTAACCTAAATAAAGAGAATTTGGACCTTATCTCGTTATACCGTGATATGTTTTTTATGTTATGATGTGATAAGGGCTCAATATTCTTTATCTGGTAACTTTACGCTTAAAAAAAACATAAATTTATTCTTCTAAAAACAAAGTTGTAAAATAAAATTAAACCATTTAAAATCTGCATACATTTAAAGTACATTATAATGATTTTTCTTGTGCTTATTAACAGTAAAACTTCACAATTCTTCTATTAATTTGCTTTAACTCTGTATTTCTGCCTTTATCACCTGAACTGCTGAACTAAATGAAACAACTTTAAACGGAAGCAGCTTTAACTGAACAGACGAGGCCGACTACAATGAAGAAAGAGAGAGAAATACAGTAAGAACAAGTCATTAAACAGGGAATAACAGTGAATAGTGGCCAAATACAGTAAAGCCACTCTCAGAATACGCACACTGAATACACAGAGCTAATAGCGAGACCTGGAGTCACTCTGGCTTTCTTTCTCCACTTAACATGATGGTTAGACCGAGATGGGGGTTTGGGACAGCATTAAAGTTTTATTATAGCTCCTGGTGAGGGAGAATCACAGTGAATTAACAGAACACAGAAGGACTGTCTGCAGCTGAATATGACTGCGCGTGTCAGATAAAGTGCTTCTGTAATTGTACAAGACAGTTTAATGGCTTCGTTTGAGCCATTACGGGGTCAGCCAGTGAGAGGGGTTAGTTTGAGTGTGCCACAGGTAGAGCTGAAGCGATCTGACCCGCTCTGACATCGCAGGTTTACAGGGCTGATGCACACACTCGCTTTCAGAGTCTCTGCTATTATTGTTTTTGTTGCTTTTTAAGTTTGAAGTCTGGTTCCGTCTGCTTCACCCACTTCACTATGATGAAACACCATTTTCACCCACACACGTGCAGCACATCCACACACACATGCACGCATTTGACACACATGGTGCTAAAATAGCTCCTCTGGCTTTGCTTCAGACATGAGCTTTGTTGGGAGTGAAACTCCCACACGTGATGCAAATGCAGTCTTTTACCTACAGTCGTACCTTCACACACACTGCAGCAATCCGCCGCAGTTGGATGGCAATCTTCCCCCAAGCTCCAGACTGCAGGTGGTAAAACAAACAATCATCAGTCCACTCCATGATATCACAGCAAGAAATCCTCACATGGCTCAAATGCTCTTTCCACTGTACGACTTTTTCCCCATTAGTGACAGCTTGAGAGCACAATAACCGAGGCATTATCAGTGGTTGATTTCATCTCCACTTTAACGATAACACACTTTTCTATCGAGGACAAAGTGGAAAAGAATAAGCTCTAACTTAGAGGACTGTTTCTGTCTTCTCTCGGATGGAAAAAGGGTTACAGTTCGGGAAATAAGGAACCATTAAACCTCGTTACGAGACACAATATTAAAGCAGTGACGTCAGTCATTCTGAATTTAGTCACTTTTCTCATCATGTTGGTATTTTAGGGGCATTTATTTAGACATGCCGGTGAGTGTTATTGAAAATGCTAGTCAGTGCATGCATTATACTGTTAGATATGACCATGGTCCAGGTGAATACTCCATTCTGATTGGCTGCAAGGTGTCCATTATAAAGTGATAATGGACACCTGTAAAAGAAGCTTCGGTAAAATGGCCTAATCGTTCTAAATTATTGCGCTGTCTCAAACACTAGTTGGTAAATGTAGTAACAAAAACTCAGAACATATGGCACCATATCACATTTTTATTAGCACATATGCTTCAGGAGTTACGGTACTGAAGCTCATCATCATCTGTGATACAAATGTGTGACGCATGTCTGAACCTTACCTGTGATCGGGTCCTGTGGTCTACCGTAATGACAACTAAATGGGTGACGAGGTCTATTTGTCCGCTCTCTGGTTTTTCGTAAGAAGTGTGCATTTCACATCCTGTCAGCAGCAACAGGTCGGGTTTAGGAGCTGCAGGTTCTTTGGGTATACATATTTCATACTTCTTTTCATAAGCGACTGGGGTAAAGGTGGGCTCATGCCCTTCGAGGTGTCCATTATGAGAAAATAATAGCTGATAGATAAATAATAGTCTGGTACAAAGCACCTCGTCGGGCATTATCCCTTATATATTGGTCAGGGATCACCAACTCCAGTCCTGCAGGTGTTAGAAATGTCCCTGTTGCAACTCATCTCACTTGCTTAATTTGAATCAGGTGAATTGCAGCAGGGAAACATGTAAAACCTTACAGACCCTGGACCAAGAGAGGTGGTAGAGGTGTATCTAGGACTATACTGAAAATCATCCATTACTGTAGATGCTTAGGTCAGACAGGAGAATCAGTCTATTTTCTGAACAACGTCTGGGGACTCTGAAAGCTCTGGCACACCTGTACACCTGTAGTGGAAAGCGCTACATGTGGTAGGAAAAAATCCGTTTTGTTTTCTATCAGCATCATATAGTGCTATAAAATCAGAGTAGATGTGTAAGACATAGTCATGGAAACATCACTTCTCAGTGTATTCAGGCTCATTGCAAGTCGTGTTAGACTTGTGGCATTTTAATTGCAGGCTTCTACAGTAATAGTGTAGCTGTCATGAACCGTCACTCTGTCACTTACAGTGCTCACAACACTGAACACCAATTCAAAACGCACTTGTTACTGATTAATGGGCATGACCCAGGGTGCTTGCACATACGCCCACTGTCCTGCACTGGCCTATGAATATTACTGACATTGCACATGTGTTGATGTTAAATGAGGAAATTGTACAATAAATTAAACTTAATAACTCTTTGTACATAACTGATCATGGTATTTACAACAAAAGCAATAAAGATGAGAACTCATACAAAATGTCTATATTATCATGAGTCCTGTGGGGTCTGGTTGATCTAGATGTGCAATGTGCAGTAATTCATGTATGAAATGGTTAGCAAACATTGATCCTTCTCCACTGCTACCGCTGTTTTTCTGAAGAAGCTGCTCTACACTGTGATTTTACCCATCATGTATTTTCACTGCATCCACACCGTGTGACAGGCGTCTGATGAGCCCGCTGAAAATAATGTCTGCTGTGTGGACATACCACAGTGATACATACTGCAGGCTGTGAACATGAAGAACAACAATGCTAATACCTCTGAGACGGTGGACTGAAAAATAACTTTTATATACTGTTATGATAGGATCACTCGTTAAAACCGCATTATTTCACCTCTATTTCCTTCCCTGTTCTATCTTATTCTACGAGTATCTCAGAGTATGTCATAGTAATAAATATTCCTCTACCACAACAGGACAAAATTTGATTGTTTCATTGGATCTCATAAGTTAAAATGAGCTCATATAGCTCATATCACCACTTTCTAAACTAACGTATGTGCATCATATACACGTACCAAATATGAAATTAAATAAAAAAAAACATGGTTTTATTTAAAACTAATTAATAGCTCCTCCCAATTTAGAGTTAAATGAAAAATTAAGACATTAATTGCATTAATTGTCTGCACTCTTCCTCAGAAGTGTTATCTGACAGCTGTTATTCATTGCAGATCCGCCAGGCAACACAAATTAGCTTAATACTAAACTCATCGGGGAAGAGACATCACACAAAAAAGAAAAATGAAAGAAGAAACCAGAAAAGGGTTAATAACAACAGGGATGAAGAGCTTCTTACAGAGACCATCAGGTCTCGGTGAGATCACCCTGCAGATCTGTCAGGTCCATCAGATTCACCGACCGAACGGCTGATCAATGAACCATCACAGCAGCGAGATAACATTCTGAGGAAGAGTGCAGACAAAGTAGTCTAAGAAATCTATACTGCATTTGTCTGATGTGAGCTCATCTTTGATGTAATAACAGCCTATTGTTTGCATGTTTCATTCATGGATGAATGGAAATGGGAATGTATTTAAAACACCATCAATAAATCAACTGAACTTGTCTAAACACAGGCAGACGCATCAGTAAAGCAGCAACTTGCTTGGTTTGTTCCTCTTGCTCTGCACTTGTAATTTATCTGTTTCTTAGTGACAGTCCAACCTCTGTTTGACAAAGTGAATCTCTGCAGATGTGCCAAAAAGTAAAGTTCTCCAATATCCACAGCAAGAAGGCAGAGTGTAGCACAAACAGGATGTTTTAGTCATCTAACGGCACGCTTTAGCTTTAGCCAGTTAGCTCCTGTTAGCTCTTAGTGACATGCAACTCAGACATCAATATGTAAAACTGTGATCCAAAATGTTTCGACATTTTTCAGTGAAACTGTGTTAATTTGTTCCATCTACACCTTGTTTGCAACCGTTTCTTCTGCAATAGGGATTTGCATTTCCACAGTGTGTGAAGTGTGTTAGCAGTGTAAACAAGCACTGGTGACGTTGACAGTTTTAATTGGACAACATGAGAAAAAAAACATCATTTTATTTAGTTTTTCTTTTTTTTACAATACATGAAAAAACATTTTAAAATATTTTATTAAAAAAACATTAGAAAGCATGTGAAGCAGTGGTGAATACTTCCACCAATGCTAAAGAACGAGTGCAGAACAAACTGTTTCCACCAGGCTGACAGGCAGCCCAGACGTACTGAATAAAAACGTTTTCCATGGGGCTCAGCAGGAGAAATCAGCATTGTTCTTTTGTAGATGGATTCAGTGATTTTCATCGATTCTTGTCACGTTATCGAGTGCAACAAAGAAAAAAGAACTGTTTTCTTGAGTCTGGCCTTTAGAATTTCCATTCGGTCCAGTGGGAGAGATGCTGGTTTTCTATGCTGGAGCAGACCACCTGCCCAGCAGATAGCTTGATCTCTGATTGCAGGAAAAACTACAACATGCATCCTCAATCAGACAAATGTCGTGTTTAGCAGTTTTAAAGACAGAAATCTTGATCTAAACTCAGTGGCTTTTATTTGATTGGCCACCACAAACCAATGAAAAGCAGACTCTGAGTTTCTTTGTTATCCTGCCAACAATCAGACAGCTGCAAAGTAACTGCAATATGTTTTATCCATGCCCCAACAGGAAGCATTTATATGATGCTTTTTCTAGGTTATACCCACATTTATTGTCTATTTTACTGTTACTGTGGCATGCTGTGCACAAAAAATCATAAGAAAAGCATTGACCATGTTTTTATTAAAACTGTCAAAAAGTCAAATCCAGTGATTTAAGTCTGTGTGTGTGTGTATACATATACATACAAGACTTTTCACAGTGCTTTAGATAAAACATGACATGTAAAAACCCTGCTGATTGTTTATAAGTCCCAAAACAGTTTAGGCCCAGAATACATCTGTGATATGTTCAGAGAATATAA
>JBAMHV010000018.1:21404187-21415597 GCA_037177535.1 Pseudomugil gertrudae
CTGTGATATGTTCAGAGAATATAAACCAAGCAGAGCTCTGAGATCCAAAGATGCAGGTCAGCTGGTCCAGACCAGAAACCAGACCAGTAACCAGACCAGAGTCCAGACCAGAGTCCAGACCAGTAACCAGGCCAGAGTCCAGGCCAGAGTCCAGGCCAGTAACCAGGCCAGAGTCCAGGCCAGTAACCAGGCCAGAGTCCAGGCCAGTAACCAGACCAGAATCCAGGCCAGTAACCAGGCCAGTAACCAGGCCAGAGTCCAGGCCAGTAACCAGGCCAGAGTCCAGACCAGTGTCCAGGCCAGTAACCAGACCAGAATCCAGACCAGAGTCCAGGCCAGTAACCACACCAGAGTCTAGACTAAACATGGAGCGTTTAGCTGTTATGCTGCAAACATGTGGAACAAACTGGTGGAGATTAAACCACATGGAGACACTTTTAAATCCAGATTGAAAACATTTCTTTTTTCATACATAAATGAATCTGCACGGTAACTTTATATGATCTGCTTTTAATTACTTTTATTTAATTTATGATTTTATAGTGATTTCTGCTGTTTTTATGCTTTTAATGTTTTAATGTAAAGCACTTTGAATTGTCCTGTACATGAAAAATGCTGTACAGAGACTTACATTTAAAATAGAATAAAATAGCTTTAACAAAGCTGAAAAGCTAGTATAAGGTCAAATATAATAATGTTTTGATAAAAAGTTTTTGAAAACATAAATGCTTCACTTTTTTAACTTTAAATAAAAAAAGCTTCACTTTTATTTCAACATCTCAGAGTTTCAGATGGATGTTTTATGTCAAACTAGAAAAGCACTCAGAGAGCGCAGACCTCCGCGAGGCAGAGGTAATAAAGCTCCTATTTAATACTAGGTTTATTGTCCTTATATAAGAATACAATAAAAATCCATGTGGCGTGTTCTTATCTAACAATGTCACAAGGAAAGAAAGTATAGAGTTATAAATATTATGTGGTAAAAATGTTGTATTTAAATAGTTAAAACTAGTGCAAAGAACAGCGGTTGCATTTTGTATATTTTTCTCTTGATTTTCCTCTTTACACTCATATTAAGCCTTGTTTCACAGCTCTCATCATATTTTCCTCCTCCAGCTTCGCTCTTTCCTGCTGGATCTTCCTTGATTACCTGATTAAGATCACCTGCTTCTGACTACCTCATCTACACCTGATTGTTGTCATTCTGCATCACATTTAATGCACACAGTAGCTGCATATCCCTGCAACCCTGCTGTATTTCCCCCTGACTTTGTGATTCACAACACTGACAGTTTAAACTGCGTTTGTTGGTGTCGTGACTAAAGAGATTCAGAGATGATTGTCCTGCAGCGGCTGTTGCAATGAGCTACATCTCCTTACAAACCAATACCAATGTAGCATACAATGTTTTAATCAATGCAGTGCTGGAATCATTATGTAAAGAGGAGTGAAATTCTGATTTAGGTTGTGGTAACAGAAGCTAAAGTGCATCCAAAGAGCATGACCGCACCAAGAAAAACATGGAAGGAGTGCAGGAATTACAGCTCCTAAGTTAGCTGAAATATAAAACTGTTTACAGTATAGTCATTTTTCAGCCTTAAAAGAAAATAAACCCCGTCTTACTTTAGGGTTTTAAGTCTTTGCATTAAGCCGGTCATAACTACATCAGGTTGGAGGGGCATACATTTAAGCTAGCTGAAGTAGCACTGCATGTAGCTGCTTTAGCCATGCTTTACTCTCATAGAGGTTTATCTGCTTAGTATGATTTCTTTCTTCTAAACCTGTTTCACTTGAGACTTGTAGTTAGTTTTTACTTGTATCAAACACCTTCTTTTTACTCAGTCTAGCTATTTTATGCTTTTCCTGGAATTATATTATAATATTTATGTGCTGTGAAAGAAAGCTTATTAACCTCTGTTTGGTGGTAACCTCTTATAAACCTACATAAAAAGCTTCTCTTCTTGGAAAACCATACAGCAATCTGGATTAAACCCAGCGTGTGTTTGAATTTATGGAATACAGCAGGGGAAACTTACCACAGAAGGTAGCTTTAAAACTGACCTGGTAAACAAAAATGCTTTTATTATATCAGCACATTGGGCTTTACTGGCTTTTAGCCAGATTCTTTTAAGTGATGATTCCAATAAAACCTTGAAATGGCTTGAATGATAAATATTTGAACATTTTGTTGGGAAATAAAGGTTTAAAAGAACGTCTCTGACTACTTTATATGCAGGTATAATTCCGTAGACAGTTTCAGAGAAGGCTGGATTTAAATGCCTAAGTGCAACCTTTTATTGTTATGGTTTGTTCTATAAAAGGTTGTTTTTTTATTTTGTGAATGCTTCTTTTTAAAGATTAAACATATCTATTAAAACTTAAAAACATGTACCAGAACATACACAGACAAGGAAGCTTATCTGTAGTTTTAATCTAGCAAAATCTTGATCTTGGTTATTTAACAAAAGGCTTTTTAATTGAAAATCCTTCTATCAGCTAATGTCTATTTTGCTATATAATAAGCTATATATAATAATAATTGCTAAATAACTTCATACTCACTTCTATGCAAATTAGCCTCCGCTGCCGCCATTATTTTGAAAACCCAGCACTTCCTCTTCCGCTCCGTCAGCAAGATGGCGTCGGTTTAGTGCGCAAAGTGTCCATCGTTTCACACTAAATTATTGGTGAATTTTAGGGCAGCATCCAGGACCTTTCAGTGCACTGACTTTTAACTTAAATATCAGTGTAAATGACATAACAAACCTAAATATAGTGCGTAAAGTCGTGTTAGTGTGCTGATTGAGACACAGCTCTAGTTTTAGGCTGGCACCATGTTTGGGTTTAGCATTAGGTTAATCTGAGCTCTGTCAGTCCCGTCATCAGAAGACACCTCTCATCTTATTATTTATCGACTTTCACATTTTATTTGTCCTTTTTACTAAATGTGTTCATATTGATCTTGGTGGTTAGGACATATTTATCTGGTGTGACGTGGAACACATTTATTTACGCTTCTTACAGAGTTTGTGAATGTGCTGCCTCAAAAAGAGAGCTTTACTGCTTTAGGATACAAGTTTAGTGGAAATGACAGATGTGGGTGTTTTGTGGATGTTGTACAGTTTAATTATTATGCTTACCTTATGATCTGCTTTATCGTGTTACCGTAGACATCATAGATCTGTTCCTGCCAACACGGCTGCATCAGTACAGCTCCGTGCAATGTAAAAGCAGGTTAATCTCCTGGTAATTAGTATAAGTGAGCCGAAGCGGGAGGGAAATAGCAGCTAATTTCTGTTGAGAAAACTTTTTAGACGCGGGGAAGAAGTGAGTTTTAGAAGAGGGCAAAGTGCTTCATGTGTGGCTGCCTTTTAAGCCTGTTTTGAACATGAAAAAGCTGCTGCTGAATACGTTTCTGCAGGGGGTTGTCAGACGGCATTGTGGTTAAATGTAGGTACATGCAGCAGTACGTTGAGCTGGCTGGTGGCAAGTGAGCATAGCAAAAGGAAAAATTACAGCTCAAAACGTCTCCTGTTGTGTGGTGAATTTCCCAGATTGATTATTCTCAGCGTAGCACTTTTGAATATGAGAGGAATTTTTTCTTGCCTCGGTTAAAACAAAAGCTGGTGTCTGTTACTCACATGTGGAGGAAATGGCTTTTATGATGTGCTGGAAGCTTCTAAACACATTGTTGTGGGCTCTGAAACGGCTGCTTTCATTGTTTAAAGCTGGAGTGGTTTTCTGTGGTTCTGTTTCAAAGAGCACTTGAAAATGTGCTGACGATCAACAGCTCGTTTTCTCCTCATCGTCATTTCCTCTTTTTGTCTTTGGGTTTTAAATAGAAAACGAGTCTTCTCCAAACATTTATTCCTCTGGTGCCAACACTGCTTACACTTCTTAATGTGATAATGATATCTGATCACATGTTTGTTCTGTAGGGACACATCTGAAATCCTGATCACAGATGGATGTTCAGTTAAAATAAAACCAATGTAAATCCAACCGAAACAGAGACTAATGGTGGAACATGGGTGGAAAGCTTGGCACAGAGCTTTGGATATCAGTGAAAACTCAGGGGTTAGTCTCTTTATTGAACTCAGGTTCCAGCAGCACACCAGAAACAGAATATTGGCTTCATATTTGGTTTGATCCTTTAATCATGATGCTCTGAACCCTTAAAGTTTCATCCAGGTGTGTTACATCTAAAATATACCAGATGGTAGATCTCCAGGGGCCCTGGATGGACTGGCGACCTGTCCAGGGTGTACCCTGCCTTTCGCCCGTTGACAGCTGGGATAGGCTCAAGCCCCCCCGCGACCCCGCTCTGGGATCAAGCGGTAGAAAATGGATGGATGGATGGATAGATCTCCAGGACTGAACTTGGGCACTCATTCCTTGGTACTTTTCAAGAAGAGTTTTTCAGATTCTTTAAAACACAAGTGTTGAAATTTTTGATAAGATTTGTGTGTAGAAGCTGTTGGTCATGTTTTCAGAGTAAGCATAGCGTGCTCGGAGCTTGCTTAAGGTGTGCTAGGAAAATAAATGAATAAAAAAGATATATAGTGCTAATGTGTAGGAAATAGTTAATACCACAACTCCAGCAACAATTCTATTCAACTATAACTGGATTTAAAGCTGTACATTATGAAAGAGCTCTTAACCATTTAAGAGAGCAAACATTGTATACATCATATAAAAAATGGAATGATTAAACACTTATCAGATTTAAAAAGACCTTAGTATTAGTTGTCATTATACCTAAAAGCTTTACAGATATGGATGTGTGTATTAAATACTGATGTTATTTAATGTACAATTTTTAATGACGTAGCCTTCATGATGAGGTGAGGGTAAAACTTGGATTTTATTATCCTTAAATTGTAGAAAGTTGCATTAAAAACAGGTTTTAGTGCAAACATGCTTTATCCTATTAACCAAAAAGCTCTGCACCTATGTCAGAATGTCAACTTAAAGCCACAATTATCATTTATCAAACCCTACATGTAAGACTAGTGAAGAATAGTGATTTCCAAAGCTCCTTTCTGGATGTCGGCAGCCACACTGGTTTATTATTGTTAACCAGTAATGGTTCTGGAGAGGATTTCTCTCCATCAGACCTGTTGCTGCTGATCTCCAGGCCATTTATATCACATCAGCTCAGCCTTTTTTCCTGTTTCCCTGCTTCTCGTCAGCTTCCTTACATAGAAAGAACCTGAAGGTCCAGAAGCATCTTTCAGGTATTTTACTGATTTGTTCCCGCCACTTTCATATCCTTTTTCATGCTCAGCCTATACTTTACTACACCAGATCTTCTACTAACAGCTTGTTGAGAACGACCTTGTTGGCATAAAAATCCTACTTTCTGTCCAGCTTTTCATGGATGTAGCCAAAGAAATGAAAATAAAGGATGTTTGTGTCAGGTTGTGACAACAAAAACGCCTAAAGATCCATTTTAAAAAGAATTTTTTGCTAAGTCGTGTGTTGAGAACACAAGTTCATCCCTCGAGTCAGAAGCCTTTTTTGTGCTTGAATGATTCATAGGTCAGTTTGAAGTGGCTCCACAATCAGAAGATATTTTGAAAATGGTCAGATTTTTTAAAATGTTATTTATTTTTGCTAAAGTGGTCAGTTTTAATGGCTGGACTTAAAATGAGGGAAACTGGAAGTCAATGTTCTAAAAATAAGACAGAAAAATGCAGAAATGTTGCTGAGGACCACTTTAAAAAGCAGCCTGACCCCTAAAGGAGTGAGAGTTTGAGTCCAGAAGCAGACTGAAATCAGGTCTGTGATTTTTAAAAGTAGATTTATCATCAACGTCTCCTGCAATAAAACTGGAACTTGTTTTCCAGGTTGTTGGTGCTGATGCCAAACAGGATGAGTTTGTTTGGAAGACAGGCGGGTAGAAAACAGCAGAAAGCAACGGGCAAACCCGAGCTGTGATCTGGTGAGGATTGGAGAGAAGTGGAAGAAGGATGAACTGCATGGTGATGAGTAGCTGAGCCACAGCTGTGCCCTTTGGACCTGCCAGGAATCAGGAGTGTCGGCAGGCATTCAGAAAAACGAGTGCCAGAGGAGATCATGACAAGCGCGGAGTGGCTTTTACTCTGCCTTGTACACGGAGTAGCTCTCAGTGCATCAATACTCCACTTAACATCATATCATAGTGACAAACAGGACGACAAACGCTGAGTCAGATGACATTTCTTCTGAAAAGCTCGCTGATGGGGCTTATGGTTATTATATTTGATCACATTTTACAATTGATTGCTCCTGTTTGGTGTCCCTCAGTGGACTCGCTGTCAGCTCTGATTATGTAGCGCCTCATAATCATCACAAGAGGGAAAAAGTTGCTAAAGATGAAGTGTGAGCTGTTTACTACAGGAACAACCTTTGCTAATTGACACATCATGCTGCTGACAGCGAGCCCTTCCTCCCACATTTCTGTATATACTGCATGTTATTTGCGCTTTAATAAGTGATTCAGATCTGAAACCTGTTTTTATATCATGTCTATTTTTTTCTTTTTAAAATGAATTTTCATCTTTTCGTACCAAATGAGTGACTCTTCTCCCCTCTCG
The DNA here is from genome assembly GCA_037177535.1 of Pseudomugil gertrudae. Classification (NCBI taxonomy): domain Eukaryota; kingdom Metazoa; phylum Chordata; class Actinopteri; order Atheriniformes; family Pseudomugilidae; genus Pseudomugil; species Pseudomugil gertrudae. Next base: position 21,410,766 of record JBAMHV010000018.1, read on the forward strand.
CTTTGAAAACCAAGCTTTCATTTACATTTCATATTGCACGACTGTAATTAACACGACAAAATTGGAAATGAGGCAGATGATTAATATATTGAAAATAGATGCTTGGCTGAGTGACTCTTTTGATGATTGTACGCCATGAGATGAGGAAAATTGCCTGTTTGCTGTGATGGATTTGTGCATTTGAAGATAACTGTACTGGTCTGAACAAGTGGAAATTATGCAGGGAAAGTGGGGATGTGAGCTGGAGGAATGACACGCCGACAGCACGAGTGGGTTTAGAAACGAGCAGCACAATCAGCTAAAAGTGCCGCGTTATAGGCTGTTCGTGGCTTTAATGCTGGCTATTAGGCTCCATCCTAAATTACATCTACTCAGACACAAATCTGCACCACGGCAGTTCCAGAGATGACTAAAGAAGCCAACTGAGACACGTTGTAGGTGGTATTGTTACTGTGTGCTGCAGATTGAGCTTGTAGCTTTGGTTGCTGTGATTATGGTTATGACACATTCTTTTATATTGCGAGCAGCATTAGCAATGTGCCTTAGTGTGCTGTAAAGTGACACGACTGTCACTGAACATTGTGCTTAATTATTCCAGCATGCACGGGTTCCTGTGGTGCACTGATGTTACACCTGTCATACGCAACAAAAGCACCAAAGCTTCTAATTCTAATGAGCCAATTTAGCTAAATGATGCTTCCTCGGTTGATATAAAGAGGAGCAATAAAGTGAGGTTGTGGTACAGACGTACACACGGCAAACGAGCGGGAACAATAACTGAATTATAGCGACTGCAATCGCAGCCAGGCATCGTGTTATATGTCACATCAGCTGGAGCTGAGACACAATGCAGAGGGGAATTTAAAAATAAAGTAAAGCACATCTTCTGATGTAATGTCAAATTAATTCATGTGTCAAAAATATAACCTTTGGGAGACAAAACTAGGTAACAAAATCCTGTTTTAAAGACTTTCTGAATAAATACAGTCATGACTAAAATATGTTCATGGTATCTGCAAACATCCTCACCTAGGGAATTTTTACATTAACATACGAGGGATGGAAATAAGAACACGGATGGCAGAGATGGGATAAAGTCCCCTGTGATGCTGAATGTAGGACACCAATAAATTCTGCTGTAATTGTCACAAATGCAAAGCTGCAAACACCTTTTTTTTTTAAAAAAAGGTTACAAGGAAGGTTTTTTCTGCACATGCGATGGACTCGGAGAAAGTATTTATAAGCAGCGCATCATCATGGAGGACGTCTCTGAGAAGCATTTTAAACTAAAACAAACATCTTCGGATGTATCTCTGTCCGGAAGAGGAAATGGTAAATATCATCGTAAGGGTTTTAGGGTTGTTCTGAAATGAAAACCATGACGACACCGCTCTGCCTCGCTTTGCTGCTGATTGCTTTATGCTGTCGTCATGGGAACCCATCTTTCCTGATTGACAGAATGAACCAATCTTACGCTGCTTTACTGAAAATGACGAGTAATAACAGGATGAAGAAAGAATGGGTTCATTTAGAGAAAAACAAAGTTGAAATGCACCACAGGTCCCATTTCTGCTCAGTGGAAGGAAGGGTCAATAACAAATCCAATGCTGCAGAGCCCAGAGGCCATTCTCGGGCCTCTTGGGACTCCAAAGAGAATTTAATAGTGAGGCCCTCAAACAGCGTTATTGGCTTCATGACTCAGAGCCAAAGCGTTTGCCTGGTTTACCTGTTAGCAAGCAGCATCTCTGGGTGTGCCATGAAAACCAGTTAGAAACAGGTTTCTAAAGAGGAAATGTTGTGCTGAGTATCTGCTCTGAGGACCAAACTTTCAGCTTTAAAACATAACTTTATTGATCCCTTTGGGATGACTCAGGGATCCCTCGGGGAGATTCGGTTTCCAGCAGCTTCTACATAAAAAGAATCTTCAAAACAAAGAACAAACATAAATACATAGAATAGATGCTGAGTCTGCAGCCTTGCTGTGACAGAGTGGATCTTCTCATCTGCAGTGGCTGCTCCCGCTTTCAGAAAAACTCCCTCAGCATGTAGCATGGCTGCATGCTAACAGCTAGCAGATAGCATGGCTGCATGCTAACAGCTAGCAGATAAAATGGCTGCATGCTAACAGCTAGCAGACAGCATGGCTGCATGCTAACAGCTAGCAGATACAATGGCTGCAGGCTAACAGCTAGCAGATAGTATGGCTGCATGCTAACAGCTGGCAGATACAATGGCTGCAGGCTAACAGCTAGCAGATAGAATTGCTGCAGGCTAACAGCTAGCAGATAGACTGGCTGCATGCTAACAGCTAGCAGATAGAATGGCTGCAGGCTAACAGCTAGCAGATAGAATGGCTGCATGCTAACAGCTAGCAGATAGAATGGCTGCAGGCTAACAGCTAGCAAATAGAATGGCTGCATGCTAACAGCTAGCAGATAGAATGGCTACAGGCTAACAGCTAGCAGATAGAATGGCTGCAGGCTAACAGCTAGCAGATAGAATGGCTGTAGGATAGCAGCTAGCATGGCTGCAGGATTGCAGCTAGCAGATAGCATGGCTGCAGGCTAGCAGATAGCAAGGCTGCAGGATAGCAGCTAGCAGATAGCATGGCTGCAGGCTAGCAGATAGCATGGCTGCAGGCTAATGTCCGGCTGATTGGTCACTCTAATTGTCCCTAGGTTGTTTGTGTCTCTGTGATGGACCAGCTCCTGTCCAGATGCACCCTGTCTCTCTCTGCTGGTTGCTTGAATAAGCTCCAGCTGCCTTCGACCCTGAAATTGATCCGCTGAAAATGAACGGATAGTATGGAGAATGAATGCACAACTTTTGTGTTATTTTTTCCAGTAAGGAACAGAGCTACCTTACCAGTTACCAACCAGCTGACGTACCTGCACCGTCCAAACAGCATATTTTGGTGTTTTCCTGTCACGCATCTGATTAATTTAAATGTGACTCATTCAGCTGCACTTAGAGGCAAGAGCTTTTAAATAACACAAATTAGCGCACAGACACTGGATGTGTGACATGTCACAAACTTGTTTTTGGGAAAAGTGACGATTTGCGTCATTCATCAGTGATCGTGCTCGTCTCCCTTAGAGGAGCCGGTCTGTCCAGCATCACGGGGACATTTAATTTAGCCTAATTAGCTCATATAAATGACCCGTGTGTTGGTAAACTGTGTTTTATTCAGATGTTTTTCATAAGGAGCTTTTTTTGTGTTGTTAGTTACTGTTCAGCATTTTAAATACAACTTTAAAGAATACCAAACTAAAGTAAACAAATCAAATTAAAGGCAAATTGTGAACATAATGACGCTTTAGTGATAAATATTATCATTGAGCAAATTATGCTGAATGGAAAATAACCTTAATATTAAAAAGCAATCGGACGTGGTGTTTCGGCTTGCAATCATTTCCTCACTTCTCTGACATGATTGCATTTAAATCTTCAGCTGTGTGATTTGAGGAACTGTGCACCCATCAAGCTAAAATCTCCCCCTGTCTGAAGATTTGGCTCTAGGTTCTTACCTGCCAAAGAGGCTACTAAGTTTTAATTCATACCTGCCAAACTGAGTCTTAACCTGCATTTGTTCAGTCAGCGGGTGCTAATTCAGACTCCTGCTGAAGTCAGACTGACTCCAGCTGCAGACTCCTACCTGCATGTCTGCTTGTGTTTCTGCATCTTGCTTTATGTAAATGAGCTCTGTCTGACTCGTTAGCATGGACCATGTGACTGATCTGAGCTCTCCGACACTCGCTCATGTCAGATGTTTTGTTTTTTACCTTTTAAAACTTAATTTTATTTACTTAGAGAGTGAACAGTTCATATTAAGCCGTGGGTTACTGGTACATCTGTCAGTAATGGTAACATCTCAGATTTATTTCTGGTTTACTCTGATTTCAGACGTTTTCCCACTCGAGCTTTAGCACCTGAGTTATTGGTGTTTCAGGTTCCTGAAATACACCATCGGCTCCTCGTTCTCCTAATCTTCGCTTCAGTCTCATTCACCTCCGCTTGCTGTTGTGCACATCCCACAGGACGCTGCAACACAGCCTCCACGCTACAGACGCAGCTTTTCAATGAGAATTTGTTTATTAAATCAGAGTATATAATCATGAGTATTCCCCGGCCAGCTTTCCTGCTTATTAAAGGTGCCAAACTGGAAAATCCAGAGCTTAAGATGGTTAATCTGTATTCCTATGAAACCCACATCTTTACATTTTACATGGCTCAAAGTCAATGTCACTTAATGTGTTTCAAGTTCCTCATCTGTCTTATTTGACCAGGCCAGCAGCTGCTGCAGCTGGCAGATAAATCTCATTTATGTGTCCTCTGTTTTATAACATCAAACATGGCGCACATGCTAATCACCCCAGTATGACTGCTTTCTGCTTCCACATGGTCTGAACTGTATTCAGCTTACACAGGGCTTTATGCTCAACATTTATTTGAATAAAAAATGCTTTTTCTGCAGGATTTTTACAAGATGTGGATGCTGATTAAGACTTTAAATGCTACAGTAAAATCTACTTTTTTAGCCCTTAAATTAATGTTTTTGTGCACTTTAAGTGTTTATGAATGTAGAAAATGTAAATGTATTTCCTCCTGATGCTGCACATATATCTTTATATTCTTTGTGGTCATATTTTTCAGTCTGTTTAATTTTTTTTACATTACATCACAGTATTTGCTGTGGGTCTGCCAAATATGGTCGTGGACTTCCTGTAATCAATGTGGTGAATCTGATTCGTTGATATTTCTAGTAAACTTAGCAATAAAATGTTTCTCTGCCGGGAGATTAGCGTATCACTGCTATCAAGCTACAAACATGG
>JBAMHV010000018.1:21464015-21475339 GCA_037177535.1 Pseudomugil gertrudae
GATTCACCACATTGATTACAGGAAGTCCACGACCATATTTGGCAGCAAATACTGTGATGTAATAGATAAAAAAAAATGTAATAGAGAAAATTAAACAGACTGAAAAATATGAGCATAAAGAATATAAAGATATATATGCAGCATCGGGGGGAATAAATGTACATTTCTGCATTTAAACACTTAGAGGTGCACAAAAACATGAATTTAAGGGCCAAAAAAAGTGCATTTTGCATATTATATCCCCTTTGTTATTGTTTCTAAAAGTCTGGGGGCTAAGCCCCCCCTGTCTTTCAGTTCTTAGAGACGTCCTTGGATCAGAGCCATGGTAGAAGCCTTGCATGTAAACACGAACAGCATAGAAATAGTTTTATTCCTCTGCATGTCTCTGAGTCATTGTTGTGCGCAGCATCTTGTGCACATTTTTTCTCGCGCGGTCACATTCTCAGGTGTGAACACAACACACCCTCATTGCGCCAACACGTCTGTGCGGAAACTGTGCAGCAGGGTGAGCTGGGCTGGGTACTATACGGCTCAAGTCCTCTTGGTGACGCTCTGCTGACATCACTGTGATATTCCCTCACTCCGCTCCTCGCATCAAACACACACACTCTCCCACACACACACTCTCCCTTCACACTTTCTGCTCCACGCCGGAGCTTCGGACGCATCCCACCGCGGGCTACCTGTGCGCTGCGGGCTACCTGTGCGCTGCGGGCTACCTGTGCGCTGCGGCCGGAGGGGGGGTTGGACTCTTCCTGTCAGAGGACGGACAGAAAGGATAGAGGAGAAGGACGCGCAGAGGAGACACCACAAGCTGCAAGTTCACGGTCTGAACTGAGCTCCTAAAGTTTCCTGACGCGGTTGGAAAGGAATAACCTGGATCCCGCACGCGGCACATCCTCGCGCTGTTGTGGATTTTAGCCTCCACCTTGTTCCGCGGCTCCACAGAATGGCGACAGGTTACGTCGCGCGCCGCCGGCTGTCTCCGGTGACACACACTTGGCTGGTGGCAGCAGCGATCCTCCTCGCAGCTCAAGGTAAGGTGAAACCGAGCCGAGTCGCGTTAAAAAATGCTGCTCGAGCCGCACGCGGTGCGCGTTTACTTCCCATCCGCGCAGCGCTGTCTCGTCCCGGTCCTCTCTCTGTCTCTCTGTCTCTGTCTGTCCGCCTGCTGGGTCTCACTTAGACCTGTTGTAAAAGTTTATTGTCCGGACTCGCAACCAGAATGGTGAGAGCAGCCTTCAAACTGGAGATAATGGGAGGTGTGGCTCTCCCGGTGTGTGTGGACATTTTTGTGCTGGTGACTGTTCAGGAAAGCTAATCCTCCCTGAGCCTTTACAAACCCTTCCTACCGGCATGTCTGACCTGTAATCTGTGTTTACCTGATGGAAAGTGCGCAGCGCAAATAGGGCGCAATCAAACCCGCAGGTCTGATTACTCCCCATCAGACTAATGCCAGCAATTAGTCCCCATTCTGCAGCGCAGCGCGCGCGGTCAGGGTAACCCCTCTCTCTTTCTTCCCAACGCTGCATTCAGGCTTGTAAAGAGCCCTTAATGAAAATCCACTTTAATAACTGCAGGATTAATGACAGAAAAGGTTGTGGTAGCAGGAAAACGCATCTTTCTGCAGGCAAACATCCATCTAAAGAGGAAAATAACACCAGCTGTGACGCTGGATGAAGTTATTACAGCTTGATGTTGCAAAAGATGCAAAAAAAAAAAAAAAAGGTAACAATGTTCAATAAGACATGAAACCCTGCAAATATCTGATATCTGTCCTCCTGGTGCTCAGAGCTGTCTGATTGAATCCATTGTTGACTGATATGAGAGACCTGCTGCTGTTTAGCTTCTCTGAACAAACCCAATTCCACACAGTGTGAAGGTTATGCCCCCCTCCTCATCCTCAGGGGGGCCACTGCCCTGCCGGTGGTTTCTGCTCCCCTGCTCTGACCCACCACCTTCAAACCAACACGTCTCATTTCAATGCAAACTTCCTGATAACTCATTTATCTGACACAGGTGAGGTGAAGCAGAGGAACGTCTAAAACCTGCAGGGAGGTGACACACACAACCCTACCCACACACACACACACACACACACACAACCCTGGGTTGAGGAGCCCTGCCTCAAGGCATCATTGTTTGTGTCAGGATGGTTTATTTGTGATCTCTGCAGAATTTTGACAACAGAAATATGGAATTCATTAAAAAAAGCTTCGTGTCTCCTCATCCGGATCATAACCGGCTGTGAACACGGTTACTGTTCATGAATAACCAGCTACATCTCTCTGTGATGTTAGGCTGTTCAGCATGGAGGTGATCAGTCTGAAATGTCACATAGCGTCGGCTAAAACGCTTCAGTTAATGCAATTTTCTGTTTTGCACCCCAGCCGGGATGAGAGGGGCATTTGTGATGGATATGAAACTGTTCAGGAATCTGTCTGCCTGTTGTTTTCACCTGGGTGTAACTAGCATCATCTGTCAGAGCTGTCCCAAAGGGAAAGAAAGATGGGTCATAATGGAGCTGGGAGATATGTCATCCTCAGGGACGTGCCTCCCGGATCAAAGCAAACGTTATTTCAGTGAGCCGCTTTGCATTTTGCTGTAGCATGACACTTTGAACTGTAATTTTTGGGTGCTGAAGACTTGACCTTGATGGGAATTAGCTTCTGTTCTCCTGCTGGAGCAGTGTTAAGAGCACCCGAGCTGGAAAAGGCCAGTGTGAAGACGAGAGCTGGAAGGCATGAAGCTAAGGTCGGAGTGTGGGGATGACAGCCCCTCAGCCGAGACGATGCTGCATCCGGTCTGCATTGTTAGAAAGCTGTCAGATCGCCATGACAGCATCCCCACAGGTTGTGAATTCATTTCAACGGCGGTGTGGTTGCAGGAAAAAGCGGCACAGTGGATAGAAACCATCTGAATGCAAACTTCCTGCTTTCCCCTGGTTGTTATGTGGAAAATGAACCGGCTCTCTGCAACAGGTGTTAACGGCAGCACCAAACCAGGAATGTTAAGAGAAGCATGTTAACCTTGAGTGGAAAAAAAGACTAAATAGAGTTGAGAGGATATCATTCTGCTGCAATGATAATTAAGTCACTTCAGGTGCCCCCCTCTCCTCCGAGACCCGTCTTTACAGGCTCGATCCTGCACTGAAATGTCAATGATGATGAGTCCCCTTGACGGCTCGGTGGAGACGAAGGGCTGATTAGCTTATCACTTGGAGAGCAGGCGGCCGATGATTATCGCTCACAGAGCAGCGCGGCCTGATTATCGAGAGCCTTATTAATGACTCATAGTCTGCTTTGCTTTGCACCATGTTGTTTGCATATTTAGATGATGATGCAGCTCTGGTTTGGATCTACTCTCCCATTCAGGAGCCTTTTCTGTGGGGAGTCTCCTCCTTCATGTAGGGTTGTAGGGTTCTCCATTAGCGCTGTGATGGAGTGGTGACCTGTCCAGAGGTCCCCCATGACCCTGCACAGGAGGAAGCAGCTACAGAGAATAGATATCAAGGCTTTTTTCCCCCAAAGAAGAAGCAATCAATAGCTAACTTTATTATGTTTGAGCATAAAATGTGAAATAAGCCCAAAGGCACATCCAGGAGAGCAGTAACGCAGCATCTGATGCATTTTAAAGGTAAAACACATAAAATATCCACTGCAGACATCATTTATTTGTTCTGGGGTTTGGGAGTGGATTAGGATTCCCTGGGAGGAGCTGAAAGTGTTGCAACGCGGGGAGGAAGGATATCTGGAGAGTGTTTCTCAGCCTGGTACCATCAGAACCGGGTCTGGATGACAGCCAGAGGAGGGAAAGGTGGATGGAGAAGCAGACATGTTTATGGCTCTAATTAAAACAAATAAACAAGTTTAAAAATGCTCCTTTGAGCTGGTTGGTCCAGCCAGGCTGTAAACTACGCTGAGGATGATTAATTACTGGACACAGAAGCAGAATATTTACCGTCATTTCTAAAGCAGCTTGTTAAACATGTCAATAATTTTTTCCCTTTCGTGAACAGAGTTTTTCTCACGGTTCATAAATCACATTTAGACCCAACACGGGAGCTCGATCATGATCATAATGAAAACAGACCCAGACCTTTTGTGTCTGGAGGAGGAAGACTAAGATCCTGCAGCTGCAGTGCTCATCTTCCTACTGAAACGACCTCGGTGAGGAGGTCAGGAGACCACGAGCTCATCCCATACCCCGCAGAAACAAAGAGCAAATGATGGGGTCACGAGGAGGTCACTGTAAGAAGATCATCCATGAATCAGCTGGATTCCCAGTTAGAAACACTTCATAATGGGAACAATTCCATTAAAGTCCAGTTTACTTGTATGTACAGTTTGTATCAAGTTCAGTTTTAACACAACCCAGTTCACTATAATCGGATTAAAACACACCCAGTACATGACCCAGTGCATTAGTCCCGTTTATAATAACCAGTTCATAAAAACTGGTTTCCAGTAACACGAGGCTTCCTGTTTCAAACGCGTCCTCGCGTCTCACAATGATGAATCTGCATGGAGGATCAAATAAAACCCTTTTAATTGCACACTAATTAAGCCCAAACTGGGATCCACCACCTTGTGTGACCCGTTTGGAGTCGCGTTCGGCCCACAGATGATGAGACAGGGGCTCTGACGTGCAGCGTGAGACTCAAATGTCAATGGCTCTTCTGGGTGAGGCCTGCAGCAGTAATCCTCCCCGGAGAACGGACCATTGATGCTAATTGAGAGTGTACGAATGAGTCACATCAACACAAACTCCACAGTGATGCTGGGGGGCTGGAAGCATTAAGGTCAGTTTGTCTGAGCCGCCATGTTTTCTGTGCCGTTTCCTCTAAATCACGGTCTTTACCGGGTAACTTACAAACTTATAAACATTAATGAATTCCCACAAATGAGCAATGATCTAAGTTTGCATTGCGTAATGCTGTTTTCTCAACCAGAGGAGAGCTTTCCATGCTCTCCATCCTTCTTCCGGCAGGAGGAAGACGTCTCTTTGGTAGGTCAGTCTTGGAGATCTTGAACCGGTTGTCATGGATACAGCTTTTGTGGCTGGGAAGATTTCCCATCCCTTTGTTGTGCGACAGTGTGTGTTGTTTGTGGTCTTGTTTGGGTGTCTGGAGGAGTTAGCGGCTCCATCAAGTGCAGCTCGCTCAAAGTCCAGGATTTTAATTCATCTCTTCGCCTTCCTGAAGTCTCAAAGCGGGAGTCGGTACTGGGTCAGCACTTTTGTGCCTAGTTTTCATCTTTTCTGCTTGAGGAAACGGGTTACTAAGCGAATTCTGGATCACGTTGCTGAGAGTAAACCATATCGCGGCTAACACCTTGGCATTCCTTTGTGATTCCTCAGCAAACAGGTGTCAGCGAAGAGGGATTAGAGAGCAGAGCAACAGGAGCAGGGCCATGAATCACAACGGAGCCGATCCAAGGATGGCCAGAGGAAACTTTTTCAGGGTTCTCTCTCTCTCTGCATCACGGCGCCTTTGCAAAGCTCTTAATGCACACACAAGCATGCATACACAAACACAATCGATGCGGCCCCCCTTCCTGAGTCTGACTTTTACCACCATGCAGGGTAGAAAGGAATTCCAGCCGGGCTTTCTTTGATTCATCCATTCTCACTCACTCCGTCTCATTCTCTCGCCCTCTGTTTCACACTCATTCTTCAGCTCATGACCCTGTTTTGAGCCAGCCGGGCTGGTTGCTGCTCCACGTCGGCTCCCGAGTGGGGGCCCTTTGTTGGAACGGCTTTTGGTGGAATTAAAAAGAGTGCCAGGCTTTCCTCCCCTAACTCCCACCCCTCCTCTTCCTCTCTCCATCTATGCTTCCAGACCTCATTGTTTGGACAGGGATGGAGCTGCGGGTGAAGGTGTAAAACTGTTTAGCTGTCCGGCGCTCCATCAGGAGTCTCCTCTTCCTCCTCCTCCTGATGAAGCTACAGTGGCTAAATGCAACAGGCTTTTCCCGCCTGTGTGGGAGTGCAGCAGTGGATCATGGTGTGACATTTCCCGTTGTATCCATGTGGGCGATAAATAAGTTTGTTTGCTTCACTCGCATCATCACGGAGCCTCCAGGACGTTTCCAGCAGAGAAAGGAGGGTAAATGAGACGGTTTAGCTTAAACTTTGCATGGATGCAAATTACAGAGGAGACGACAGCGGATGCTGCACAGACGCTAATGAGGGTTAGCTGTTTAACAGCATTTATTAAAAAGATGCAGACCAGACCTGACATGCAACAGATCCTCTTTGACCCGCTCCCAAAGGATGTGTTCAGTGAGTTGGGATATAATGTTCTACGAGGAAGAACAGAATCAGCTGAAGCTAGCACTGAAGCTAGCACTGAAGCTAGCACTGAAGCTAGCACTGAAGCTAGCATGATGGAGCAAATGGAGTCTTTAATTTATTGTGTTGTGATGGTGAGACTTCTGGGTGGGAATCAGGGCGACGTGGGAAATAAAACCTTTTATTTTTCAATAACCCAAAATATTTCAGTGGAAAATACAAAATAAAGTTGACAGACTTTAAACTAGTGTTGAGAACAGGATGACAGTGGGGAGCTGGCAGTGAACAGAGGGAAAGCTGGAGTTTACACTGATGGATTACAAATGAGGAGCGGCAGTAAGTATCTGGAAAGCTGGAGAACAGGAAGTAAGCTGGACTGCATCGACAGCAGTCTGCTGTACGGGGAGCGGCATTAAAAGCATGCATTAGCATCGCACAGTTAGCAGACATCCATCCATTATCTATACGGCACTGTCCAGTTCAGGGTCGCTGGGAATCTGCAGCCTCCCAGCAGGCGAGAGGCAGATACACCTGGACAGGTTTCCAGTCCATCACAGGGCCAACACACTCACATACACATAACTCTGGTTTCTACTGGAGGCATTTATATAGTCTGCGCTGCTACAGGTGAATTTACCGACACAGTAGCGTGCGTCCTGATGCTTCAGAAGTTATTTCACATGTCCTCACCTTCCTTCTGAAACGGAGGTTAGACACGCTGCTCTTATAGTTGTAAAGACGGACTCGGTTTGTTTTGGGTGTCGCTGCAGACGGGAGGCAGGAAAAAGAGAAACTCCTGGTTGTTTCCTGCTCCAGCTCGCATCAGTCAGATGAACGGGTTATTGTGCAGGACAATAGCACGTTGATTTAATTAGAATCAGGTGTGTTGGAGCATCGAAGCCCCTAAAAGCTGGAGGACAGAGGTCTCAGGTACCAGAGTTTGACACCATCAGTCCCATAAGACCCGTAGCTCTGCATATATTCAGTGAATCTCTGACTCAAACGAAGGAATAATTTCAGTGCCTATTATGGTGGATTAAATTTGGTTTGGGTGTGTTGGAGCAGGGATACACTGAAAACCTGAAGAGCTGCAGGAACATGGAACTGAATGGAAAAGACGTGCTGCAGAGCTCTTTAAATACGAGGAAGGAACAGACTAGACGAGCAGAAACAGAAACTAAACTTTCTCCAGAGAAGCCTGTGACAAAACAAAAGATCAAATCAAACTTTATTAACAAGACAAAATCAAACAGGACGTATCGAGGTTAGCGGAGTTCAGGACGAAGAAACACATGGCAGCAAATCCTGATGGTCCCAAACTGAGAAAGACATAAAAATACATCTAAAAAGAACTTTTTTTTTTATTTTGCAGAAACATTTAGAGAGTTTTTTTAATGAATACTAACGGAGAAATGTTCAGCCTCCTCGTCCACATTACCATTAGTCACCGCCTGCACATCCATGCTCCAATAAAACTATTGTAGAGATCAATCATTTCAGGTTTTACTGCTAAGATTCACACTTAGACCCACTTTCAATGTGCTTTTCCACCCGTATCTATCCCACCTTACACGACTCTCCAACAGGATGTGTCGAACCGTGTAGATACTTTGTACCGACTTTGTTGAGTTTGAGTAGCGTGACGTACACAGGCTGGCGTTTATTGATTGGTCTGATGTGATCCAGGGTGTTTCGTCTTTAGACGACGTCTTGATCTGTTCCATGAGGAACCATTTGTTCCCATCAATAACCATAATCCCAGCCCCAGGTACAAAGTTACCGTGAGGTCTTCTATCTTTATGTCTGTCTTCTTCTGTGGTGTTCGACCCCGCACGAAGACTTTTTTTTTCTACTTGTTATGGCGCAAAGTGTCAAGAAAGTCACGTTGCATGGTGGGACCCCTCCCACATTAGAGGATTGTGACTTGCAGCAGAAGAGTAGAGTACTGCCGGTCAGTAGAGTCTAGTTGAGTCGTCACTAATGGAAAAGATTCCTGGAAGCACGGCGGAATGAGCCCAGAACGAAGATGGCAAACTTTTCCCGAGCACGTGCACCGCCCCTCCACCGGTCTGAACACTGCTCGAATCCTCCTGTAATTGAGGTGATTAGATTGAAAGTGAAACCTTTTTTCACGGCTGTGGATGTGAGCGCAGAGCCCTGTTAGATAAAAAGTCAATTTCCTGTCCTTGCTGGAGAGCGAGAGCAGCAGAAAGGCCAAACGGCTGCCAATTGTTTCCAAAATGTGACCTCTCTATCTCTACAGCCTCGTTCTTCTCGCAGCAGACAGAACGGGAAAGTCGACTTTCACCATCGTACCTCTTCATCTGCACAATGTGGATGCCCTGTAACAATAATCCTCCTCATAACTGGAGTTTTCTTTAAACTCACATCCCAGCGAATGATCAAAACGGCCTCTTTGCCACTTTGTAGCTGCTTGCAAAGTGATTTAAATGAAATAAAATATGCTTCATTAATCCCAGAGGGGAGTTGTAATTTATCAAGCCCAGTTGGATCTGGCTGTGATCAGAGAAGCAAAGCAAAAAGGTGAAAAACCCAGAAAAAGAAAGAGATCCAGCGCCTCCTTCGACGTAATGCACCTGGAAAACAATGGATTCCATAAATAAGTGTCCAGTTATCTGCAGCCTGGAGGCTGTTACCTGAGATGTGGAGGTCAGCAGAGAGAGAGGGGCTGTCTGTATTGATGAAACGTTGAAGTGGAGCAGGCTAAAGACGAGGATTTGTGTGTGGCTGACAGTTTAGATGTTGTCTCACCTCTGCATGCTTACATATCGACTTCATCTCCTCTCTGTGTGTTTGTGCATGGCAGCATACTCCTTACATTTCCTCACTGCATCCCTCTTCCTCATCCGCTTTGCATGTGACTGAGCTTTTTCACGTGACGCACATTAATGGGGAATATCTGTGTCGTTTAAAGTTCCAGCCCATTTACCAGCACATTTTTTACCCCCCTTCGCTCTCAAGCACTTGCCAGATGTAATTAAATCATTTCTTTGTCATTTTTTTCCACACACAGGCTTCTTCCAAACCTGGCTGCAAACGAACGGCTCTCTTGGCAGACAAAGCAGCTGCATGTTATAGACACGAATGTGACAATTAAGTTTGTCAGGCTGCATGTTTCTGGAAGTCTTTCCTGGCACAGGCTTGCATATCTCCTGCAGCTGTCAAGTGACCGGCAGGAACCAGTCCACATTTCATAGTGACAATGGGACACGGGTTCCTGTCGGCCTTCATTAGGAGAGCCTGACATGTTCTCTGCACCAGTGAGAGGTCATTACAACTAGCAGAAACAGGAGCAGCATCAGGATCTATATCGGGCTTCAGACTGAGATGAATGTGTTTATTACCGGGCTACACGCCCTGATTCACACCAGCGTTGCAACCCGATCACAAACGTGATCATTAGGAACAGATTATTCCACTGGAGGCTTCATACTGGGAAAGATCTACATGTTCTAGGATGATTGGGCTCATTTTGTTGGGTAGGGTTAGACCATATGGGGAAGCGTCTTTTCCACTTTAACACATTTCTCCTCCACATCTTTCTTCTCTGCATTTAACACCACGCAGAGCCTTCAGGCCACTCACCAAACTGTCTAAATAAAGTTAAAATTCAGTCTCAATATGTCCAAAAAAGCCATAAATCAGACATAATTATACCTTATTAAACACACCTCTGTCAGTCATGCTGTTCTGTGTATGTAAATGAGCCTGTGCATGAACCTCCTGCAGGATTGGTTGCCCTTGCTCCTTATTCCACCTATCAGCATGCATGATTGGCTCCGGTAAAGCTATGGAAATAATCTCCAGCGGGTGGTTACTCCAGGCTGGGAGTGAGTGGGCTGAGACGGATTATTTAGCTAAAAGTATGATGTCCTAGCTGTAGAAATGTCAGCGCCTCTCTGCTCCCTCCTCACTGCCTCCAGCGAGCATCACACGGTTACATTATCTGCTGATTAGGACCGAATTTACGACGCGTCTGAGGAAGAATGTGGCCCTGTGTTCTCCGTTTACGTCTACACTGTCATTTCTGTGGATGGATGGTAAGTCGTTCCGCCCTAATGCAGCCATAAATATCCACTAAGTCAGCTCAGATGCAGGCGTAAACAAACAGGTTGCCCCCCTCCCCACCCCCCCGGTCGCATCCCGGACGCCGCTGCTAAATCTGATTAATTGCTTCCGCATCAATCACTAATTTAAGTGATGATTGAGCGGTTCACTGACAGCTGCTGGATCTTTCTTCCACCCTCCCATTTAAAACAGATGCATATGAAATCATAGTGATGTACGTGTCAGAGCCTCTCCTCTCTGAACGGACCTCTGCTGTGAACCCAGAGCTGCACAAAAAGCCCTTTTAACATCACTCCGGATGGAGCCAGACATCCAGTCTTTCTGCAACCACAAGTCAAGCTTTTTTCATTTACATGATAGAATTACACGCCTCGTCTAAAGGCCAGGTTTCTATTTTCTTCTTTAATAGTATCTCATTGTGGAATGACTCGAGATATTACCTGGTGCTTCTGAACAAGCCCCGTGGGTGCTCATTTCATTATTTCCCCTCCCTTCGTCTTCTGTGGGCCCGGCGCTTACCCGTCAGTCAGCTGTAAGTATCTTTGGCTGCTTCCTTTTTTTGTATAAGCTGATCCGGTCCAAGCTCTCTTCAATTAGACCAGATGAAGTGCAAAACAGATTAGTGAGGCTGCTGCTTGTAAACATCTGTCATCCTCGCATCCTCCGTGTGTCATTGTCGGCTTGGTGAGGTTCACTGTGCACGTGGAACTCCGATGTCTGCACGGATGTTACCAAAGCAAAACTCTGTGATGAGCTGAGTGATGACGAGTAAGTCTGCGACATGAAGCAGATCCAGGAGCAGCTTTTAACTGGGAGACAGGATCCACATTGGTCACTTGTATGGTGGTCTTTGGGAGAAACCGATGGGTGTTGTATGGTGGTCTTTGGGAGAAACCGATGGGTGTTGTATGATGGTCTTTGGGAGAAACCGATGAGTGTTGTAT
>JBAMHV010000018.1:21529193-21541342 GCA_037177535.1 Pseudomugil gertrudae
TCCATCCGTCCGTCCGTCCGTCCATCCATCCATCCATCCATCCATCCATCCATCCATCCATCCATCCATCCATCCATTCATCCACAGTAGATGTAGATGAGCTAAGTGATAACAGTCCTAGGTACATCTGCCTGTCCATCCTGGGAGAGGATCTCTCCTTCAATGTGGTTTCTGCTTATATTCCTTACCGAGAAGGAGGGTCTAAGGACAGAGATGTCCTGGGTCTGCTTAGTTTAGTGTTTATTTACTGTAGTCATTACTGTGTTTATTGTGTGTTATGTCTGCTGTGTGTGTGTATGAAGCCCTTTGAGAGCCTTTGTTGTGATACTGGGCTGTATAAATAAAATCAAAGTTTACTCCACTGCGAGCGAACCACTCGGTCTGCGGCGGCCCGAGTAGCTGGAGAGTCGATGGAAACGTGTGTTTGTACTGCAGCGTAGGCTCTGCAGGTGGCATTTGGGCTCATACTGAACTATAAAATCCACAGGGAGTTCACCAAGGAGGTTTTATGTTGATTCACTTATGATCCAGCAGGTATTTCCTGTTTTGGAACAACAATGGCGTCCGACGGCATTCATTCATAGACATATGTACAAATATATGCATGCAGCAAACAGACCGAAACATCAGGAAACACGTAATCCCACTCTGACCAGTCACAGGGAGCATCTCTGCACGTTAGGCCCTGAAGTCGAGTCGAGCATCTGTGGACCTGCTGTGGCCTCGTGCAGCCTTTGCTCTGTCCACCTCTGGGCTCATTCACGACAGCTTTCAAGCTGCATCGTCGTATCCCCACAAAGACGGAAGGATTTTGGGTATTCCATCAACGCAGACAGGCTCCTCCACTCACAGCTTTCAGCACATTGCCCCTGAGATGATGCTGCATGCTGCAGGAATGTTGATTGGTTTAAAGATGACCTGAGCTCGCAGGGGAAAACAAGCGCTTTCATCACGCACAGGACAAAGCAGCTAAAAGTAGAGCCCTGCTCTGGAAATCTTTATTTTATCTCTACAACACAGAGAAAATGTCTTTACATCCAGTAGGAGTCCTGTCTCCTCCACCGTCGAGCCGATGCAAAGAGCAAGCGGATAAATACATGCTTCCCATGTGGAGATGTGTCGAGTCTGGTTTCTCTCATATTTAATGATTTTTCTTCCTTTCTTTATTATTTAGTTTCTTTTCTTTGCACCAGGATTGTTTCTACTGTTGTTAGAATCGTTTCAGTGACTGTGGCAGCCATGTCGGCTTCCCTTACCTCCTGTCATTTCTGTTCTTTGCTCTTATTTCTGCCTTTTATTTCACACTTTGTTCTTTCTCTCAGCTCCAGCTTTAATATATTAGATTATAACAGAGCATAATAAAACAGAAAACAGTGAAATAGGTTTAAGGTAGGTTTAGTGAAACTAATCTGAGCTGTAACAAACCGTCCTGCATGACGTGATGATGAAGAGGACGAGGTTCAAGGAAAGTATTTAAAGCTTTAATGGATAAAAAACATTTAACGCTAATAAATATTTGCATGATGTAAATGATTACAGTCAAAGTTTTGAGCTAATCTGAACCAGAAATTACTACCGAATACTTTCTACTCTGCAGTTATTTAGCTTTTATCCAAAGCGACTTACATGTGATGAGTCAGCATTTAAACCATAGCAAGTAAGCTAACATGCATGTGTTGTGGGTGCTCTTAAAGCATAGTGCACTGGAATGTAGTGCACTTTTTTCTGTAGTGTGCACTATCGTGGGTAAGTGTCTCTAATGAAACACGTTGGGCACCTACCAGTAGTGATGTACGACCAGTTAGTGTTCTGCTTCACACCAAAGTGATTATTTTGTGTCCACTACACGGCTAAAACATGCTAACATGTACGTATGCTAACTGTACCGCAGTCTCAAACAAATTATCGGATCCATGAGTTATCGTAAGCACATGAGAACCGTAAAGAAATAACTTCATACTCTCATCTATACACATTAGTCTCTGCTGCTATATTGTTTGCCGCCATTATTTTGAAAGTCCAGCACTTCCTTTTCCCGCCACGTTAGCAAGATTTTAGTGCGCGAGGTGTCCATCTTTCACACTAGACTAATGGCTAATTTTAGGCCAGCATCTGGGTACTTTCAGTACACTGACTTTTTGTCTATATGTCAGTGTGAACGCACTACACACCTAAATATAATTCACGTAGTCGTGTTAGTGCGCTGATTGAGACACAGCCGGAGTGTTCGGCGAGAACCGACGCATACACAGGGACAACATGCAAACCCCGAGTCAGGCTCGAATCAGTGATGACTGTGAGGCCACACCGCTAACCACTACTCCACTGTGATGGACTGGTGACCTGTCCAAGGTGTACCCCGCCTCTCACCCGTTGTGAGCTGGGATTGGCTCCAGCCCCCATGTGACCCCGTTCAGGGAAAAGTGGTAGAAAATGGATGGATGATGATATATATATTGATTCTACACACACTGAACCGAATTGTTTATGAGCGGATCTGAAACACGTAGAACCCGATACTCTAAAATGTTCACGTATCTGTAAGCCCGCATGAGGCAGCACTTGTCCCGTGTCCCGGCCTTTATATTTAAGCGTTTAATTCTGATCACCTCATCGACCCGTGAGTCTGAATGGAGAGCTTAAACAAAGGCTCATGAACGGCCTTGTTCATGCAGCACCTTGTTGAATCTCCTAGGACTCCCTCGCTGTGACAGGGCTCCTTCATTCTGCTGCTTCCCCTTCAGGGATAATGTTCTCCAAGCTTTTTTTTTTAATACAGCAGACATCCAGCTTCCTTATTGAGTCCGACGGAGCCGAACGTCTCTTGGCCCGGCAGTAACACAAGTGTCTGGCTGCAGACTGCAGGACAATCGCTCAGTCTGTTGGACTGAAAGATGTGAATAAACATGCACAGTCAGCTGACCGAGCCACAGATCGCTCTGACACTTCTTCACACCTAACACGTAGCGCACATATCATCCGGCTGAGTGGAGGGTTTAATCCCCTGAACATGTGAACTTCACTGTTTCTAAGAGCTCAAACCGAGCTGGAGTCATGCGCTCTTCTCACGCTGGGAGGGGAAGGGGAACACTTGAATGTTTAAAGGGCCCTTATTGTGCACAACGCCATATGGGCTGGTGAGTGTGGAGCCAGTCTGAGGCTTTAAAGTGCATTTATTCATTGCTTTGCCAGGAGAACAGTCATTGCAGTGTGCAGGTTTCATCTTTGAATTAAACTATTTATTGACCCCTAAGTTGCCTCTGTGAAGTCATATTTTCCCCCTGAAAGCAAAGACCATGAAACTTAACCCTTCCTGACGTGCAGGATTTGTGCGGGACGCGGTGCAGCCGTAAACCAGTGAGCCTGTTTTGCATGAGAGATGCGACCGTTAACGTAGCCTCACCGGATTAGCTTCCGCTTTGTTCCAGGTTTTTACTCGTGTCAGTTCTTTATCCCTCTCTGCGTCCAACTCCCTGCTGCATTTCTGAGGCAAGTGAAGGCACATTGTCTCCTTTCTGGTCACCCCTGAGAACATGGTTAGAGGAAATCCTCCGGAAGGCACCGAAGATTAAGGACCAGTGATACATGACGCTGTGTGTGTGTGTGTGTGTGTGTGTTTACTTTCATTTTTCTGTTCATGAAGTATTTAAGAAGCAGGAATTAACTTGTTTGCTGAAGCCTATACGTGTCTGGAATAAATGCAGGTTTTACCGGTGAACTCGGCTCCAAGTTAAACAAACAGCTTAAGATTTAGATGTTTGACAGACAAAAGTGTGTGCACGAGTGTGCACGTGAACTTTTTCTTTTGGTCAGATCAATAAAAATGGTTCAAACCAAACTTGGTTTATTTTAATCTTCATAAAAAAGCACTTGGAGTGAAGCTAAACGGATTTAATCATGTATTTTTGTATAAAATCACAGGTTTAGCAGCGAGTATTTGGTGATATTGAGACTGAAATATCCTGACATTGCAGCCTTTTTAGTTTAGTTTATTTTTCTTTGCACACAAACCTAAAATTTGAATAAAATATTATTTATTAGCAAAGAGGAAGCTGGCTGTATTCAGATTCACTCAGCTTTGTGCTGCACATCTGGAAAATATCAACTCAGGAGCTATTTGGCCATCGTCCTGCAGGTTTAGATGTTTTTCTGCTGCAAATCCATCCATCCATTTTCTACCGCTTTGTCCCTGAACGGGGTCGTGGGGGGGTTGGAGCCAATCCTGCTCACATCGGGTGAGAGGCGGGGTACACCCTGGACAGGTCGTCATTCCTAAAGTAGCAGCATTAAGCCTGTTTGCTCTCAGTCAGAGCCAAGCTGGCTTTAAGTGGCATTAGCATTAGCATTAGCGGCTTACTCTCAGCTAAGGTTTGCTCGTACAGTATGAGACCGGTGGTCATTTTGTGCCATCTTTCTGGTTCCACAGCAAAAAGGAGGTTACAAAACCACCACAGCTGGAAGTTAAATAGGACACAGTGCCTGCAGAGTCTGCTGCTTGTTGGGTTTTAAATAACACCATGTGCTGCTTAATTACCCGCCAGAGAAGCTGCTAACATTGCAAGAGTTTTCATCAGTCAGCCGCATCACCCGACAGAAGGGATGCACCTCACCTTTATTTCTATTTTCCTTCGCTCATCTCCAGTCTGGAGTTTCTCTCCCAGTGAACCTGGCAGCTGGAAATGACTCGGAGATGCTAATTAAAGTTGCCAAGCCTTCTTCTGAGGGATCATTTCAGCACCTTTTGCCAAAATACTGGAATTGTTAAAAGTTTTTGCTCAGAGTTTTTGACATTTCTTAGCAAAAGAGACCAAACTGGGGACTATTTTCAGGAATATGAGGCTTTCTGGGATTCCTGACATAATCTATACGGATAGCTAAATTACTGGATGCTGCAAACATTACGGCAGTAGATGCATCATCCTGCAGCTCTTATGCATCCCACTCCATCTGAATCCAGTAAATACTCGGTACCAGTAGTTTCTCTCTGAGGTTGATGCTTGCGTGTAAAAAATGATCTAACAGAAGAAAAACATTGTTTCTTTTCTTACATCCTCAGTTAAACGTTGCCAGTCTTGGACTTTTGCATGCAAGTCATCTCGAATACAAGGAAAGAGTTTGAATAAATCATGCAGAGTTTATTTATTACATGAAAACCATGAAGTATTTCAGACCTAACTGGTTTAACCACCAACCAAGTACGATCATTATGACCTACCAGCTGCGAATGTCTTTGTTCCGAATGCTGTGAAGCAGAAGCAGCTGCAGTCAGAATGCATGAGCATATTGGAGACGTGTTGTTATAAAATGCACAGAGGTTTGCATGAGGGCTGCGTTCCAGTTAGTGAAGGTGGACATAATGCAACATGCTGCTCCACAACTAGCAGGTTTAATCTGTCACATCAGGTGGATTTGTCCCTGCTGAACTGGTGGAAACATGGCTTTGTAGATACATTCAGATGTAAAATGGAAAAAGAAGTGGTAAATACGACCACTGCGTTCCAGCTGGAAGACGTTCATCTCTCCTAGTGGTGCTAGAAGCTCACAGCAGATGTTGTCATCAGCATCACAGACGTATTTATCTGCTGAAAGTCACGTTGTTTCTGCAGTTTCTTGCATTCAGCGTGTTTTTCTGACCTCTCACAGCTGCAGTTTGTCTTTTTAAAATGCAGGAAATCTGTTTAGTTTCCTCCAGCTCTGAAACTTCCGGGTTTTTCTTCACATATGACTTCCAGTTTGGCATTTAACTGTGTAAAATGAAAGCTGAGCATTATTCCAGTTAAATAAACTGTTAGCAAAAGATGAAACTATGCATAAAATAATCTGAGTGTCTTTTAAAATCCCCTAAACGGTCGCTCTTCATCACATTTAATAAAAATAGTGTGTATTTGTGTGAAAATCAGTGTGTTCTGCAGGGCTGCAGGGAGCACACAGGAATGACTGTTGACAAGTCGCTAATTAGCAATCAGAACAAGATGCCTGTGCTGGAAAGAGACAGTTTCACAGTGACACACACACACACACACACACTCTGTCTCTGTGTTGCAAGGCGCTCATGAGCTCTTTAGGGACCTGCTGTCGCTGATGTGGAATCTGTATTTAGAGTGTCACACTGAGCTGTGGCAAAGGTTAGGCAGCACACACACACACACACACACACACACACACACACACATGCTGTGATGATGCAGATTGCTGCAGAAACAACGCCTGTCATCGGATTTTAGCTGTGATAATGACACCCAGGTGTGTATTCTAACGAGGTGTTAGTGGTCTCATTGATTTTCCTGTTTTGGTAAATTGGCGGGACTGAAATGAAGCGTCGTTTATCAAAGTCCTGAAAATGTGGGAAAAAAAGGGCTTATATGTGATTAAACATGATAACTGACATGTCCTTAAAGAGACATTGTGGTAAAATAATGAGGGAATAAATGATTAAGAAAAGTCCTCCTGAGGTTTTCCTCCCAGAGAGAAATCTGCACAGTAAATGACTCGTGCTCGTGTTTAGCAGCAGAACTTCGGTTCTTCAAGGTTTTCTCAGATTTCAGGTAGAAATGTGGGATTATGCTGATAAAGGATGATGAGTGTTATGATCCTGGGGGTGAGCAAGCATGGAGATGGGTGGACTCAAAGCAGGCGGAAGGCTGATGATATTTATTATATTTTACAGAAACCACCGACCAAAGAAACCAGACTAACATAACTAATGAACCATAGGGATGAAACAGAAACGTATACACACACAGACAGAACTAATGAATGAACTAAATGAAACCAATAAACAGGAACACAAGAAAGCTAGACTAAACATGACAGACAAAACAGGAAATAAACCAAAATAAAACAGGAAACACTAACCAAACTATGATAATGAGTCATAAATCACTTCATAAAGGTGTTTATTGGATATTAGAGTTTTCTAACGATGCCTTTTGATGATTGAATGACCACATTTTTGTGCTATGACATGAAAAGAATACACATTTGTAGAGTTAAAACCTTTAACTAGCATCACTAGTACCGGCTTTGTTTGAAAAGCTTTAGCGCACCGATGTGCTCAGTAATGGCTTGAAGGCACCATAGAAGAAGTCAGCGCTACATCTGAGACCAAAGGATTCATTCACGGATGAAAACACGTTTGTCTGGAAGGATTTTGGCCACTGCCGGCTACCGTCCACTCACAGCTGTTTTTTAACATATTTCCATGTGCATCTTTTCCACTAGGTGTTAGTATTTCTTACACGCTGCACCTTTAAGACTGAACATTACGTTAAATCGTTCCATGATGTCGCCTCGTATCCATCGCCAGAATCACAGTAACAGAAATGATCGTATCAGGAAACATCGAAACCACCGAATTACTTCACTGATGATGCTTCACATACACTTTGTTTCAGTGATTATGTTTAAACTCATCATCTGCATGTTTGCATTTCAAACCTTTTGTTGCTTATAGATGTAGGAAACGAGGAAATCCTCCATTCTGTGACTCTACGGCCAGTTTGGGTTCAGTATGATTAAAATATGGCTGCTGTTGTGCCACAAAGAAGGAAAACCAATCCAGAGTCCGTCCCCCCCAAACAGATCAATTCAGCACAAGTAAACCGATGTGAGCTTTTCTGTAAGTAAGGTTTTGTGCATAATCTCGGCTTCCTGTGGGTTTATTTCACTCACACACACGTGGACGAGACCTCACCATGTAAAGAAGGAAAGCAGAAACCGCCTCCAGCAGGCCAGCCCCAGCTCTCATCTCTGTTGTGTTTCAAGTCATTTTAATGTTATTGATCTCCACGGTCCGGTTCTCGCTTCCTCCATCTGGGTTTTAAACGGCCGACGTCCTGACAAACATCAGCAACAAGCAGCTCGGTTTAATGAAAACAGGAACAAAGAGGAAAAATGGGCTGGAGGAAGCTTAACGAGTAAGAGTCAGGAGAAATGATCCACCTGGGTGAGGAAGAGCGCTGTCAACAAAGAGGCTGGCTGTCACCGGTACACAGGAGGAGGAGGAGGAGGATGGGGTGGGACAGAGAGAGAGACTGAAGAGGAAGGAAATGTTCAGCCTGCAGGGTCTAAATGAGAGTCATGAAGGACGGAGGAAGCAAATCAGCACACAATGAAGTGTTAATGAACCCAAACATGGCTGCATCCTCTAATGTCATGACTTTATTACAGGTAGCAGAGTGGTTTCATACATTCACACATTCTGGTTTGATAAGAGAAAACCTTAGAAAAATCAGAAAAATCAGCAAAATCAGAAAAATAAAAAAATTAAGCAAAATCTGCAAAATAAAAAAAATCTGCAAAGTAAAAAAAAAAATCAGAAAAATCTGCCAAATCAGAAAATTCAGCTAAATCAGAAAAAACAGCAAAATCTGTAAAATAAAAAAAATCCAAAAAAACAGCAAAATCAGAAAAATAAAAAAACAGCAAAATCAGCAAAATAAAAAAATCAGAAAAATCATCAAAATTAGAAAAATCAGCAAAATAAAAAATCAGCAAAATCAGAAAAATAAACAAAATCAGAAAAAACAGAAAAATCTGCAAAATAAAAAAATCAGCTAAATCAGATAAATCGTAAAAATCTACAAAATTGGAAAAATCAGTCAAATCAGAAAAATAAAAATCAGAAAAATAAAAAAAAATCAGAGAAATCAGCGTTTACAAACCTTTATGTGGCTTGTTTTTACAAAAACCTGCACCTCCCTCCTTTCCTCTATCCTTACATCTTCCTTTCCTCACATCCTCCCATCCTCATCCTCCTGTCCTCCCATCCTCATCCTCCTGTTCTCCAACACACTGACACACACACCTACATGACACATAATAAACTCCATAACATCCACGTCTCGTTCCAGTCCTGGTTCTTCTTTCATTTGGAGCTTCCACCGTGACTTTGCCCGACTCCTGGAATGACATGTTGTGTATGTTCCTGGCAGGCTTTTGTGTTTATTGTTACGATAATGATGTTAGCCTTTCTCCAGCTCGCGCTCTCAGGCCATGATGTCCTTTGTAATTATGCATCAGCATCTGCAGAATTGGTCTTTATTTCATCATGGAGCACAATCACGTCATGTAACTGGCACACCAAGCTGTGCAGAGTGGAAGATATTTTCCAGCCCCAGTTTGTGCACAGAGTGACTTTACATTACACAATGCAGGTTTGATGCAGAATCTTGCATCACGTTACTCCAGATGTAGAGGAAGATGTTTGCTGTGCGTACTAAAGAGTCATCTTCATCTCCTCTCAGTTGAATTCTATAAAAATAGAGTTCTAACTTGGATGGGTGCATAAACGTTAGCGCGTTATTGCATTAATAAACACAGTTAGTGCATTAAATATTAACACCTCTTTGTTTCTCACTGACTGAAAGGCTTGCAGACAAACAGCAGGAGGCTTACAGGATGGGTTTGGATGTCACATCACATCTTTGAGCTGCACTGATGCGGTCGTTTCTCCATAATCTCCACTCAGTCTGTGTGTGCTAGCTAAAAGCTAGCATCCAATGTGCTATGCTAGCTGCAGAGCATTTCTGTGGAAAGTAAAACCCCAGATTTCTCTTTGACCCCTTTAAAGCTGACCTAAGATTCTTTATCAGGCTGCAGAATTAGCTTTTGTAAGCAGTAAACAAACAGACTTTCCCTGTGAAATCCTGTTTGTTCCAGCAGGAAAAGCACCTGATATAAACATAGTATACTGTAGTAATACAGTAAAACTATATAAACACAGTATAGTGTAGTAATGTAGCTCACGGAAAACATGCTAATATCTCTCATTAAAACTTAAATGTGTGATTAAAATGTTTATCTGATGCTGAACATCTCTCATCATGAATAAAGCAAAGCCAGAATAATCTTCTTCCTGCTCACTTCTGTCTCATCCATCTGTCCAAACTTCCAGTTTTAGTTCACACTTTCTGGTTTTTGCCAGATTTAAGCAGATTCAGTTCAGTGTTGCTAAGCCCACATTTTAGCCACGCCAGGCGGGAGCTTTTCCACTTATAGTAAAGTATCAAAGTATCTTTTTGTGTAAATTTAAGTAAACTCTCCTCATAGCAGGAACAGACTGTGGAAAGGAGTGGTCATGCTGGTAGTGCGGGTCAGCTGGAGGTGAGAGGGGAAAAAGTTATGGTGTCAACAAGTTTCCTTAATGAGCCAAGGAGATGAAATCTAGAAAGAGGGATGCCTGGAGGGACGCTTCAATCTTAGAGGCGGTAACTGAAGACTGAACGGAAACCAGAGAGGCAAAAAAAACCAGAGAGAAAGATTCAGAGGAAGAGTCGTAGCCGGAGTGTTTATGGAACAGAAAGGAAGTGGGAAGATGACACGTTTCCTGCTTCAGATAAGAGCAAATTTATTAGATCAGATTTTCTGCAGGGAAATAGTTTCTTTATTTTCATATTGAACTAAAGACAAGGCGGACCTTTGTCCCTGGAAACGGGCTCTTTTACTGCAGGCAAGAGGACCTGATGAAAGCTAATAGCTTCCATTTCACTAATGTGTGGTAGCAGCTTTCATTTGCCTGCCAGCGGTCATTCACTGATCGTTGTCATTACGGGGTCCGTTTGCCTGATCTCCGGTCTGTTCCGCGCCTCCCATTCTGCAAACGTACAGAGAGCGACCACAGGAATGACGGCGTGTTGGGATGGGGATATGCGTTCAGCCTCCGTGATGCGTTTATGGGATCCCTCAAACTGTTCTCCTTTACACTGAACCAAAACAGAGCTTAATGAATCATTCAGATGCTTCTCCGCTGACACGATGAAATGAAATGCAGATTGAGGAGGCCAGTATTTATCTGTGGGCTCCGATACAAACCAATAAAGTCAAATCTGAGGACTGTATTGTGTGGGGAGGTCTCTGATGAAGTGAGCTGCACGGGCCTGGGATTGATTTCACCCGTACTGCATGTGTTTTCACTAACATCTGATACCTGTATTAACAACCGATGATGTTTGGCATCCAGGTCTCAATTATCTGATGAATAACTGAACATTTCAGGTGAGTCTTGGAGGCATTTTTCTGCTTTTTCACCCTTTCAGCATCAGAAGTCTGTGCAGGGAAATGGTTGTGTGAACAAATATGTGATGCTTCGTTTGATGAGGAAGACTGTGGAAGTAACAGTGCTTTGTCAGCTCGTGCAGCTAGCGTGTTGTAGCTCGTATTGTTGGGCCGAACTCATTTGCATACCATCCGGGTCGCTCCATATATATTGGTGCATAGCTGCTCGCAGTGAGCAGGAACATGCGCTTCTTTCTGTTAACAAACAAACATGTGTATCATATGCATTGGCTTAGTTTATGTGATGGAAATAAGCTCTAAATGAACGTTTTTTTAATCTTATCAACATGGTTGGTAGATCCAAACTGAACCTTTACTGGCCACAAAGAATCATACATGTGCACAATAACAGTCTCTTTATAACGGGGATTTAGAAACCAGTTACTAACCAGGCTAGTTATTTAAATGGTCCAGCCCATGTTCACTCATTGCTTCCTCACAACGCTGTCATTAAACACCTTTTCAGGTGTTACTTATCCCAACCAGTGCTCTTCTGCCCATCAAACAAAGCCTGTATTCCATCATAGCTCAGCGTTCTCACTTTGCACACGTTGTTGTTCATACGCACCGAATCAAACCAGCGGCGCCGATATGGCACCTTCCACACAGAGGTGAGATGCTAACATTTAAAAACAGTTTTTACTGACATACATTTTAAAACTGGCCAATCAGACTCTGATTATTAGCCTTGAATCTGGGCTCTGTTTGCATGTTTATATCTGCAGTTGTTCTCTTATTAAAGTTGTTCCCGTTCTGAATGGTCAGAATGTTCTGGGCCCAGATCTGTTTGTGACATCTCGTAAAACCTGTCAGGATTTTCTCACTTTTTAATATGGAGGGATGTATCCTGAAAATGGCTCAGATGCTGATCTGATCATTCCCAACATTTAAGGTGCTTTTGCACCAGTACCACCTCTACCTGATCGTACACACAGAAACAGAGCGTTTCCATCATATGTGTCGAACAGTGTAGATACTTTTACCGTACCTACTTCGTTGTGGTTCCAAGTACGTCGAGTCGTGCGGGTAGCGTGACGTCCACAGGCTGGCGTCCATTGATTGGTCTGATATGATCCAGGGTGTTTCGTCTTGCC
>JBAMHV010000018.1:21826269-21837214 GCA_037177535.1 Pseudomugil gertrudae
CCCCCTCCAGGTCACAGGAAGTTCTACCCTGTTCCGCCATGTTTGTAGCTTGATAGCAGTGATACGCTAATCTCCCACGTAGATGTCAACGTATCAGATTCACCACATAAAGGAAGTCCACGACCATATTTGGCAGACCCAAAGCAAATATGTGATGTCATAGATAAAAAATAAACCTAATAGAGAAAATTTATAGATATATGTGAAGCATCAGGAGGGAATATATTGACATCTTCTGCATTTAAACACTTTGAAGTGCACAAAATCATGGCTTTAAGGGCTAAAAAAGTGGATTTTGCATGATATGTCCCCTTTAATGTGAGAAAATAACCGTGTTTGTGTCATAAAAGTGAGATAACAAAGAATAAAGTTAACTTGAACAAAGTTAAACTTTAATAAAAAGGGGAAAAAATAATGTTGATGTTTTTCTCTCTTTCACCTCCTGGTTAAAACTAATGTAAAGTGAGCTCTACCAGTGCAGAACGGACACATATAACAGCATCATAGTGTGTGTGTGTGTTACCTGCACACATGCATAAACCTGTTTATGTATCCCTGCACACACACCTTTTGTTTCTGTTCCAGATAATAAAGCCCATTTCGCTCATGGACACCACCCGCTGCGCACACACGAAGCAAAAAGTCCCTACAACCCAAACCGCTCGCCTGAACTCTGCTTCCCCTCGCCGCTGACCGTGTGTCGGTCCATCCAACTTGCTCGTGCTTCCATTGTTACCGTGGAAACATTCATAGCCCATTAGTCACAAATATAGCCGGAAGAGAGTCCAGGTAAACACGGTCCTCTTCCACGTACAAACCACATGCATGCTGCATTGGACAGACAACCTGATGGTTGGCCTTAATGGTACCAAAGACCATTACAGGCTAAATTGGCTGTACTCAGGCTATGTCTGACTGCCCCATGTGTCCTGCTCTCTTTGGGTATGTAATCAGCAATCATACATCAGTGTGTGTCTGCAGCCATTTGTGTGCACACCCTGGTGTATCTGTCCATGGAAGCACCCAGTACTGTATGTGTACTTCTTAAGTACTTATATTTTGTGCATGTGTGTGTAAAATTGGTGTTTCCCTAATGGCTTGTTTTGCTATTTGTGTGTCTGTGTCTTTATATGGCCAATGTCCATTTTACACTTCCGCTAAATAATGAATAGCGGCTGCAGCAGGGGACCTTTTTTTTGGTTTAACACCAATGCGCACCCTTAATCGAATGCACTCAGCGTGTGCGGCCCCCTTTGTCCAACAAGGTGTCTGTCGATAGGCTTTCTCCTCAGTGCACATAAATGCCATAAAAAAACCCGTGCCTATTCATTCGCCTCATAGCTCACATTCCTTCCCTCCATGCCTCGCTCCCTTCTTGCTTTCACTTCCTCCATCACTCTTATTCCCTGCCCTGGCCCGCCGCGCAGCCCGGTGTGTTCGGCCCGCAGCCGGGAAAAGAAAAGAAAGGCATGAAGGCCACTGGGGCTGCTGCTCCACCTCTAATTAGGCAGAATAATTAGCTTTACACGAGTCAAAGAGTGTGTATGTGTGATGTTTATTACCAGTAAGATTAAACAGGGTGCTGAGAGGGAAGGAGATGTTTGAAACACTCAACCAGACTGACTGCAGCATCAGAACCTGAGCTTGTACGACTGTGATGCACGTTATCTGAGCCAAAGCTAACTGGTCTGGTAAAGGCGACGCCAGTGCTGTCGTTAGCGGCCTCTTAAATGGGACTGGGAATCAAACCAGCAGCCACGAAACATGCATGCTCTCGGATATTTAGTTTTAATCCATTGTTAAAGGGACGTTGTGTAAGAATTACTCCGTTAAACTAATAATGCATGCAGCACCTCATGCCGTCGTGCATCAGAAAGAGACCATCTGATCCCTAAAGGAGTGTTTGCTCAGGTGAAGAGGCTCGTGAATATCGCGACGTGCATCACATTATTAGCCTGGCTACATCCGGTTATCCTGATCAGAGGGATCTGTATGTGTTAATGGTGTCGGTAGCTTTTATTGCTGTACTAAAAGCCGGCGGGAAGGTTTTAAAACCTGCATTTATTAACTTTAAAAGCTACTGAAAGCACATAATTATACACTTCTGTAGCAATATGGCTGCTGTGTCTTAGCCGGATATGCTAACAACCAACAAAACCAATGGAAAAGTTAGCTGTAGGCTAATTTAGGTAGCGTGTGGAGGAAAAGCTGCAACTTCAGCTTTTGTTTAAAGTCTTTCTTCTTTTTAGATGTCCCGGTAACGTTTCCTTTTAGGTTTCACAAGATTTTGCAGCTTGCCGGGGTAATAAGCCGATTTTCTCCTCCGGCGTAACAACTACTGGATGTGAGAAAATGCCTTGGTGCTGTTTGTCCCTTACCACTAGCTGTAGTTTCAAGATGGCCGATCATCATGGTGCTGCTTACCCATTATATACATAAACAAATCCAAACTTTTGCACTTGAATGGGTCAGATTATTAGTCGGGGGGTCATAATACATCAACGATTCCACATATAAAAACATGGATTTTGGCCATTAAACTGAAATGTCTCTTTAAAGCCTAAATGTTTTAAATGTTAGCATTTGCTAATGTTTTACTTTGTGTTGAAGCCTTGTTCTGATATAAATACACCAAGCCTGGACGTGTTTAGTCGTGTCTGGAGCCGGTGTGGTGGGTCGCTGGTGTATTCGCTGGGATGCCCACAGGTACGGTGGAGGGAGTGGTTTCCTCGCTCGTGTCTGGAGGTGTCAGGTTCACGTCCCCGGTGACGGAGATCGACCTCTCCGAGTCCCCGAACGTAACCCTTAAACCCCGGCTGCTCCCCAGACACTGAAACATGGCTGCCCACCTCTCTGTGGTGCATAGAGATGAGTGAATGCAGAGTATGGATTAAAATAGTAAAAAATGATCATTATTATTACTGGTTATGGTGTATTGTTGTGTATACAGGACAGCACTACTGCTACAGTTTGTGATTTTTCTCCCTTTCACCTCCAAACTTCAACAGCACAGCTGCATGTTTAGTGGTGCAGCAGTAAAAACGGTCCCCCTTAGTTTCCTCCACTTTCCCGATGATGGTTAATCTACATGAACCAGAGTTGTAGTTTTTATTAAATTCATAGAAATCTAGTTTCAGTCGCAGAAGCTTCCAGATGTTTTTCTGGTTTTTTACGACTAACAAACAACAAACGTTTATCATCATCGATCCTTTAAGAATAAAAGCTTCTGTCTCGCTTTGCCACGTGATGAAGACTTTGTGTCTTCAGTGTTTATTTCATGTTAACTAATTAAATAGCTTTTTATTTTTACAGACTTGTCTTTTAAATTGGAAGTTTAGATGTAAAGCTGAATTCCACAATTATATTTATTATATACATACAAATATATATTTAGATTAATATTTATCTGTTTGTCTCTATTCATCTCGTTATACTTGTTTAAGACACATTATTTTTCTATATATATATATATATAATTAAAAGTAATAATGATGATAATTGAATTTTTCTGCATTTAAATGGCAGAAAATCCAAATTAAAAGGTTTAAAACCTTTTAAATTAATATATTTTCCTTCCTTGTTTGATGCTTTAATTTTTATTTTCCTTTTATGTCACACAGTTTTTAGCCTGGTTGATGCAACAACATCATTTGATAAGATTTAGACATGTTTATGTTTATAAAATGATCATCTGTAGTGTTAAAAAGCCTCCTGCGGCATGTTCGGGCATCACCTTTGTTCAGCTGACTGAGTCGACTGCAGATACACTCGTGTGTCTTTGGAGTAAATTATTCTGAAAGTCCTGCACCGTGTCACAGGAAAAACGTTGCATTTGTGTCCATCTGCAGACAGAAATGGATTTTTGTAGAATTCACAATGAAACCAGTGTGAAAGGAATCATTTTCACATACCTGTC
Organism: Pseudomugil gertrudae; assembly: GCA_037177535.1. NCBI lineage: Eukaryota > Metazoa > Chordata > Actinopteri > Atheriniformes > Pseudomugilidae > Pseudomugil > Pseudomugil gertrudae. Next base: position 21,830,186 of record JBAMHV010000018.1, read on the forward strand.
ATATAATTTTACCATTGTTATGAGGACAAACAGGCTCCCGTGCAGACAGGAAAGTAACTCCAGGGTTACATTGATGTTAAATTTGTCACAGTTTGATCTGTCGGTGTAAATCTTCTGTGCACTTGTGGGTGATTTTATGCACATTTGCAGAGCGTGTTGGTAAATATTAACGGTACAGGGTGTGTGTGTGTGATCCAGCTGCTGGTGTGTGTAATACTGATGTGATGTTGCTGAAGGCAGCAATCTTGCTCCTCTGCTTGCGTGAATGGAGGGAACAGAGCCGAGGAAGAGCTGCTGTCTTCCTCCACAGCTTTCTGACATAATGAAGCCGGTTTGGGAGCTTGTGCCGTCTCACTGGGGTTGGACTTTTCTAGAGATTAAGATGACAGGCTTGTGTGTGTGCGAGTGTTTTGCATGTTTATGTGCAGTGTAATGCAATCTGGCCCTTTGCAGCGCCGCAGGGACGTTTAATGCTCGCTAACATCGTTTGCATTGAGGAAACCACACTCGGAGAGCGAACACGTGTCCTTTGTGCAACACTTTAGCATGACAATTATAAATATACAGCTCCACACACACACACTAAGCCATGTGAAACCAAGCATGTGCTTCTTCCTGCTGCTGATACATTTAGCTAATAAAGTCAGATGACAAAAGCGAGGTTAGATAGATTGGATTCCACCTCTATTGTCCCTTCTCCCCCTCCATCCGTCCTCTTGGCTGGTGGTCACCGTTGTTTTGGGGAAGAGGGCAGACTTAGACCCCTCAATTTAATTTAGCCAACAGGACTTATGGAAATGAACTTGGGGCAGAAAGAAAGGGGCTTGAGATTAGAGGAGAGGATGGATTGGAGGGAGGTACAGGGGTCCCCCCCCACCCCACCTCACTCATTTACCTCAGCAACACCACGTCCTTCCTGTCCTTCCTGGCCCCGACCCCTCCTTCTTTAAGCCTGTCTTATTGAGGGGCCCGGTGGTTCCTGTGAAGGGTTTTTAGTGGAGCAAGTAATGCAATGCAGGATGGGTGTTGGGGTGGGGGTGGGGGGGTCCTGCATGTATGCACAGAGACAGAAGTAAAGTGACAACAATAGAAGATGGAGAGTGAAAGGAATTGTGGGGGAGTGGACAGTCTGGCCCTTTTTAATAAATCTGAGTGCTCTGGTTAGTGCTTCAATCTTCTGTACTCAACTAACCCCCTGCCCACATTACACACACACACACACACACACACACACCACCAAATCACATGCACTTATTCTCTGTGACTCATTTTCACCCACATATGCTGCCGTCGGACCTCGAGCTCAAGGGCTTTTAGAAGGTGTTTTTACCAGATTGTGCAGCTGATGCTGCCACTAATTGAACCATTCTCCAGATGTGGGCACAAAGGAGCGAAAAAACAAAAGTGTTGGTGCTTTTTATTCCTCGCTTTTCACTAATTCAGACTCTGTTGAACTTTTGCCTTGTTTACCGTTTTCCTCGATTGCCTCAAAGTGCCGTAGATGTGCAATTTCAAGCAGGCGAAGAAACTGTCAAGATGCAGCTGCCAGGCAGGAAGGTGGTCCTCACGAGCACCCGTACGGGCACACTGGATCCCGTTTGGAAGCTTTTTAAGTACCTGGTAAATTAAAGGAAGAAAAAAAAAACCCTGCTGGCTCCGTGCCGTGCATTTTGTTGCTCCAAGGTGTCATTTTCTTATTCGTCAAAGATAACCGGCCCAGCGGCTGCAGTGCAGTTTAATAGCAGAAAATCTGTGGCCTGTCAGGAGCATCAACAGTAAACAGCAGGTTCTGTCTCAGCCTCTCAGATGAAAAGAGCGAGCGCCTTGTTGCAGACCTTCCATTTGGCACCATGTTTAACACCCAACGCTCTCCATAATGTGAAGTCAAAGGCCGTGTATCCTTCATATCTGCTTTTACTGACACATCTGACGGTTCGGATCAGAGCTGCTCTGCGTGCACAAGAACGCATGAAGGAAGCCACAAAGCGAAGTCATTTTCAGAGGGAGATAAGTTTAACCGCTTCATTATGAACGTACGCGTGCAGCTAAAGCGTCTCACGGTCACAGCTGCAGACGCTGTTCCATGGGAGGACATGCCGGTTGAGCGACCGCCGTGTGACGAGCCGTGTTTCTATCCAGTCGTCGTGTAATTTAAAGGATTTCTCACATCTCTTCCAGCTCTTCTGGAGGGATGCTGATGGATTTCCAAACCATCAAAGCAATGTAATCCCTAAAGAGTCCCGTGTCCTACCCTGGAGTTTCCTCCTGGGAGGAACATGTCCAGAAATACCTCTCCCAGAAGAACCCAGACCATCCCGAGTGGCTGGGAAGCATCCATCAGGAATGTGCCTGTTATTGGGTTTGCAGTGAAGGAAAAGAAGCTGCACAGTGTGTTCAGCAGGTCATAAGGTGCAATAAAAAAAAGATTATTCATTATAAAGGAAGAAGAAACAAACTAGTCATTGTTTCACAAACAGGAACTTCCTTAGTCTTACAAAGATGCACAAAAGAAAGACGCGGTGCAACATGATCCATGTAAAATGATGGATGGAGCCTTCATGACGTCACCCGCAGGTTTCTGTAAAACTGACCAATGTGACTAAAAAATACGGTTTGTCGCCATATTAGCAGCATCACATGTGCTGGAAATACAAAAATGAATAAAGAGATGAAGCTGAGAGGGGTGGTGGATGATTGACAACCATTAAAAGGCAAGCTACCTGTAGCTAAGAGCTAGCATGAAGCTAACAGGAGCTAACCAGCTAACAGAGCTAAAGCTAATGCTGTTAGCTAAAAACCACTACGTTTTGCCTTTCAGCCAGATATCACATCACCATCAATCAAAAGGACCTAATTATGCCAATTTAAAGATTAAATTAATCTAAACAGATGATTAAAGCTAAAATGTTTAAGTACCAGGCTGTAAATATGTTTATTTCTGTTGTGAAGTTGCTCTTTTTAACACGGGGCTCTATGGGGGTTTGAGTGAATGGATGAGGGGGAAGCTCCATGACAGCCATGTTGAAACTACAACTGCTGGCGAGGGACAAATAGTACCTGGATAACACTGAAGAAGATCAGCGAGAGAGGCTTACTATCCCAGTAAAATGAAAAATATGTGCAACTATCATTTACAAAAATGCACAAGCAGCAGCGGGAAGCAGAAACCTTTTTTTTTTTGCCATCACCAAGAAAAAATAAATAAATAAAAAGCAGCTTCTCCTTCTTAGTATCATTGCAGGTGTTGCATCATCAGCTCTGCACACATCAAAATGTAATTAGATACTATATCCTGACTAATTATTATACATATTTGCTTGCATTCAGTGTTTCTGCTGTTGAATTGTAGCGGCTACACGATGCTTAAGATGCTAAAGATGCGATGCAGCATTTATGAAATCATAAAGCTCTTTACCTGAACGCACCATAAGTTCCATCAGTGTTGTAAATAATGTTTTTCTCCCCAATCTGCTGGTTCAACTGGACCTAAGTGCTGTCCAATTCTGTGTGTCATGTTTGTTTCTGTGTAATTTCCCTCCAGGATGAATAAAGTCTTTTTGATACACGGTGGCTACCGTTGTTGCAACGTGTGTCTGATAAGGTGAAAATTACGCACGTTGTACAATTTAATTAACTTCTTCTCACATTTTCTGTCAAATATCACCAGACAAGCTGTGCAGAGCTAGAACTGCTTCTTTGGAGTGGCTCCCCAGTGGTTCCAGTGGTGTCTGGAGAACCACTGGTACCCACTGTGGACCCACTACTCCCCAGTCTCCGAAGCAGCCCACTGGTCTCCGGTACGTCTAGAACCGAGTTTTTCCCACAACCCAAACCGTTCTGATCCCGGTCTGATGCAGGCTTGTCTCACATTTGCTCTGCTGGTATCTTGATGTCAGCCGGTGAGCAGAAACAAGCGGCTCACGGTGACAGAAAACAGCGAACGCTTTGCTTCCAACGGAACGAGGAACACACGAAGTTGCAGCGTAATGTATTCCTGCTCAGTGGACTCTCTGTTTTGAACACACTCTTCCTCTTACAGTACACACACACACATTCACATCTGATAGAGGAAAGCTCTTTTTTCCCTCCAGCTCACCTTCTTATCGCTGCCCCCCCCCCCTTTCTCCTCTATCCTCTTATAATATCCTCCTCTTTTTTTCCTCTAAGCAAAGGAGTGCTCAGCCCAGAAATGAAATTAATCTGTTGTACTACACCCCTCCCTCTTCCTCCTCCTCCTCCTCCCGCATCTCAATCTCATTCTGCTCTGTGGGGAGGATTGGACTCGTCGCTTTAACCTCTTCATATTGGATATGAATCTGTTAGCCTGCTTGGCCCTCTCTCTAACACTCCCCACCTCAAAGTTCACACACACACACACACACACACAATAAGAAAGGTACTGTCACACTTATTTACGCACTTGCATGCACACACTCCACACCGGTATCTAAACAAATCTCCCGACAGCTCCTCGTGCACACACACACACGTGTGCATGTTGACATCTCTGACAAACCGTCCTCCAGCAGGTTTCTCCCGGTGCTTCAATCAAAGCCATCGATATGAATCTGGGCTGTTTTCTCCGCGCTGGCAGCAGCAGCAATATAGCAGCTGTACTTTTTTTTAGCAGACACACATCTTTCACCGGGACCGTGTCTGGGAAAACGGCTCTTTTACGGCCGCCTTGATCCTTTTATTCCACACGCTTCTACATACAGACGGGCGATATTGCTGGATTCTTAGCGCTGGCCTCGCTGAACCGTGCTGCCTTATTAGTGGGGATGTGGAATGAATGAGAGAGGCTTCGTGCTTCATATGAAAGAAGAAGACAGGGAGATGCATGGAGGAAGAAATGGGGGATGAAAGAGAGAAATGTGGGGACTGAGCGAGGTTCTCCTTAATGGCTCCCCCAAGGGGTTTTAGCAGCCATACCAGCCACAGTAAAAGGGTGAAGATGCTCTCCCTCCTCCTCTTCCTCCTTTGGAAAGAGTGGTATGAATATGGTAAATCCACTGTCCACTTGGCGGCATGATTCTCTCCCAGAAAATGGCCCTGCGCCTGCATCCCTTGGGGGGTATGAGCTAAGGAGATCTGCATTTAGGCCCAGCACTCGCTCCGTTTTTGCTCTCTCGGGGGTTGGAAAGGATCCCGGCCGGCCCCAATCCGCCTATCCATCTCGCCGCCACGGCAACGGCAGCAGCGACAGCACACGAGTCAGCAGCCCCGACTTAAACATGGTGGCTGGAGCTGCAGATGCAGAGCGCTCTATCCGTGTCAGTGTCTCACCCACTGGGGTGAGGTCCACTTTGCTGTTTGTCCGCCTCAGGCAGGAAGAATCACCGACCAGCAACATCATGTTCTGTTACACACACACACACACACACACACACATAAACAACGCAGATGCATGCACGGGCTTGTTTTGCCCTGGCAGCTCTGCAGCAGCAGCCTTGTTGAGGTCAGAGAACATGGTTGGATGGCAGCTCAGTCAGACAGTCTGTCAGTCATCCATTACTGGAGGAGACAAAGCATTCAGTTTATTTGCACCTAGTTGGCCTTAGTTGTACAGCTGGGAAATACTCCTACAATCAAACTGCCTCACTTGTCTGACACAATACTCCAATTTCAGCGATGTGACAAGCAAAGGTTGAAACTAATGAAGTACAAATGCCTCTGCAGAGTTTTCAGGTGGACTTTTTATCATTTAAACACAGAATATCTGCAGTTTGTGTTACAGAGGGGGAGTTTTGGCTCAGTGTTGGATGGACCGACTCGCCCCGGTGGGGTCCCAGTGTCAGGGTTAAAAGGGTGGAGCTTAACTCTAACCCACTGATTGGTCAAAAGACAGACGGATAGATTAAACTTTATGCACCAAATGGTGACAGAAAATCTTCTTTCACAGACTCAGATTTTCATGTTTAACCCTTTAAGGCACATGTGTCAAGCTCCAGTCCTCGAGGGCCGGTATCCAGCAGGTTTAGCTGTTTACCTGCACTAACACACTAATCAAATATATCCAACAGCTTCTTGTCAACCTATTAAGTAATTCCAGTTTGCTGTGTTGGAGCATAGAGACAACAAAAACCTGTTGGATACCGGCCCTCGAGGACCTGAGTTCGACACCCCTGCTTTAAGGCCATTACGTACAGTCTCTGAGACATGTTGCATCACTTTATGGCAGAATATTCACTCTAACCCCGTTATTCACCACATGAAACTGGTCTTCTCAGCAGAAGATTACACTGGAATCACTTTTACCTATTACATGGTATTAATATACCAAAAAAGAGCTTTATTTCAGACTTTGTTAAAGGTTTAAATAAAGTTTTCAGATTTTAAATATTGGTTGTTTCTGCCCAGTTCTTCTCCGGTCTGGGTTTAAAGGGTTAAAACTTCTAAAAACCTGTATAAAGACACAATAAAAAGAAAGAAAAGGCAACAGATGACGGCGTGCCTGCTGATATTGTTCATGGTGGTTGTGTCAGAAGGAATAAAAGGTTTTTTTTTCAGGCCAGTCTGACTGTAACGTCTGCTTGGAGGCAGTAAGGGGAGGTGCAGGTCGTTGGGAGGAGTCCTTCATGATCAGGGTCACCAGCTGGATGTACAGTTCAGACAGAGATGTTCGGGTTTAATTATTTTACCGACCTGATTGATCTGAGGTTTGTTTTTGTGCTGGAGGGAGAGGTGGCTGAATCAGGAGGAAATGTTAAAGGTTAGTTTGGACAATAGATTTTTTTATTGTTGCCAGTAATACAGAAAGATCACAAACAGCTGGATGTCCGTCGTTCTGCTTTGTGTTTGACTTTGTCTGTCATGTAGCTGTAACACAACATCATCATCAGGGTTTGCAGCACCAAGACACACAGAACCATCCTGAGACGCTTTCCAGTCATCAGTACCAGCTGGCATGGAAATATAACACACATCCATCCATCCATCGTCTACCGCCTTTTCCCTGAACGGGGTCGCTGGAGCCAATCCCAGCTCACAATGGGCGAGAGGCGGGGTACACCCTGGACAGGTCGCCAG
>JBAMHV010000018.1:21926959-21947510 GCA_037177535.1 Pseudomugil gertrudae
AGACAGAATAACATTTAAACAACATTAACACTGCAGTTTTTATTCAGTAAGACCTGCAGACAGAGGAGAAATATGTTCATGATGTCATCCCCGCCTCAGCTTCCACGTCTCACTCGGTTAGTGTTTGTGCAGCTCGCTTTGTAAAGTGTTCACTAGCATTAAGTGTGTAATGTACGTGTAAGTGTACGCGGAGTACGTGAGGAAATTCCTTCTAACTTCTCTGTGCGCATCTTCCGTTAGCTCAAGTCACCTGATCTCCAAGGTAAAAGCCATTTTCTGCGAGCTGGAACGGATTAATGGGATTTCGGTTCATTTAAATGGGGGAAAATGGCTTTGAGATGCGGGGAAATTGAGACATGAGCAAAAGGTCACGAAGGGAATGAAACCTTGAGGTTTTACTGTGTTTCCCTGTTTACTAAACACGGTCACATGACCTCCTACGGGGATATTTTCCATTAAACTCTTGATAATTTTATATGGAAATGTGTGAAAAGCATCAATGACAGCGTGAAATAATGAAGGTGTTTCCATAACTAGATATTTATTGTATTATTAGGTTTTACGTGGAAATGTGTGTATAATAAAGCGCTTCATAGGAAAAAGAGCATTATTGATGTTTTGATACTTTTATCTGCCAGTCTTTTTGTTGTTTTAGATTTTTCTCATTTCCTTTTTAATTAAAAGATAAATAAAACACACATGCAGATTCCTGGAATCCATTAACGTTGCCTGATACTCTCCTTTGGCACCATCTGGTCGTAAAACATGAGTAGGATTTCTCTTCTGTACGTGACTGCGAGGCTTTGTGACCTATTAAGATACCATTACAATTAGTTTCAAAAGCTTTTTGCTTGTTTTAACGCGACCCCTTTCGTTAACGCGTAGAATCGCTGTAATCGACGGTGGAGCCGTGGAAAGATGCTGAGAACCATCTCTGGAAAGAAGGGGGAGCATAGGAGACGAGAACTGATTGGCAAGCAGCTCGAAAGTGAGTCACGCTCCTCGGATTTGGAGCGACGGTACTATTCTGGGCTGTGGTTACACATGTATGTGTGTGGTTATGTGCACACTTGTGTTCACATGGCCCGTTCCAATAGTCCCTAAATTAGCGTGTTGGAGAAAAATGAAAGTAGTCTGGTGAGTAAACCACAACACAGGAGGCCAGATTTCAGCTTTAAACACAGATATTTATCATCTCCAGCGCCACTGTGGCCTCTTTAATACGTTTAAATGTTTTTATTAAGAAGTTCATCAAAGAAACGGCACACATGTTGGAGAAGAGGATTTTCTCTTCCTTTGCTCAGCTTTTATTTCCTCTGACTCGTTGGAGGGCGGTTGTCTCGCTCTCTCTGCCAGCTGACTGCCCAGTTTGATGTTGTTAATCAGCAAAGCGGCCGTCTGGCTTAGCGTCGGCTGACTTGGCTCTGCAGGGTGTCAGCCTGACTTCTTTCCTGCAGACAGACCTCGTATCAAAACACCGAGGATTGTCTGCAATCCGTGCACATGTATGAACAAAACCTTCACACACAGACCTGTTAGATCTTTTTTTCCATCCAAATGCCTCGATGATTGTAGGATCTATGCTACAGCTCAGTCAGAAGCTCATTATGGCTAAACGTTCCACCGTAGGTTGTCATTTTCTGTAAGGAAAGCATGCCGAGACGCGTTTCAGAGCGCGTGCACGTGCGTGTATGTGCTCCTCCTCTGGGAAACTGATAAGGCTCCAACCTTGGCTCAGGCACCACAGATTAGGAGATATTGTTGAGCTCTGAGATCATCACTGATGTGATTGTTTGGGGTTTTGTTTCTCATTAATGATACTTTCCTGGTAAAAAAAGATTTCGTCTTCCCGTTGATGCTGCCGGGCAGTAAACGTATCGGCTGCGTAGTCACGCATAGAAAGCAGCGCGGGCTCTATGTGGAAAGAGACGCATAAACCCTGGCAGCCAGCTTAATCACAGCCTTGGCTGCCTTCAAGGTGTTTGGGAGTACTTCAGGACGCCACAGGTTTTTCTGTCTGGCTCCGTTTGGGAGACGATAGATTAACGCGGCGTTGCCGTTTCACGGTTGCAGGCGTGTTTTACAAGGTGGCCGTGGTCCACGAGAGCCACGTTCCTGCTGGCTCCAACACACCTGATTCAAGCTGAAGGGATCCAACAGCTTATCGACTGCAGCAGTTACTGGTTTTATTCTCAGGCTGCATGTTTTTGTAAAGACAAATAAGTTGTTCAGTTGATTTGTCCAGTAAGGAGCTCAGTTTGGGTCTGGGGACAATGTTATTGTGGTTTACTGACACGTTTAATCCTTTAAACTCCAGCTCTCGTTCAGCATTCACATTTCTAACACGAGACAAACGTCTTCACTGTGGTTTATTTCCTCTGAAAAAAGATTTTATTTACACACCAGAACACCACGTGCACACACACAGGTTAACACACACCAACCAGCACAGATGTTGCATGTAGCTCCAGTCACATGACATCGTTCATAACCTCTACCAGGAAGTTTCCTGTGCTGTTTGTTTGTTTGTGAGGAGTTTGTAAATATGCAACGAGACTTTTTTTTAGCTCATTCTCTCACATGATGTTAAAGGATGAAAACCCAGTTTTCATTCATACGGTGGTACTGGAAGGGTTAATGATGCTCAGTCTGTGGTGTCTTTCACTCTTCAGTAATCTCATCAGAACCTGACGGCTTCATGTGAGTTAAAATACATCCACACGTGTCCTGACCACAAGGTTTGAGATCTCTGTAAGGCAAGTTTATTTATACAGCACCTTTCGTGTACAGGACAGCTCAAAGTGCTTTACAGTGAAACAGAAAGAAATTACACAAATAAACAGAAAAATAAAGAAGCTAGTGCTAATTGTAAGTATAAAAGTGGCTAAATGTAGCTATCCACCACTAACTAACAATATAGAAATGACAAAAATAAACAGAACAATAAGAAAAACACTAATTGTAAGTATGCAAATAAACACACAGCCAGCTGAGCTACAAACATCAGCAGGTCTAATGATGGATTTATAAGCTCAGTTATGCATCAACCACATGAAATAAGAGACGTGAGAGTGTCTCATCTCAGTGAGTAACCTGTGGGTGCTTTTCTCCCGTGTGCATGTAACACACGGGTATGAAGCAAAGTGCTTTAGGTCAGAGTACAAAGGTAACTATATGAGACCACTGATCAGGCACTCCCCTTTGTTTTTTAAGCTGGTGGCATCATCCTGGTCTGGTTAAAGTCTGTGAGAGGCTGTACAAAAACACAGTTTTCAGGTGGAAACTGTTTGTAAATGATCCATTTAAATTAAAAATGCGTTGTAGATGTGGCCTCAGGATCAGATCATGTGTGCATGTTGATGTTTGTGTAGCAGAAAATGCTTTGCTGACAGCATCTTTGGCTCTTCGGACCGGCGTTACGTTGTTGATCCGGGACTGCAGAGCCGATTTAGCCGCGTGCACTTCGTCATCGTGTTCATGCAGAGTGCGTGGAGAGCGCATTTTGGGAACGCTTGCCATATTTAGAAACGGAAAGAGCTTCTTTGATGAGCCGGGGAGTTAAACTGGTCTGTTTGCATGTTTGTTTAACCTCGCAGTAAGATCCAAACATGTCTCATCATCCCTAACAAAGTGTTTTTAAATAAAAAAGGTCATTTAAGAGACATACTTATATTAACCCTGCAAAAGGAGACGTTTCTGTTTGCATTAAGCAGCAAAAACGTGTTGCATATGGATGCAATCATGTCACAGTTATACAAGGATTTAACCTTTTTGTTGTGTAACAAAGGAGGAAAGTATAAAATAAACTTTTATTTTGAAGAAACCAAAAGCACCAGGCCCGCTCAGGTGATCTCCCAGCCTGAGAGACACGCTGAGCTCCTGCTGGGAAATGTTTATTATTGGATGGCAGAGCACACCGGGCCCACATGCAGCTCCGTTAATTAGACAGCACCTGAAAATAATAAAGCTTTTACAAAGGTGCCGGTCACAATTATAAATGCATCTAAAATAGTTAAAATGTAACTTAAGCTTACTCTTAATAGTGACATTAAGATACATTAAATATTTAAAAACATTTTATTGTTACATTAAACAGTGAAACACAAGCCTCTATTAGCTCCCTTTTTTCGTTAAAATGTTTCTTTTCTTATAAAGTGCTTAAGATTTTACTCAGTATTCATCATGTAGAAAGTTGTGCTTTTAATAGCAAAATGATACGCTTTTATTTAGTAAAAACAGGATTAAAAATATTTTCAGTTTTCCCAGCGCTGACTCACTCATTACTCTCCTTCCTCTCATCCGTGTGTCTCTATGAGCGTTATGTAACGGGGGGATCATGTGAGAGGACGAGGGTAAACGCTGTGCACCTGCAGACAGTCATCCTCTGCTCTCTTTCATCTCTGCTGGATCTGTTTTTCTCTCTTTTATACCACATTTCTTCCTCATCCTCACCTTTTCTATCAGTTTCCACCAGAGTTCTTCCTCATCCCGTCTTTATCCCAGACTCCTCCCCGACTGGAAGCCACTGACTCCTCAAATCCAAACTCCATCCTTTACGGGTAATTATGAGATCAGCTCAGTGAGGAGCTGATTGTTTTCAAACAGTAGTTTAACTCAGCCCTCCTCATTAAACCAGACAGACTGTCCTCTGTGACTCCAGTGTAGTGGAGAGGTGTTTAACTCTGCAAGCCAGACAGTCTGATGTACCTAACAGCTGAACTTATATGTTTTATACATGAAAATAAGTCTGCAGGCAGATGTTTTTATTTGTGTTTTTCTCAGAAATGACTTTCCGTACATGCCAATGTCGTTTTTCTCCCAACGGAGATTCCCCATTTCCTGCTCTGTAGCCATTTATTTCCTGCCTTTTTGTGTTGTCCTGATCCCCATCCAACCCCTCCTGGTCCGTTACCTCTGCAGACAGACATACGCCGACCTTTCCAGTGCCTAAACATAGCTCCCGCAAAGAATAGGAGGAAGGGAGGGGAAAATAAACGGGAGATAGATGGATAGATGGCACGGCACGTAAAAGAAACTTTTTGGGGAGAGAAAAGAGGCTGTGTTTGGTTTTGGTGGCTGCAGGCCCTGTGGACAATACCACTATGATGGCTATCGGTTCTTATGAGCTCTCTTCCAGCTAGTGACGTCAGAGCTGTGTGCTATAACCGTGCACCTCCTGATTGCTGCTGCACAGTTTGTGTTTCTCTTGGAAAGGGGAATGCAGGTGGCTAATGGCATATTAGTTGTTCTGCCCTGCAATCGGCTATAAATAGAGTCCAGTGAGGCCTGAAATGGGTTTGTTTCACCTCTGCCTGAGTGTGAGGAATTTTCCCCCGTCTGGAGTTCAGTTTGCTGGATGGTGCAAAGGCTTTTGTCTTTGTAGGCCTCTGTGATGAAACTTTAGTTTTTTCCCCGCTACCGTACAGGCAGGGCGCCCCACTGTCCTCACAAGACCCTCCACCCTCCCACTCTTCTGCAGGTCAGTGCATTTCATGCAGGAATAATAGATCATGCCTAGCTGTGAGTAGCTAATTTCCTTCCATAAATGATTAGTTCAGCAGCTCTGTCATGTGTGAACCTCATTATTTCAGATCTAAATGGACGTGCATACCTCAAAGCTCATGACAGGATGTTATTTCTTCATCAGAAGGATGCATCTACCTCTAACCAGCATCGTAAGAATGGGCAGAGCAGAGCTCTGATTGGTCAGGACGTGGTACTTTTATTTATCCAGAGCATGACCTGCTCCAGACCAGGTTCAGCATACGTTACTGGGATGATTTAGTCCAGTAAGAAGTAAACCAGTACGGAGACACCTGAGTTAAGCTACCTCCATAGTTCATAGATGATCCTCATAACCATTAACTTTGATCATGATCATGTACACCGTCTCCGTGGATCATCGAGGTGTCAGGTGTAAGCTGTGTGCTTATTCTTTTTCATGTTATTTATTATCAACACACATCTGGCTTTAAATGTTCTGATGTCCAATGCGGTGAAGAAGATGTGAGAAGTGAGGATTTGAACCAGCAGCACATTTAAACATCCCTGTTTTATATTCACAGATTTAAATGTTTTTACATGCAAAATCATAAAATTAAGAAGTGAGAAATCGCACATGACCACTTTCAGAGACAAATACGTGACTGTTAGATTAGATTATTTTTATTTGAAGGGCCTCTCACAGACCAGGCTGTTTGACATCTTTTCTAGTTAAAAGATTAAATAAAGCTCTGAGGTGAGAGCATGAATAATGTAGAATCACATGGCAGGTCGCTGAATACAGTTGTGTTTATCAGAGTTTATTTTGTGGTTTTGTCCACATCAACCTTTCAAACGTCTCGGAGAGAAACTTTTAACTAGTAAACTTCAAATCTTACCTCAGCCTTTCTGAAATTAGTTAAATTAATGCCACTAACGTGAGTGTGACACTGTAAACCTGCCAGAAAAGTCCGTTTCACCTTGTGGTTGTAGTTTGTCTGGCAGATTAAAGCAGATGTTGCTGCATCTGGAGCCTCTGATGGACAGATGTAGGAATACAGCAGCTTCCTGTATTCAGCCTGTCGCTCTCAGCACCACCCAGTTGTCATGACGACCAAACAAACAGCATCCAAAACCCGAGGAGAAGCAGGAAAGACGTTATTTATGATTACACACGTTTTATTTATCAAGTTTATATTTAAAAATTCATTTATGTAGAATGATTTATTTATATTAAATAATATATCGCTTTTAAACTAGTTTTTTTATATCCTATTTTTATTACATCATATTATACATGTAGAACATGTGGGACAAACTATTATTAATTTAAGATGTTAAATGGAAGTGTATTGTTTTGTTATATAATTTACATTTATAATGGAATTCATTAATAATTTCTAATCTTATATAATATATTTTAAATAATATAATCGGCGTATAAATTTACTATAATTTATATTTCCATTCACAGTTTGATCAGTTATATTTTTTAGTTTTTTGTTGCTGTGAATAAAGTTTCTCTGTAATAAACATCTTAACGTTTATGTGACGGTGAAGTTTCCATCCAGGAGTCTTCACCAGCCTCACCGTGATCCACATCGAAAACTTCATCCACACACGTCCAAAGTTTCTGTAATCGAATCATATTTTGTCTCGTTTGTCGTGACTCTGCCATTTATTTTTAGAGCCAAAAGCTTTTGTTGCTAGGAGACGGTGTGTGTGTGTGTGTGTCTTAGGAGAGGCTGAGGAGGGAGGGACGGTATGAAAGGGAAAAGAAAGAAATGGCAGCGGTGTTGTGGGGGAGAAAGGCGGAATCTGTGAAAGCTGAACGACAAACGAACAAGCTATGAGTCAGCAGGGACATCTGCAACACACACACACACACACACACACACACAGTGGGCATGGTTACTATTCCAGTGTTCGGTGTGTGCGTGCACCCACGCATGAACCCTCTCACCACTAATTTGTGTTGTGCATCTTTGCACTTTGTACATGCGAGCAGTATTAGCTCGCCCACTTTGATTTCATGTTGCATGCATGGAAGTGTGTGTGTGTGTGTGTGTGCTAACCTTTCCCAGTAAGGAGAGCTTTTCTGTTTGCAGAGTGAATCATCAGTTACCTGCTTTCTGACAGACGTGACGGCCATCGTGTATGTTGTTTTTCTTCCTCACTAAGCAGCGTTATTCACAAAGCCGCCACTTTGAGAACAAAACTTTATCCCGACTCATCCTGATTGTGACAAAGTGAATATTTGGTCAGAGCTGCAGACTTTGTGCAGCTTCTGGGGAGGATCCAACCCTACACCAGACCTGTTGCTGCTGGTTTTCAGCCTCGTTCTTGTGTCATGTGACCTGCATCAGCCTTTTCTCCGGGTCACCTTTCCTTCTTGGCAGACACGTTTACATGGAGATCGTTTCTGATGAGGCTTCGGGCAACAGCAGATCAGGTGAAGGTTCAGATTAGAACTAGGCTATTATAAAAGGAAAACATATCCTTTTATAGAAAATAAAATAGATTGATATCAATATTTATTTACACATTTAAAAAGCTTTAGTTTAAGCTACATTCCTTTATTCATTGTAGGAAAATCATGAAAAATCAGCTCTTTAGTGGGGAGATTTCTTTGCAGTGATTGTTTTGTCTGTTTAGTTTACTCAGAATATATTTTTTATCTTTATTTAACCAGGCGAATCTCATTGAGATTAAAAATCTCTCTTTTAAGAGTGACCCGGCGAAGACAGCAGCTCATTTACACGTTACATCAGCAAACGTTCAGAACCTTGGACCAAAAATATGGAAGAAATTAATTAATGTTTTCTTTTATGGCCAGAAAATGTTTTCAAGTCAGTTGGAACAGAGAAAATATTGTCAAGTTAAACGTTTGATGGACAAAGTTGCTGTATTCCCTTTAGTATTTTCTATTAAATTTAGCCTAAAGCTAACACATAGCTTTTTGTACATTTTCATGTGCAGTGTTTTGTATGAGACCTGCTGTATAAATAAAGTTTGAACTGAATTGGATTTTTTATAAAGCTTTTATTCTATCGCACCACACATCTATTGATCGTTATTGTTACTAAATGATCACCCAGCCCTACAGATGCATCACTTGACTTTGATTTTTATGTCTGTTGCTGCTGGATGTTTGTAAAAGCAAATAATTTCTCTTTAAAAGATACAAGACTGACTAAAAGTAGAAAAAAACTGTAAAATAGGTTGAGAAAACGTGTAGCGCTGTCACACACAACCACTTTTCTGGCAGCAGAACTTTTTTCTTCTCTCTTCTTTCCTTAAAGTAACCTAAAACGTTGAATTATCTATGCCACGCATGTTCACCACTTTCTTCTAAACCTCTTTGTGACCTGGTTGTTGTGAGAAATCACATGTCACACCTGTGTTTTTATGCAAATGAAGCAGACCCCGTAGTATTTAACCTTTCCACGCTACCACACATCTCTCCACCTGCTGACATTTACTGAGCATCTGGTGTGTTAAAGGGTTTGCTGATGGTGCGTTGCCTCTGAACTGGCTTTCTGGCTGCATCTGGGAGGGAAAATGGGAGTGTTGGGAGGCTGAGGAATAAGGAAAACAACGGTTATAATAAAATCTGAGATGTTTCCAAACATTTTGCAGTGTTTGGACCCTTTCCCGTTATGGGGCAGTGGTGTATTATTGTGGATTTAGATCCTCGTTTTTGTAATATCTCAGCTGATGCCTTCACCACAACTTCCTGGACTGCATTCCAGGTAAAAGCTTTTTACACATTCGATCTTGGACTTTGGTGTTACCGTGCCCCAGCTCGGTTAGTTTTTCCATGACTCACTTTGATTCCATGTACACCTGCTAATAAAGTGTAATCTGAAGCAGGATAAGCGGAAACACATGTAGGCTTCAAAGCAGGCTGTAAACATCCACATGGTCCGAGCTCGTCCCCCCAGGCAGGAGTGTTTGTACCGACTCAAGAAAGACTTTATATTTATACTGTGAGTTATTTTAATAGCTAACAAGCTTTCTTATTATTTTTCTGTCTTAAAATGAAATAACATGTAAATTATTACAGATTTTACTGTTTAAATAGTTTGGTCTTGTTTTATTCCCACTGGGAAATAAGAAGAAGAAATCTTTTTAAGAAGAAAAATATATATATCTGTATGTATTTCCAGATGTTACTGTTTTTTATAAATTAAATAATATATTTCTTATAATTTTATATATAAATTAAATAATATATTTCTTATAATTTTATATATAAATTAAATAATATATTTCTACGTTTAGCCGTGTATTGGCTGCATCTGGTCACATATTCAGATTATCTACATTATAATACAGCAGCTTTTCTGCTGCGTCATCATTGTGTCATGCAGTGTAATTGAGCTCAGATCAAAGCATGACTCAGCGTTCTAGTTCGACCTTCAGCATATCATCGTTAGAGTTCACCGTCACTGCCGTATAGATATGACTGACTTTGGGAGTGTGGGAAACCAGTCGTAGCCTTGGTATTTAGTGTTTCTTTACAGCATAAACACACACACAGAAAATTCAGCATTGTTATATTGTGCCCATATGTTTCCCACCCTCAGCTTTCTCAGCCTGATTGCCAAAGCACATCTGGTCTCAATAAGGTGTGTGTGTGTGTGTGTGTGTCACCGTCTTTGCTGTGCTGAAATGGTGTTGAGTCTTTTACTGCCACCCACTGCTTTACAAGCACACAGCCTATACTTTTAACGTTTCCATAATGGTGTGTGTGTGCTGATAGTAGTTATAAAACCATATCTTATATTTTGTCTGCACATATTCCAAGGCCTGATAATCTGTTAAAACAGTGCTGATTTTCCAGCTTTGATGCTGATAACGGGTGTTTTTCATGTGGCGGCTGTCTGTGGGAACAGATTCCAGCAAAATGGTCATCAGCAGCTTTACTGGGAGGCAACGCGGTTATAGACAGAACACGGGGTGAAATTATTCCAACACATCGCTGTGAAATGAAGCTGTTTTTAAGTTGTGTTACTCCTGCAACCAGCAGCTTCAGAGGCGTTCTGTTTGACCTGAAAGCATGACTCGGAGGAAAAGAAACCATGTCTGATCTCTCACTCGCTGCAGGGTTCGCCTTCCCAGAGTGGGCCTACAAGCCCGAGTCCAGCCCGGGCTCCAGGCAGATCCAGCTGTGGCATTTCATCCTGGAGCTGCTGAGGAAAGAGGAGTACCACGATGTCATCGCCTGGCAGGGCGACTACGGAGAGTTCGTCATCAAGGACCCAGATGAGGTGGCTCGCTTGTGGGGAGCCAGGAAGTGCAAACCACAGATGAACTACGACAAACTCAGCCGAGCGCTAAGGTGAGATAAAAACCATTCATTTGCATGTGACGGACACACGCCTTTCCTCATATTTCATCTCTTCTGTGGTACATGCTTTATAAAACACCAGGTATTAAACATAAAGGTACTGGCTGAGTGTACTGGTTAATGCACAGCTCGCATAGAGGCCCAGTGTGACGGCTCAGGCCAGTTTAAAGACCCTCTACCAGGCTGAGCTGGTGTCTCCTCGTCTGAGGCTGGAGATCACCTGATCAGATACATTTTTACGCCTAAAGACATGATGAATTATATGTTATTTATATATTATTTGTTTATTGTACGGAAAAGCACAGACATCCCACTCGCCCCGTTGTAGATGCAACATCTCATGAACAGACAGAGAGGAACAAAGTTCCCATGGAGGATGCAACAAGCTTTAAAGGCTGTTAAAGTAACAGCAAAACTCATTTTAAAGATTTAAGTAGTCCTTCTTGCAAACAGAACTTTAAAGATGCAGGTGTTGGGAAATAAGGGTGTGAATCAGAAGCGGTCATTATAAGAAGTTTTCTGCAACGTTCTGAGGTACCGTTTAATACTGAGAAAATACAAAAGTACTAAGTACAGATATTTATTGTAAAAGATGTATCCTCCACTGTGTTTAAAGTACACATGCATGACATATATGATGCTTTTAAATCCTTTTAATGTGTAAATCATGAATTTATTGTCTGTATAAAGCCGAACCGCAATGCTTTGGTCTGAATTCCTGCCTATTCTCGCTCCACACACACCTTATAACCCTGTTCTGAGGTGTGTATTGCTCCACACACACCTTATATATATATATATATATGTAATCGTTTTGGTGCCGTCTCTTTAAATGTGAATGAGGCATGTTAAGCCCCGCCCCCCTCCACGTCACAGGAAGTTCTACCCTGTTCCGCCATGTTTGTAGCTTGATAGCAGTGATACGCTAATCTCCCGGTAGAGAAACATTTTATTGCTAAGTTTACTATAAATGTATCAGATTCACCACATTGATTACAGGAAGTCCACAACCATATTTGGCAGACCCAAAGCAAATACTGTGATGTAATAGATAAAAAACTTAATATAGAAAATTAAACAGACTTAAAAATATGAGCACAAAGAATATAAAGATATATGTGCAGCATCAGGAGGGAATACATTTACAGTTTCTACATTTAAACACTTAGAAGTGCACAAAAACATGGATTTAAGGGCTAAAAAATTGCATCATGTGTCCTTTTTAAAACTCTCATCATGCAATATATTAAAACCTACTGGAAAAAGGTTTAAAACAGTGATGATGATTTTCTGGTTGTTCAAAGTTAAACATGCAGGATTAATAACCGTTTCAGGTTGTTTCATCATGCGTTTTTTCCCCCATGGAGTCGAGGCTTTATTTTTCTAAGATCATCGAGACCCTCCTGTGTCACCTCAACCCAGGTTTTTATTAATGGATCTGTGCGAGAGACGCTGCCTGACACTGAAAACGGTTCTCTTCTCATATTTGGCCCATTTGCAACGTTGGGACGTAGCATGACGAGATGCAGCGTGTTCCATGTGCTGCGTGTGACCCAATGTTTACACACAACTTGTTTGTAGTTCGACCACAAGCTTCAAAACACGAGGCGACAGTAAAGACAGCATCATACCACAAACCACACAGAGACGGATGAGCTGGAGTGTGTCTGCCTGCAGTGTTTGGAAATGAGCAAGGCACTAATCCCATAATGCTAAAAACTCACTAAATGCAATAATGAAGACAGATCTGTTATTTACAGACATCTTTACACCAAATATAATTTAATTTTCTGTTTAAATTTGTATTTCAAACATGTTTTTTCATTTACAAGAACATCTTGTAAATGAAACACCCTGCAGTTCCCCCCTCCTCCACTAGGAGCTCCAGAACAGAGCAAATCCTCAGACAGCAATGTTAAAACGAGCAAGTTCACAGCAGAAATAAACATGTTTACAACCAGGTACAAAAACATTTTAGGTTTAATGGGTAAAGTTGACCTTTATGACAACAGGAAGGCAGTGAATTATTTTTATTTACCTTATCTGTTTAGATGTTATTTGATCTCAAAATCCGTAATTAGGGGCATGTCTTTTTGACTGGTAGGTATTGATATCTGCTGGCAACAAAAATGTCACACAACCACAGATTTTAGCCAGCTAACGGCGCCTTAGCATTAGCCCACTTACCTCCTTTAGCCAGTTAGCTCCCATTAGGTCCAAGTTATCTTGGTTAGCTCTTACCTACAGCAGCTCAGAGTTTAACAGTCAAGATGCCACCCCCACGCTCATAGCCCCCCTCACTGCTCCACCTTTTGTCTATTTTTGTATTTTCTGGGAGCAATGGCAAATGTAACGCTATCAAGATGGCAACTATGGGAACTGCCCAACAAACTGGGATTCAGCGCTTCAGAAACCTGCAGGCCGAGGTCACAGAGGCTCCATCCATCTCATTTACTAAGTGTTACGAGTGTAAAGACATGGTTAAAAGACCCGACCGTGTTGGCATCCAAACCAAAGAAAGTTCAAACCCCGAGCAATGATGAGTATGTATCCAGAACACGAGAAGAGCTCTGTCCACCGTGTGATGTGGTATGAAAGCAGAGACTGTTCCCTGTACAAAGTCTTCTGTCCCGTCGCTGTAGGACAGAAACTTTGGGAGACATCTGTCCCATCCCCTAATGTGTCTCCTGTGACGCTGCCTTTGTGTTAAACGAATCATGGACGTCCACCTAGTTTCCATGGAGATGAAGCTCCTGCTCGTTTCCATGGAGATGAAGCTCCTGCTCGTTTCCATGGAGATGAAGGAGGTTTTACTGTGAAGCATCCTAAACTATGTTGGGTTTCACGGTGTTTCTAAGGTGAACATCTCTGGATTCTCCCGACTCTGATCATTGATGGATGTGTCCATCATCATCATCATCAGTCTGTAGCTTTCTGGGACGTTTACCTCTATGCTGTTGCACGGGTCCTCATCAGACATGACTGAGCTGCTTTCTTCTGGTTTATCCTGAAAGTAACGAGGTTTTCTCTAAGGAGGGGATAATTGTTTAGACTTTCTGCTGTTTCCAAGTAGACACATGTTCATTGTGATTATTTTGTAATAATAAAATCATACAATCCGTCCCTGTTTTTGTAAAAACCAGCTGAATTTATTTAGCTTGTTATCCTGACTGGAGGCAGTAAAATCCTATAATAGATGCTGAACATTTTCATCCTTTTCCTGCTGGTAATTATTAATTTTCTAAAACATTTGCTGTAAATATCTTGCATTAAGACTTATTATTAACTGAGGATTAAACTGATAAAGGACAATCCAGGCTTCGTGTGAAAACTCCAGGGTGACGCTTAGTTTAGAAACGCTCCTTCACACACTGCAACGCACGTGTGGGATGATCAGTTTTATTTAGCTACCGGTCTCTTCTCATACACACACATCTTAGCAGCGTCTGTAGGTTGGTGGGGGTTAAAGTTTGTCATGGTGATGATTACTTGCAACACACACATACACACACACACACACACACACACACACACACTTACCACCTTGCTCTGTCAGCCCTCCTCCAGCCCATCTGTCTGGTCTGTTCCCTCAATGTATTTCTCTTCAACATGACCTGATGAATTTGATATTAAATGATTATTTCTGTTCAGTTGTTCCAGTGGAACATTTTATAGTTTATAACCTGGAGAAGTGAACAGTGGTTTTACTGGTTTCTGAGCAGCTGGTTTCTCTGTGATCTCCTCTCTGAACGTCTTTTCTCTGGTTTCTGAACCTTTTACATGAACTAGTTGTTAATCAGCTCTGACATTGTTTGAAGAAAGTTCTCCATCGATGATTGAAGCCTTTCTGCAGCTTTGAAGCGAGTTTGCGTTGGTGCACATGTGTTTATTCACGCAGAAACAATGTGTGCGTGTGCGCTCCTGCAGATTGTTGAATGCATAAAGTTTGAGTTTGAACAGTTAAAAGTTGCTGTTGGTTGTTTTGTAGGAAGTTTAAATACTCCTCAGAGAGCAGGAGGCATCGAGTGAGCCGGAGCCAAGTATGTGAGACCGACTGTCCCATATTGACTCTGTTTGAGTGTGTGTGTGCTTTTCACACGCATGTGCTCAGTCATTTCCCAGACTTGTTCAAAGGACCATCCATCTCTCATGCCTGTGAACATTATATTCTTCCAGCTTTTATTGCCTTCACAGCTCTGAAACTGTTCACACTCATGCTCCAACCCTGCAGAACGTGTGCTAAGTATTGCTTTTATCCTTAGATTTAAGCTTTAGCTTCACTCGTTAAGGCTGTTTTAATCATTACTTTAATGTTTTAGATGTAAAATCTTACAGAAAAAAGTTTCTGCATGTTTACTCAGTTATTATTTTATTGTGTTTATAGTTTAATAACTTCAACCTAAAGTAAAAACACGCTCAACAGAAATAATTTAATGTTAAAATGTTGACCGTTACAAATTGTCTGAGAAATATTTTAAAAACTGGTTTAGGGTGAAAAATCTGGCTATAAAGGCTTTATTTTTCCTTCTATGTGCGTTACCGCCTGTTTCATCCCCGTTCTCATACTTTCACACAACCGTAACATTTCTGGTAATCATTACAGATCAATAAATATATTTACTAAGTAAGATTTTAAAAAAAAAACACTTATTGCACATTAGATGGCAGAAACGTGCTGTAAAGTGTGATGGGAACATAAGTTTCTCACACGTGTCACCCAGACGCTTTATGGAGACGGACCAGAGCAGCTAGCCACTGCTAGAGAGCCTTATTCATCAGGTTTTAGGCATTTAGAAACATTTTAATAAAGATATTATAAAAGATGGATTTAATATGTGTTGGATTATTTATGGTTTGACATAAAAGCGTAAAAAATAGAGTAAACCATCAAAGAGGCATAAAAATCCTGATAATTGTTTTAAAAATGAA
Source organism: Pseudomugil gertrudae (assembly GCA_037177535.1). Classification (NCBI taxonomy): domain Eukaryota; kingdom Metazoa; phylum Chordata; class Actinopteri; order Atheriniformes; family Pseudomugilidae; genus Pseudomugil; species Pseudomugil gertrudae. The sequence goes on from JBAMHV010000018.1 coordinate 21,942,723, forward strand.
GTCATGAGGTACTTAAACCTCTGACAGACCTGTCAGCGCCGACAGGATGTGACATGCTTCATATGATAATGTCTGAACCGTATAACTTATTCTAACAGTTAGAAAACCACCAGAAAGCAGAAACATGGACCTTTTCTCTCGTTTAGATGTCATTACGGGAGAACACAGGACCCCCGCGCTACGACCGGCCAATCACAAGCAAGATTCAGAGGGTCGTCACATTTGTAGCAGGAGCCTCGGTATGCAGATAAAAAATTTAGTTGGTTGTTACAAGAGGGTTAGGATGTTACTCTTACTAAAACATATATTCAGTATTTATTTTAATGTTGCATTTACATGGCGCGTTGATATTTAGACTTTTAATCCTCGTCTCCATGTTAACACGGTGAGTGTTGAGAGAAACCAGTTGGATCCACTGGTCAGAGTATCCACACAGATACTCCGCTTAGTTAGGACGTCTCTTAAACCCTAAATCAGTAATGACTAAATATATTAACTATTTTGATTTATTTTTTGTTAAAAATGGTAACAAATCTGATGTTACACTGATTTTTCCTCCCGTTTCCAACCAGAGATGCAGGTCAGAGTTCAACCCCGAGTTCCAGCGTCAGTTTCAGACGATAACAAACACACATGGGAGGAGATCGAGATAAGGCTTATTCTCAGAAAGATGCATAAAAGAGTCGGTAGATAAGTCTATGCGCTCATCTAACAAGCTTCAGCGTCTTTCACAGGTCACACATCAGTTATATTGTCAAACCGCTGCACCTGCAGTTTAAATGAGTCGGCAAGAGCCCAAAAACGTAGCTGAATACATATTTACAAGATATCCCAGATATGTGGCTTCACACCGAGACGGTGGCACGGTAGAAATGTGACTCCTGTACGAGCAGATTGGAGCCAGCTGGAAGCGACGTCGTCTCCGCTACATCTCGAGCTACGTCACAGCTAAAGTTAGTCTGCGCTCATTTTCTAGTGGATCATACAAAACTGGACTTTAAGGCCATCACCGGGAGCATGTTTAAAATGATAGAAAGGTTGCTGGTTTGAATACATGCAGCTGTGACGAACACATGGACCACCACGCGTGGATTTGCTGTGTAGCTTGTGCAGCTAACCAGGAAGCTGCTGTGGAAGTGACTCTGGATGTTGGACTGATAGATGAGTTGGGAAAATAAAAACCAGTGAATTACTGGGAATGTCGTGGTGGACATCCAGAAATGTTCTTTTTATGTGTCTTTAACCAACACAAATAAAATGGTGCTTCATGACAGTCACACAGGAAGTAATGACTCAACCAATCAGCATATGGTAGTACATCCAGCTCCACTCTTACGCTCGGATTGGCCAGGTTCAGAAGGGTCCGAAACGGGTTCAGGTTGGATGTTCCGGTACTTTTCCGTGTTTTAGGTCCCCAGTCAGATCATGGTAGCTTACATGCAGCATTGAGATGCTCCTTACATCACCATCATCCTAAATGTTCCCTCCCCAGCAGAGTAAACACACTGGACAGGGTTTATACACCCTGTACAACACTCATAATGATATCAGCTGCAGCTGGGACATGGATGCTACCATCAAACGCATTAAACTGGTATTGTTATGAGAAATTTGGTGATCTAAACTTTAATATATCACTGCTGAGCTGTGAACAAGCCTTTTTACATGTCCGATAGGATGATTACACCATGATTTCTGATATCTCGGATTCATTGACGTCTCTTGTGTGTAATTTCCGCCTGTGACGTCCGCCGGAGCCTTCGAGCCTGCTGTGACTCTACATCCGACGCAACTGAAGAGACCCTTCACCGAGTCCTGGAAGAGCTGGTTCCCAGTGGCTATTGTACCAAGCTCCTCTGACTAATACGGTGTTCACACCACATCATTATGACTCATTTTCATAGCTATAATGTGAGAGATGGATCTTTATAATGTTCCTGTTTGTGTCTCATGTATGTCCCCACCATTTTTTCCAGTTGCTTAATGTCCTCTCCCATTTTGCTGCTTCATCCGGCTCAATCCTGAAGCAACTTCCTGTTTGTTAGATATGATGTGTTAGATATGACACAGTCGCAGCTGAATGAGACGCCCTGATTAAGCTGCTTTTCGGGAAATATGAATGTGGCTGTTGGTGAGTCACAGAGAGCCATTTTGTTGTCTTTTAGACGAGCTGTCAACGGCTCCCTATTCACCTCTCTACAACACTGTACTGATGACTAATACTCACACTGAAGGAGCTGCCTGGAAAAGACTAAAAACATCAATGGCTGTCTTTTCAAGTCTCTTAGTGATGGTTTGATTTAGTCTTCACGCTGCGAGTTTCCTGCTTCCCTCATGGGTTATAAATCCTCTTGTTTCTGTGGAGAAATATCTCTTAATATGTCCCTAATGATTTTCTTTTAATTGAAACACTTTATTTTTTTTGTGTGAAAGGAGCTTTATAAATTTCTAAATTGAAAATTTTAGCCTGATTAAACATAATCTACAGTACGTCCAGGTCGATCTCCCTTTAATAAGACACTAAATTCTTACCATAACTTAGTTTAAGCCATCTTAAAGTCCAGGTTTAATTCTTTGTCCTCCTCCTCCAGATACTACTACAACAAGAGGATCCTGCACAAAACCAAAGGGAAGAGGTTCACTTACAAGTTCAACTTCAACAAACTCGTGCTCGTCAATTACCCCTTCATCGACATGGGATCTGGTATGTACACACTGCACACATTCACACCGACTTGTGAAATCCTCAGAGCCTCTAAAACATCCTGGTGATGTGCGAACGCTGAGAGGAGAAGCAAATGTCTTCAGAAACCTCCATTATTATTTACTTTAATATATAATTAGTTATTTGCTATTGATATATTTGGGTTTAATTACCCGTACGCATGATTAGTTTAGCTGCTTTGCATTTTTAACTTTAGCAGCTAATAAGTTAGCTTGCTATGCTAACACGCCTCAGCAGAATCCTCAGATAGTAAGGTACTAGTACACAAGCAAATATGTGAACAATTACACTTAGAAAAAGCAGATTGAATTCACAGACTAGCCAGTATGTAAAGAGTTTATTCACAGCTGGTTCCCGTTAATCTTATAAGAAGCTGGAGGAGTGTGTTGGGGTTTGCATCCATTTGTCTCCCTGGTTACCGTGTGTCTCAGACATCGCTGTGCCACGTCCCGTTTTATCCCTCTGAAGCCGTCTCTCCCGTTCTGGTCCTGGCCACCCAGTGTAAACACAGCCCATATGGAGCGTTGGATACTGGGTGACATAAGTGCGGCACGAAACTTTAATTATAGCCTGCGTGTGATGTGGCCTACACACTGACATGTTGTGATATGATGGTTTCATATGATGGTTACACATACACACACATGCCCACGTCAATCTGGATCAATAGGTGGGGGGAGACGCTTCAACGTTTATGCCAGAAAACACAGTTTTATCTGCTCATCACACACACACAGCGTTGCTCAGCAGCGATGGAAAAAACAGAGGAGCCCAGCCCATGTTTGTAATGGCAGAAAGATACTTTTCCAATATTTAATCCTGGCATGTGCCACAGTCTCCCTGGCAGAGAGAGGAGAAGAGGGAGGCCATTTTTTCTCTGTGTGACCTTCAGACCTGCTATCTGAAGTCTCTTTTCTCTCCTTAATGCCTCCAGATTTCTAAGAAATGAACGTTATCTCCCTCACAGGTCGAGGAGTCCCTCAGAGTGCTCCTCCGGTGCCAACTGGAGGAACCCACTTCCGTTTCCCCCCCTCCACGCCGTCCGATGTCCTCTCCTCCAGCGAGGAGCTCCGCAGCCCGGGGATGTTCAGCAGCGTGGCCCGGCGTATGGCCCGCGGCTCCGTGAGCGACTGCAGCGACGGCACCTCCACCAACTCGGAGCTGGAGGAGGCGGTGGGCGCTGAGGAGAGAGCTGTGGGGCCTGAGAGGGCTTTCAGGGGTCTGCTTGCCCCCCGCCTGGCTCACGATTCTCTGTTTAGGGTCTACGGGGGGGGCCCAAACCCAGCCGGGCTACCTAGATCTGCACCCAGGGTCCACCCAGAGCCTCTGTCCCCCTTCCCCGTGTCCCCTCTGCCTGGCCCTGGAGGTCTGCTGGCTCCGACCCTGTCCCCAGCTTTGTCCATGACTCCCACCCCCCACCTGCCCTACACTCCTTCCCCCTCTCTGCCTTCTCCCATGAGCTCTCATTTCTCCTTCAACCCAGAGGATATGAAGCACTACCTGCAGGCTCACACCCAGTCCGTGTACAACTACCACCTCAGCCCCCGAGCCTTCCTCCACTACCCCAACATAGTCATCCCTCAGCCCCACCGCCCCACCCCCGAGAAACTAGCCGCCCATCACCTCCACGGCCCCCCCATGTCCCTCTCTCACCCCCTCAGCCAGCAGCCGGGAGGCGGAGACGATGTCCACCAGCACCCGTCTCCATTCAAGTTCAAGCTGCAGCCGCCTCCGCTCGGCCGCAAGCAAAGGGAAGCAGGAAGTTCTCTGGCGGCCTCTTCCTCCTCCTCTTCCTCCATCCAATCCACCTCATTCACTGGTTCTGGTCCAATAACAGGCTCCGCCCTGTCAGGGGGGCCTCCGAAGATCAAGGTGAGGCCTCAGTGATGTTTTAGAAATGATGTAAGTCACTGGGATCCTGTCTAAAACATTGTGTCCCCTTTCCTTAGTTACTACCCAACCTGATCCTACGTGTAATTAGTTATGACCCAACCTGGTCCTACGTGTAATTAGTTACGACCCAACCTGGTCCTACGTGTAATTAGTTACGACCCAACCTGGTC